>CM049416.1:15812500-16270000 GCA_026929865.2 Hyperoplus lanceolatus
ATTTTTCCTGTTTCTCATATATTCCCCATACTTATGCGGTACCATGGGTACCAGCAAGAAGCAAAGCATTTACAATTTTTTTGCAGCAGCAACGTTAAGTGTTGTATTCAAAGAAATTGTACACAAACTGCATTTTTTATACTGCTGCTCTCAGTGTATTTTGACAGGAGTGCTGAGAGTTATTTAACCGTTTCTAGTATAAAGGCTTAATTTTAGATGATCCAGCAATGCTGGGGCCTTTTTTATTTATTTATTATTCTCTTTAATTGGCCCGTGTTCTTCCACCAAGAGGCTTACATGCTAGTTATTAAAAAGAAAAAGTGTTATTCTCAGCAGGGGGTAAAACCTGACCAGTACTTGCCTCCTCCTTGCCTCTCCTCATCTCCCTCTCTATCACGTTGTTTGCCCCTCCTCGCTTTCCTCCGTCTCTTCTCCTCCCCTGGTCTCTTTCGTTTTCGCTGACGCTTCCTCAAAGCTACATTAAGTCATACCAGCCCCTTGAAGAGCACATCAAAGTGTTACAGCCTGTAAAATCCTACAAGCTGAGTGCTTTGCAATATCATTACATGTTACACCCCCCCCCTCTCTTCTCTTTTTACCTCAATTTTTTAAGTGAGGGAATTTATAATTTATATGCTGAGATAGACTTGGAAGCACAGGGAGAATTTTTCTAAATTAGGCTTGTGATTACAGCTGATCACAACGTAACACTTCTCATAAACGATGTTGGTCGTAATGTGTGTGCCCCCAAACCATGTGAAATTGATTTTTATGTACAGTGGATGTTTTGATTGTCCTAATCCCATGTGTACACTGCAGCAATTTGGCAGTACCCATTAACCTCTAACAAATCCTGTCTGTCAAGTAATTGATTCAGAACAAAATCAAATGCTTGAACACTTCACCAAAATTGCACACAGCAAGAGGTGTATGCATTTGATTACACTGAACAACACTGTAGCTTTACTTAATACAATGGCACTGAATGACCTCTGTGACACCTACAATTATTGAGATTTTCAAGTATTCGTGCAGCTCAGGTGGATGCATTAATACGTGTCCTCCTTTATGTATGGTCAGTGTTTTTGGGTAACCACTGCCAGCTACCTTGATCATCCTTGAAGTTTAGTACACTTGCGACACGGAGCGTAAGCCTAACTGGCTTTCCTCCTAGTCTGCCTCCCGGGCTGATGTTCATTTTTGAAGCCAGGAACAAGCCTCATTGAAAGTGAGTTGAACGAGTGAATAAAACTATATTGCCAGTGTCATTGACGATCATAATGATGATAGGTGCTAGGCCATTTACTTAACTTCAATAACCCGCAGCTTTTTATTGTGGGCGTAAAATTAATCATGAAAGTGAGGTGTATATATAGAAACAGGAATGATTAAAATACAGCTGGGACTGGCACAGTCATCTTTCTGTCGGCAGTTAAGACCCCATTTGTTTCAACTATTGCTTCGGTAAGATAAGATTAATTTAATTGATTCAATGTGGTAAAATTTAAGTTTCGCGGCAGCAGGGAGAGTACAAAAAGCAGTGAAATATTACACGTTGCAGGATGAATCTATAAATAAGGAGCATTCAGTAGAAAAGAAAAATGTTTTATAATATATTATAAAGCCTTAGGCTTCTTTCAAGCCTTAGGCTTCTTCCGTCACCCTTCGGACAACACTAATTAAGATGTATGATGTGAAAGAGATAATTGTGTATTGTGTGGAATTGTCCGAAAGAATAATAAATAAATAAATAAAATAAATAAATCATAAAAATGAAGAGACATAAATAAAAATTGTACCCCTGTGAGAATGAGACATTGTAGATTGGGTTAGTTGTACATAAATAGCAGTAGCACCATATAGAGACATACAAGAAAAAAATATGATGCAAGGTGGACTTTAAAGTGATACAGGCATGTTCAGTTTGAGGCATATGGCAGCAATGTAGCAATAATGAGTCCAATACAACACGATACCAGCTGTTGTACAGTATGAGGACGGTCCATCAGTTACAGTAAAACTAAGAGGAAGACGATTATAAAAACAGAAGGATTACAGCCAATGATATTTAGATGTCGTTTCCAAAGCCCTGTGAAAGTTATGGCTATCTACTAGGCTAGGATGGATTCATTTATTTATTTATTGTGGTCTGCTGATGGCAGTGGGGATTAAAAAGTCTTCAAAGCCATTATTGCACATAAATGAATATGCGTAGGCCCATGAAATAGTCTTCATGCTCTTATCTTCTAAGTGATTCTCATATTTTGTTCAGAAAATGCAGTTTTTTAATATCTTTTATTCTCCGGGGGTCCTAAGCGCTCTGTACTTTACCCCTTTTCCCATTTTAATTATTCACATTTAATTACTCTTAAGTGTAGGTTTTTTCCTATGTGGATATCTTTACACGGGCTCGATAAGTGATTTAATTTCACGTTAGGAATGTTTTTTCCAAGTCAGTGAGAAGCTTGAGGGATTGCGCTCCTTTAATCCTCGGTTTATTTTAAGAGTCTTTATCTGTTGTATGCGTTTATCTCTCATTGTCTCATTTTTCTCGCCACACACACACACACAGACAATCTCTTCCTCACACTGCATTCTCTCTTTTCTCCCCCCATTTTCCATGTGTGTTTGGGTGCGCTCTCTCCGGAGGCTATATGTAATTACTGTCGGAGGGGGACCCGCATAGATCTGTGTGACCTTGGACTCTAAAAGACAGAGGCCACTCCAGGCACAGGGGGAGGAAAGGACTATGCTGTACAACACTGTTGTTGCCTTGCCGCTATGCTGGGTAGTCGACATAATTAAAAAATGTGCTAAATATAGCCTTGAGGTCTTTATGGGTGCGTAGCTGTAATGATATTTATGGGTTTTTGTTATAAATCAAAGACAAAGTAAAGAAGTATTTGTTTTTTTTGGACTGATAAGATGTGCCCCAATTACAGGGTATGTACTAGTTTAGAACATTTTTATACAGCGCAGTGAGTAACAAATAATTGCTGTACAGAAAAAAAATTTTTTGTTGATCAGCTGTTGGTTAAATAAAGTCTAATACTGGAGAAGAGAATTAGGTGTATGGTCTTTAGTGGTTAGTTTTCTCAGTTGTCATTTGAGTTTGCTGTTGATTTACACCATTGTTCCCCTATGCAATAGAGTAAGGAAGTTGGTCAAATTCAAAATCCAAGGTATAATGGGCAGTGTTGTTTGATGTTCACTGCATGTACAAAACACCATCACGCCATGGTCTAAACGTACAACTAGTATGTACAGTATCTCACAAAAGTGAGTACACCCCTCACATTTCTTCAAATATATTTCATTATATCTTTCCATGGAACAACACTCAATAAATGACACTTTCATACAATGTAAAGTAGTCAGTGTACAGCTTGTATAACAGTGTAAATTTACTGTACCCTCAAAATAACTCGACACACAGCCAATAATGTCTAAACTGCTGGCAACAAAAGTGAGTACACCCCTAAGTGAAAATGTTCAAATTGGGCCCAAAGTGTCAATATTTTGTGTTGCCACCATTATTTTCCAGCACTGCCTTAACCCTCTTGGGCATGGAGTTCACCAGAGCTTCACATGTTGCCACTGGAATCCTCTTACACCCATTCATTACGACATCACGGAGCTGGTGGATATTAGAGACCTTGCGCTCCTCCACCTTGCGTTTGAGGATGCCCCAAATATGCTCAATAGGGTTTAGGTCTGGAGACATGCTTGGCCAGGCCATAACCTTTACCCTGAGCTTCTTTAGCAAGGCAGTGGTCGTCCTGGAGGTGTGTTTGGGGTCATTATAATTTTGCAACACTGCCCTGCAGCCCAGTTTACGAAGGTTGAGTGCACATGCTCAGCGTCATATCCAGAGGTTGGCTTTGGAAAATTGACGTATGAGTGCTGCCAGCATTGCTGCAGGTCTTGAAGGGGTGGGGGGTCAGCCTGTCAGTGCTCAGACTCTATGCCACACACTGCATCATACTGGTCTGCAAGGCTGTTGTCCCAGAGGGAAGCCTATTCTAAAGATGATGCACAAGAAACCCCACAAAAAGTTTGCTGAAGAAAAGCGGACTACGGACATGGATTACTGCAACCATCTCCTGTGGTCTGATGAGACCAAGATAAACTTATTTGGTTCAGATGGTGTTAAGTGTATGGGGCGGCAACCAGCTGAGGAGTACAAAGAAAATTGTGTCTTGCCTATAGTCAAGCATGGTGGTTGGAGTGTCATGGTATGGGGCTAAATGAGTGCTGCCAGCACTGGGGAACTACAGTTCATTAAATGCTAACATGTACTGTGACATACTGAAGCAGAGCATGATCCCCTCCTTTCGGGAACTGGGCCGCAGGGCAGTATTGCAACATGATAACGACCCCAAACACACCTCCAAGACGACCACTGCCTTGCTAGAGAAGCTGAGGGTAAAGGTGATGGACTGGCCAAACATGTCTCCAAACCCTATTGAGCATCTTTGGGGCTTCTTAAAACAGGAGATGAAAGAGCGCAAGGTCTCTGATATCCAAAAGCTCCGTGATGTCGTCATGAATGACTGGAAGAGGATTCCAGTGGCAACCTGTGAAGCTCTGGTGATCTCCATGCCCAAGAGGGTTAAGGCAGTGCTGGAAAATAACGGTGGCAACACAAAATATTGACATTTTGGGCCCAATTTGGACATTTTCGCTTAGGGGTGTACTCACTTTTGTTGCCAGCACTTTAGACATTAATGGCTGTGTCGAGTAACTCAAGTTATTTTGAGGGTACAGTAAATGTACACTGTTATATAAGCTGTACACTGACTACTTTAAATTATATCAAAGTGTCATTTCTTCAGTGTTGTCCCATGAAAAGATATAATGAAATATTTGAAGAAATGTGAGGGGTGTACTCACTTTTGTGAGATACTGTATTAGTACAGTATGTACTGTGCTATTAGTATATAGTGCAAACACAGCTAGAGTATACTATTGGGCCTTGCCATATGACAGTATGATGTTTTTGTAAAGGATTGCTCTTAACACCTGTTTTGCATGTTTCGTACTCACCTGGCTCGTGTGTATGAGTTAATTACTTCATTCTGACACATTGGGTCACAGGCTAAATGGGTTATCTTGATTCCTGACCACACATTGTATCACTGGGCAACATTCCTACAGGGCGTCATTTGCCTATCTAGCAGCCATGCCCCTGATTTGGACCTGACTCACTTGTCCCATCCGTGGGACTGCATTCCTAGGCCCGGTCCCGACCGCCAAACACACACACATTTAGCCCAAGCCTCAGCTGCAGTGCAGTTGGCGGTACATCCTGTCTAGTGCTTGTTTCCTGGCACTGGTACGTACTCATAATGAGTAGAGTCGTTCCCCCCACAACCAGGTGCCACTCCGTCCACATTATTCACACTTCTACCTTTTACACTAAGCATCTGTTCATCACCTAATGATGCTGGACCCAGCTACTGATGGAGCAAGGCAGGCAGAGAGCTGTTCTCCCTTTGGCTACCTTTCAAACCAGGCCCGTTGCTGTCTTTTGAAACTGAATTCCATTACTTTGAAATTTTATGTTTCAATCTTATCTTTTGCATAGGCTTATTTTCTTTAGTCGTTAGTCCCTTGTGGCCTATTGATTTCTTCCCTCTATGTGTTGGTGTCCTTTTTGATATAATCTTTCGCACCAAACATCTTACAGCATATCACAGCATCAGCATCAGTGTCTTTTCTTTCTTTTCGAGCCCTACTCTTATATTGAGCACAGGCAACTTGCCTCAGTCAGTAGCAATGCTATTCAGGGTAATGATTTCAATAAGAGGACATGGGAATTACTGTAGCATTTTAAATTGATCAGGGTGAGTGGCCTTCTAATTGGATGACATATCAAGGCAGCCAAGTGAAGATTACTTTATACAATAGAGCTTCATAAAAAAAAAACAAGGGTGCTGCTCATTTAGAAATAGTTGTAGTAACACAGCCTACACTGCACTGTTTTTTTTATTTTGGATGAAATATCTTTCTGTGCTGCTGTGGGCATCAAGCCAAAGTAAGTCAGGGGTTGCGATAATTAACTCATTCACCAGTGCGTTATGAAATTACTTTTTTTCACAAGCATTTCAGAAAGTAATTTTTTTTTAATCATGCCAGTTCTTTGTTGAATAGTCTATTTAAAACAATGAAGCAAGCAAAGGAACCAATTGTAAAATGGATAAATGAACTCGGAGTTCAGACAAAAGACAAAGGAAATGTAGCGAAGTACCACATGTGGCAATTGTATTAATGATTATGTTGAATAGTTTAATGGCTCCATCAAATTAGTGGAGAATGGCTTTAATTGACATACTGTTCCTCCAATGTGGATGCAATCATCTTAAAGCTTAAGCTGCATGTCTTTATAATGTCATATTCATTTTAATTTCAAATTCAGCCTAAACTAAATTTGTTGAAATGTTCACACTTAGAGTACATTGTGTCTTAATAAAAGCACTTCTTTCCGTGAAGAATTTTCTCAGCTTCATCTTTTATCCCTCTGTTTTCTGTCTCATGTTGTATTCATTTAAAATGTGCAGCATTTACCCATACACCTTCTGTGAACTAGAAAGCAACCAAGCAGGTGAGTGAAAGTTGCAGTACAGCCAATGTTGCTGTTTTTCACTTTGCAAATTCCCTGCTTCTGATGCAATATTTAGAGGTCAGACCCTGTCTAGATGATCTCGCCCCTCCCAAGGCATTCATTATTAAATCAGATACGCAACTTAGCTTCTAAAAGGTCAGCTCACCTGTCGGTTTGATGTGAGGTGCTTTTGATTTTCAGGCGGAAAATAAGCATCTTCATCCGCATTGCTCCCTATGCTTGCGAGCACGAGCTACGCTAATGTCAACTTGTTGGTCTATTACCTAAAGCTGAATGGCGGAATGACAATTTTCACAGTGGTGAGCTACTTAAAGTTCCAAATGGGGTGCACCCCCTGATCCTCTTTTCCCAAATGTCGCACATGAATATATTTGGACTCCTTACAACCCAAACAGCGGCATTAGCTGTAGTCAATGAGGCTCGACAGGTGGCGGAGAGAGGAACAGGAGAGAGTGGATACAAAAGGGAAGGCCACAGATGCAGTTTCTGTTTTGAATTTTCAGTGATGGCTTTTCCAATTACAGAAACAGTAATTTGCTGTAAAAGGCTCCAGACTGCCGGGAAGGATAGAATGGGAAGGGGTAATTGGTGGGCCGGGGGGGGGGGGGGTCGTATGAGATATAATCCATATCCCTCTCCAGTGGAGTGGGGCAGCATTAGTCAAGCAGGGGGATCATTTGTTTTTTTATAGTGGCCTCCCTCAACATTCAGCAGATGCTGACACCACTTTAAACATCACTCAGGAAGGGGAGTCAATGGCCTTTGTCTTGTCTTTGCCTCCTCCCTGTCACACCGTGGCCTCAGAAAGTGTACAAATACCCTCAGGTGAACCCAGGTTCTTTGTTGACCAACCACAGGGGGCATTAGACTCATAACAGCTCTGTGTGTTTGCCCAGTGCCTACACACAAAAAGAGATGCCTCCTAAGCCAGTACGTATTGTACTGAGCCTATGTTTTTTGTTGTTTTGTCAGCATGGCCTTTTACCTTTTTGAAGTGTACTGCTTGCATGTCCTGACATGCAGCTATTCCTCCACCCCAGAGAATAAAGGCCGCCAAACCTCATGTATTTTTTAACACTGTCCCTCACAAACTAATAGGTGAGCAAAAGCACAAAGCTTGTGAATCTCTCCGATGGTAGATGATGCCCCTATCTATGTGTCTGCACAGTCTTTGACAAGTCAAAGCAAAATGCTCTGTCTGAAGTGTTTCCAAGATGTGCAATAATGTTGAAAACTATTTGTGGTTCAGCTTCAGTTTAATTGTCTCATGCCTCTAAATGTTGTGTCCTTCTCTTTCATAAATTAAAGTGGGTTGTAGCCAGGTTTATGTTTTCAGATCCTCTTGTTTCCCCGGAAGGTGTCCTTTTTAATAGATGCACTCTACTTAGACTCTCAATTCCTTTATTCTTATAAGCCAGGAAATTAGAAAACGCTCTCATAAGCAACCATTGCTCTCCTGGCCTCTGTCATATTGTGATTATTTACCCTTCTGTGATTTAATGGATTTTGTAAACAACATAGAATTCAGTACGGCCTTGGGATGCATAGCAAAAGGGCACATGATTCACTGTTTTCATTGGCCTTTTCTTCCCCCCCTTGTCTCTGCTCACACACCGTGCACCACAATATAATCAAATACGATCATAACCATCCCGTAAAACTGTTGTCAGTCTCTTTCCTCCCTCTCCATTGTTTTCTTGTTTTTTAAGCCTAATCGCTCCCTCACTCTGCACTGAGCATTCACAATGTAATTATATATGATTTACAAACAGATGCAGCCATAATGGTGTATAAACAAATTATAGAACGAGGGAGAAAAAAACAACAGAGAAATAGAGAGATGAAGACAGAGAGAAATTGGCCAGCGTCAGAAACAGTCAGAGGATTGGCTGTTTTTTTGGATCATCGCTTTGGCTCTCCCTTCAACACAAAATGAGCACTCACGCTCGACATGGCTTTCCCCTTCTGCACGCAGATATTTAGTTGACGTAAAGCCAACATTACAAAGGAATCTGACTCTTTTCTTTGCATAGTATCCTTGCTGCACTTCCTTCCCAATTTTTACATTCTTTCATTCATTTATTTGGGATACAGCACTCACATAAGACCTGGAGCGCATAGATTTTCTCTCTGTGCTCGCCTGCACCATTTAAAGATGGAGTCAGAGATTCTGGAGAATGCTTGTTGTCAAAATCACTCTCAAAATCAGTGGATATTTCCTCGGGATCCGCTAGCTGTTCGTACTGTGTGTTTGCTGAGAAACATCTGGTGATAATACACAGCTAAGGCTCCATAAATGGGAATATAAACAAAGGTGTCCATTGCAGCTAGCAAGTAGCAACACACCTGTTTACAGAGCCTATAGGCTGTGTATTAACACTGGATTTTAGCAGATACATACGTAAAGTTAGCGGTTAGTGAGGAGATATTCACTGATTTATCAAAAAGTGGTTTTGACAACCATTATTCTCAAGAATCACTGACTCCACAATTTTTTAAGCTTATTTCACTTTTTCTGTCACGCGTCACTTTCATTGTGGTCGTCTATTTGACTCCACACAATTGCTTTTTGTACACATTTCTGTGTTTATTATTCACATTTACATCAATATTTTTTCATCGTTCCTCTCTGTTGACAAGCACTCACCTTGACTTAATACCTGCCATTTCACCTTTACCCAGGAAGCCTTCTGAACCTAATTGGACCTGTAAATCCCAACAGAGAATAATAATTATGTGTGAGACACACGCTGCATACTTAATCAGATACTTGCAAATGAGAACATGCATGCTATTAAGTGCCAAAGAGCACACAGGGATGAATTAGAAGGTGTATCTTTATAACTCTATGGGGATCCTGTATAAGACGAGAAGGGACTAAGGCTGGTATTGTGTTGCAAGGACGGTATCTGGTATACAAGGATGTATTATATTCTAACTTGTATCAATGATCCTCCAGAGTTCCAAAAAATAGATGTGTCTACAATAAAAGCAGCACCAGGAGTTAATGCATTGAATGTTCACTTAAACTGAAGAATTGAAGAAAAAAACTGATTTACTTTTATTGTAAATTGTTTTAATCATGAATCCACTTATAACATACTGCACAGCAGGGCGCTTTATTTTTGTGTATATAAAAAATGAACAAACAGGATAATTCATGTAAATCCATTGTACAAACCTTGTAACAGCACTTGGTGCAAGTAGGAAAAAACATGACTTTCTACGTTTGTACATGTCAATCAAAGCCACGTGTGAATCAAATTGTAGCAGACGATATGATCTATGCAAGGAAAGGACTGCATGTATTTTTTTAGAAGACAAACACATAACTGAAAAGATCAAATAAAAAACTAACATGGCGTACACTACTTAACAGGTTTCTATGGACATTGTTTAAACTGTACATAAATGTTAAGCAAAAAATAAAAAGTCAATAAAGTGTGAAGGTCACTTCTATGCTATATAGTCAAGGAAAGACCATTTCTGCTTGACTGCCAGAATTTGACAAGTTTTGGTAATCATATCAGCTAGTCATGGCACTCTACTATGTATGTATTTTTTTCGTCTTTTAACGTTTCCTATATTGGAGCTGTACCCTCATACTGTCACTTTACCATTTTCATGAATAAAGCATTTTTAATAAGGTTGGGATAAGAGGCTCCATCCATTAAGGCATCGCCTGTGAAAAAAAAATATATACACTCACACATATAGCCGGTAGAAACCTCTTGAAGTTCATGTGTCATTTATTCAGTTCTCTCTGGAACCAAAGTGGAACATGGCCCTGGAACGGAAACTAATATATAAGTCGGTGTGTAAATACACACACATAAATGCACACTGATGCACTCTGAGAAGGAGGGAAGGCAACACACTTACTAAAAAATAGATTCAATTAAATTAGATTAATAAATCAAGGAGTTGGCTGACTGTGACTGGCCGCTAAAGCCCAGTAATATTCAGTCAATCTGCACCAAGCCGCTGTGGCAAAGTTGCATCATACTGAAGTCACCACGCCACTTCTGTGTGTGCTTGGTTGTTCATATGTGGTAAGGGATTCGTTAACCAATTAATTTTATTTTTTATTTATTTTTTTTAATCGCTTTCTCTACAAAATGCTAAAGATGAGTATGTGGTCTTTGGTCTTGGTGTGCGCGTCTGTGTGTATTTATACTCCCATTCCCCTCACTGCATTCATCAGCAGTTGGTGGAGCAGTGGGTGGCCAATGAGGTGTTTGGACAGCCCACTCCTCATGCCCTGACCCCCTACACAATCAAACTCAGCTCCAAGCTCGTCATTCACACTCTGCAAAGAAATGCCATTTATATCTTGTAGTTGTCCACCATAAATAATGTGAGGTGTACATTGCATTTCACCACAGCAGTAAAGGAGTAAAATAAAGTGTGTATTTAGCAGAGAGGCTGTGGTGCTCCAATGCCTGGCTGCCAAGCTGTTGTATGCACCAACATGCATAGTAAGCAAAACTTAGTAGCCTAATTATATTTTGCACACGGACAAAAAAAAACTTACTGATTTAGTAGCCTAATTATATTTTGTACACGGACAAAAAAAACCTTACTGATTTGAAGTGTATTCAAGAAACCAGGTTAGTGGGAGAAATCAGACAATGCATTTACCTGATCCGCAATAACCTGGTTACTGTAAAACCCAGGTTTACAAGCAGATGGTCATGGTCAAAGTGTATAGATTATACATAAACAGTTTCCTTCTAGGCTGAGCATTTGGACTGATGGGACAGTGAGAGGATATACTGCAGTTTTAGAGCTCAGTTTTCCCTGTGCATGTACTAAAATCCTAGGTATAGTCTACTGTTCAGCTGAGGATTTATTTGTTTCAAATTCATATTGTACCTAGACATTATTTACTCGACTGTCTTAAGGTCCATGTTTTCTTTGCATTTATCTAGATATAAATATAGTTGGCAGGTTGCTTCTGTGTCTGGGGTGGATCTGCCTCACATTCTTTAGGGAAACATCTCTTTTCTCCATCACAAATATTGGTCATTGATATCTGATAAGATTTTATTTTGGCTTTATGTACTCTCCCATTGTATGAGTGCAAGTTTAAGCATGCTTTATAAATGACGACCGTGTCTTACCCACAAAACCTCTTCCCGGGTCGTAGATCAGTGACAATGGCCTCTAAAAATACCACAGTGGAATATTATGTTGGCCACTTTACACTACTAGCTGCTGTAATTGCACCTGAACACTTCATGCGCCCCACAGAACGACACACAAACACACTCTTGTACACTTTTAGACACGTGTGTGTGTATAAACATGTGTTGACATAAACAAACAAATATACTGTACATATGACACAAACAGCAATACGTGGCCCTCTAGGAAATGCATACTTTATTATGACACTCGAAATCAATTCCCCAATTGCAACTGATTGGTGCAAATCAGGCTTCCACTTACCGTAGTTATTGAATCCATGGAGCACTGACTCACTGTGTGACTTCTCAAACTCCCACCATATCGACCGCCACATTCTTGCCATGAATCCACCATAATAGGTCTGCTGTGCATGATATACTGGCTTGATAGACCATGAAGGCCCATTTCAAGAGCCGGCTCACTTAACTCAAAGCTGGATTTCTCAAACAGGGTCAAAGCAGCATAGTGCAAATGGGCAGAGAGTAGAAAAAATGTAAATATATATTTTCCTTTTGAGTTTTGGTCTCATTCTTTAAATGGCAGTTTTTTTTAGCAGTGATTTGGTTCTAATGGGTTGTTGAAGTACCAGTGCTCAAGTATTTAGGAAAACCCAGTTTTTTAATTATTTTCCATTCAAGTTTTT
The DNA here is from genome assembly GCA_026929865.2 of Hyperoplus lanceolatus. Classification (NCBI taxonomy): domain Eukaryota; kingdom Metazoa; phylum Chordata; class Actinopteri; order Uranoscopiformes; family Ammodytidae; genus Hyperoplus; species Hyperoplus lanceolatus. Next base: position 15,824,959 of record CM049416.1, read on the forward strand.
ATGAGGAGTTGTGTGCTCTACCAAGAAGCATTTGTATGATTTATGTGTTCATAGGAATCAAGGGTGGATGTACTTTCTCTAAGGCAGTGATGCAATTGAACTGAAACCTAGGTGTTTCATTATAAACCAGGCTGTAGCAGTGCAATTGAGTAATTCATCTTAATTATGCAGAACAAAAGGAAGGAACATGATTACGGGACACACTCCCATTCAGTTACAAAAAGCATAAACCTCGAGAAGAATCCTCAGTCTGTGTCTGTGCATAAGAAGCACTCAGTCATACTTTGCAAAGTTGCGGGAGCCTTTATTTTGTTTATACTGAGGCCTTTATTTAGGAGCTCTGCAGTGGTTGGATACAAATGTGTCCATTGTCTACCACTGGCTTAGGACCCTAACCAAGTTAAGAGTCTGAGCGTCAAATACTGTATTGCCGTGGTTATAATAAACATAAACAAACGTTTGCTGGAGATCGCTTAGTAAAAGAAAATTAACAAACTCTGATCACACGGGAAAAGTGAGTTGAACTTCGTCCTCATCTCTTCACGTCTGTGTGTTTTTAAGGAGGTCAGTTGGAGAGTCTGATGGAGACCATGAGAGCAGAGATCGCCGCCCAGCCGCCAGTGGAAGGCTCCTACGCTGCACGCAGAGGGGACTACTGCATAGCCAAGTTTGCTGATGACGAATGGTAAACAGACATGTTGATACTTGTGATAATATCGTTGAAACTTACTAAATTAACTAAATCCCTTATAAACGTTTTAACTTTAGCTTTTCTTGTGACAGCTAGTGAAAGTGTATTTGCAATCAAGTGATATATGTTTCATTATAACAAAATGTATATTTTTGCATGTTTTCTCAAATATACCTGCCAATTGATTTTCCCTTCCGATCTATTTAAGCCTGAGATGCAATAACTGCAGACACCCACAGTGTGTAATTAGCTCATTGCCAATGCTTTGGCCTCTTCTAATCAGCAGTTGCTTGACACACACACACACACACACACACACACACGTGCACTCACACTCACGCACACCTCTTCATCTAGTCTTCTCACAGAATGCTGGAAGTTTGCAGATGGTCGCGGGGACAGATTAAAGTCACAGTGATCGAGGGAGGGAGAGAGAGTGTCTATGTCAAGAGGGTGAAAAAAAGATCACACAACTGATTAAAAAAACAAATGTTCCCCCGACACAGGTGCTCTTTCTTTTTTTCTTTCCGCCTCTATTCCCTCCATCTTTCCTCTCCAAGTTGTAAAGGGCAAAACTAAAGTTATTTTTGATTGCAACAGTCACCAATGAAAGTCAATGAGTGCCATCTGTTGTTAACCTTCAATTTATTTTCCCTTTTTTTTTTGTGCAGCAAACGTCTACCGCCTTGTTAAGAAACATAACATTAATCCTTCAAGTGGCAAACGTCGGAGATTTTTTTACCAGTCATATTATTCAGCGAGCTAATTATGTTCATGTACGCATTGTTCTGCGTCCATATCTTTGTATTCTGTGATGCATGTAAAATGTCGGCTTGTTTCATTAGGAGGCTAATTAGTTATTCGTTGCCTTTCAACGCCTCTTAGAACACCATCGTCAGAAAGGAAAAAAACCTCTGTTCATCAGTCACTCACACTGTGACTCTGCAGTAGAGCTTATTCCTGTCCTTTATGTCTTCCTGTTAATCGCATATTAGGCATTAACGTTGTTCTCTTGTCTCTCACCAAATAACTTGGCTTTCTTCTGCCTCTCCTTGGTGCTCAGCCAATTTGTCTTCTCCTGTTCTCATTTGTTTTATCAGAGTTCAGTGTCCAACAAGTGATGGTCAGATGAAGAGACACTCTTCATGTTTATCACTGAGCTTTATGTCTTAGTTGTAATGTAAAGCTTAAATTGTGCCGGAAAAATCAAGCTTTACAAAGTAAAACTGCTGTTTTTGTGATTAGCCTTAATACACTAAAGGTATTTGCCACAAGGCAAAAATAGCTTTCCTTTATTGCAAAGAGGCCTCTGTGCAATTTTTGCAGCCCTGCCACCACATCCTGATAGATCCCCTCTGTCCCCCCTCACTCCCCCGATCACAACAGACAGATCCTGCAACACCTTCACCCCAGGGAAATAAGCACGGAATCATTTACTCATCTCCCTTTCCTCTTGTGCCCTCTCTCTTCCTCTCTTGTTTTATTCTCTCTTTCTCTCTCTCTCTCTCTCTCTCAATTATTCTTTTGTTGTTGCAGGTACAGAGCCAGAGTGGAGAAAGTTGAGTCGCCAGCAAAGGTTCATGTCTTCTACATCGACTATGGCAACGTGAGTAACTGAGTGACCATGATTATGATGTGTTTAAAATGTTGAATGTTGTATTGTCACCATTAATTATTTTGTTGGGGCTCTAAAACCAAATACATTCGTTTTTGTATGAGTACATTTTTATCTATTTCTTTCTTCTATTCCAACAGCAATTGTTTGCTTATGTCAACATTCAAAGCAACTTAACATCCTTCATGTATCCTCTCAGCTTGAGTATTTTGGAAAAATATGATGCAGGCTTGTTTGTTTTCCCTTGTTTGTTCCTGACCGAAGCAAAGAGTGCCACTGAGTGTTTTGTACTTTTCCCTTTTCATAACAATGATAAAAGCAGACATACACACAAACCCTCCCTGATATCCTTACTCTTATTTTCTCTGTGATGACGAAGGCACAACATCCTTTTGAATGCATTATTGTGTGTGTTCCTACTACCCATGCCACGTGCATACACATACTTGCATCACTGTGTGGCTCGTGCAGTCAACCCCGGCCTGCGGGAGATTTCCCATGATGCAGCGCAACGGCACAGTGTGTGACTGACCTCAGAGTGGGGGACAGCTCGAGGTTTTGCTGCCAGACGCGATGCGTCCTGGCATGTTGCTGAAAGTGTGATTCTCCGAGGTCGACCTGGCTTATAAAGAAAAGTGGAGGTGATATCTCCTCTGTAGTTTTGGGTCCTTTCAGGTTGACTCATTCCGAATCTAGGATTTCATGCTTGTGTCATGAGCTATTAGTTTGTTATATTGCCCTCTGTCTCGGGTACAGGTCAGCACATGAATTATGTGATCATAAGCAATCCCAGCAGATCCCCTATTGTCTTTAATTTTTAAAGCCTACATTTACAGTGCTGTCAAAATCTAATGTACCATTGATAAATCTCAACGTTCTAATCCATAAATGCTCAGGGTATTGGCTGTCTAGACTGTACAGTCCAATGAACACATTAACCTAAGATATGGGGGTCATTAAATTAATTCCCCACTTCTAACGGCTGTGTCTTTGTCTGACTTTTCATTTGCACGTTTCCTTTTAGACAGCCTATGGTGATCACTTAATCACTTCATATCAGTGAAATGTGGTACTCATTTTATTATGTGCTTTGTGTTTCAATTTGGGAACCGAATCTAACTAGAGTGCTGGACATGCAATCAGAACTAATGGCACTACTGCACTGTTCTGTGAATCCAAAAGTCATGTGTTTTATCGTTGTTTGTGATTCTGCAAAGATAACGACTGTAACAACTATAATCATTGGATATTTAAACCTGCGTTATTGTCTCAAGCACTTTTACAAAATGTAACATTGTTTTCCTAAAATGGATTCGAAGCAATAAAACCATTCACTCATAACCATATCCAAATGCACACTGGAAAGTTGTTTTGGCTTTTCCTACTGACTGATTTTTTTTCTAATCTAACAAGTGTCTGGCGATCAACTTGACATTGATTGTCGCCTTCACTCCTAGCTTGTAACCGAGCTAGAGACCAGATGGAGCTTAGTGAATGGGCCCTCAGTACTGCTGTAGAGGCAGCTTTAAACTGATTGTTAAAACGACAAGCACGCAGTCCTTAACCTACAATGGCATCTGTCCTTCTTTCACAGTTGTAAACTATCATTGTTGAAGTGACATATGTATTTCAGAATTGATTTAGAATCAAGGGAAGATAGGAACGCATTGTGGGGTACATGATGAATTTACAAAAGTGCAGTGCTTTGCTTGAGAATGTCCTTCGCTTGCTGAGACATCTGAGACAGGCACCCCGCGATGTCAAATATTCCAATAGTACACTTACATCACAAGCTTTCAACAACCTTGTTACATGTTTGTTTTATTTATCTTCATCACTGAACAAGCCGACATGTCTCCCCACATCTCTGTTGGCTTCCTTTAGTGCCGTGCTAGCAGGAGATGGATGTCATGTTTGCTTAGACAAAGTCTGCATCATAAACATGCGCTCCACTTATTGTTGTCTTTACAAAACCCTCAAAATCATTATCCAAGAGAGTAACTCTGTTGGACCCTAAATCCAGACTAGACTGACTTTACACAAAAAGTATTATGGCTTAGTATTTATAACTTTCTAAAGCGTATGTAACAATGTCTATTTATTATCTATTTTATCGCTATTTATTTTGTTAATTTTATTACTGTTTATTTGACCTTTCTGTCTTTTGCCGACTGTTTGTCTTTTGACATGTTACATTGTGGATGTTGTTTGTGTGATCGTGGATGCCGGGTAAATTGCAAATGAATTGCCCTTCTTGGGTTCAATAAAGTTGTCTAAACTCAATGTACCTTTTCTAATCTGATGAAAAACGCTCTGTTTATTTCTGAATTCTGTCCTCTGTCTATCCTCCCTCCAGAGAGAAGTTGTGTCGTCCACTCGTTTGGCTGTCATGCCCCCTGCCTTCAGCACCAGGACCCTGGCAGCACAGGCCACCGAGTATGCCTTAGCCTTCATCCAGGTCCCACAAGATGTAAGTGCACACATGGCCAGCTCTCGCGCAGACTAGAGATATGTGTCGCAGCTTGAAAGCTTCAAAATTAACTTTGAGATATCAACCTCTTCGCTTTCATTTTCCTGCCAGCGTTTGAAAGTTGACTTTTTCTGGCAGGACACGAAAACTGTTTGAGTTTCACTTATCGCACGAGGTGATAAGTCTGTAACTGACAGACAAGGTCGAATTTGCATTCCAAGCAAGTGCTCGATGGTGGAAAATTATGCTCATACATAAATGCATGTTTAATAAAGCAAGACAGAGCAATGATGAACATTAAGATATTGATTTACTTTGTTGAAAAAAAAAATAGGGATTAAAGGTGGTTTGTAGGGTATGTAAACAATGGGGGACCAGCATAGCTAGCAACATGACTGTTTACAGAGCCTAGGCTGTGAATTAACACCAGATTTTTTCTCCACACACACCCAGTACGTATATGTAGCAGATCGTTAGAAGATATTTTATCATCCACATACACATCCTATAGCTAGATACAACCACCCAGGCACTTTATTTGCATGTGTCTGTGCATATAAATGTCCATCTGATAGCCGAGCAGCAGTTACAGTTTTATTCTGCTGCCCTAATCTTCTTGTTGACATCCAACTGTGTTTACTCAGCCTCCAGTGACCACTTGTGTGTGTTTGTCTCTACGTGTGTGAGTGACTGTGTTTCTCTGTGTGTCATGGGGTCAATTCGTTGGAAGCCTCCTGAGCCAGCTGCTTCCGGAATAGTTTGTGCAGATTAAAACCATGTTTTGTTTTGGTATGTGCCTGATTGGCACAGCGCTAAGCCCCATCTTTAATTGGGTGCGTGCATTAGTCTGCATTTGAAAGTGGGTTAGTTTAAAGGGTATTGTGCTTTGCCTAGATACAGCGAAGAGCTGCATGTTTGTAATTGTATGTCCATAGAAAATAATGTGAACTACAATGGCCATTCTTTGTGTGCTTCTATTTTGGATTATCAAGACTATTCTTATTAAATTAAAAATAGTGACTGTATATATATATATATATATAAAGCTTTATGTTTGATATTTTTCAACAAAATATACGCCCATGAGTCTCGTATTGAACATGTGTATAAAGCTTTGCACAATGAGAGGTGTGTGTGTGTGTGTGTGTGTGTGTGTGTGTGTGTGTGTGTGTGTGTGTGTGTGTGTGTGTGTGTGTGTGTGTGTGTGTGTGTGTGTGTGTGTGTGTGTGTGTGTGTGTGTGTGTGTGTGTGTGTGTGTGTGTGTGTGTGTGTCAAGTGGTGGTGCCTGCACACAAGCTGTCACCTGTCTCCTGAGTCAGTGTCTCCTGAAGGGTGAAGTGGCCCATCTGTTGATCCAACCAGGGGGACAAAGGCATCACCTACACTTTACAGCCCCCAGACACACACACACAAAGCTTTAACACTTGTTGGAAACTGACACGCGTCTTACATTCATTCTCTCTTTTTCTCTGTCAATCTGCATCTGTCTAACCCTTTTCCTGTTCTATTTTCCCTTGGTTTCCCTTTCATGTGTTTTCCGTCAGCTTTATCTGAAGACCTCTTACTGTGTCACTCATTGACAGCACGGCGCCCCGCTTGTACTGCGCATAAAAACGCTTGTTGCCTTTCTCTGGCAACCTGCCACCTGATGCCCGGCACAAAATGTCTGTCTTCAAAAGCTATGTTGCTTCATCATCAGTCTTAAAATTGTGCGCTTTCCAAAGTGACAATGTCTTCAAAAAAGAGGTTTTACCCTTAATGTTTAGCTTTTTTGTTGGAAAAGCTCTCTTACCTGAAATGGGCTCTTGTAACTTGCCTAAAGTTTATGTCGTGAACTCGCAGCTGCCTGCACTCAGGACATACTGCCACCTCTTTAATATGTCTGTTAATTATAGAAAGTCGTTTGTGTCATGAGTGCACCTTAATTCTAAAAGAGAAAACAATTTATCTGTACCCACTTGCATTCATTTTGATGCACTACTACTACCTTTTCTCATTAACAGTCATGTGTATAAAAAAAAGAGCCGGCAGCAAGAGTAATATTAGTTATTTCTTAAACGTATTAATATATTATGTGTCCCATTACATGTAGTTTGTCTTAAACATGACTTAATGAATGGCTGCAATTAATCGTTGGTCAGATTAAATAAATTATTAAAATGGAAGTATGGCTTGTACAGTTAATGGATTATTTTTTCATAAATCCTCAAAAAAATGGACCTGTACCTGATCCATAAACCTGAGTAATACCCATCTGCAAACCATATTCTTAAGCAGGTTCTGTTCTGCACATATGGTGGACAAGAGAGGGTCATTAGAAGGCTCTCATTAATTGTGTATCATCCCCTCACGAGTGTCAAAGTATTCTTGTTCTCTAATACACTCTCACTGCGCTTCTTATCTGTCCTCTGTCACACACTAACCCTTCCTCTGCCCCTCTCTCTCGCTCTCTCTCTTGCTCTCTCTCTCTCTCTCTCTTTATTTAATCTCTGTCTCTCTCTCTCTCGCCCTCTCTCTCGCCCTCAGCTCCCCTGCAATGCCAGTGACAAGTTGACCAGGGGGAGATCGGGGACATAAAAAGCCCTTAGTTTTGTGCCTTGAACAAGCTTCCCTGCCCACACATGCTCGCACACACATACAGCAGACACGCACATACCCAAGGGCAGCCAGCTCGAAGGGGGTTGCCATGGAGACAGAGACCAGGGCGAGAAAGAAGGGAAGCAAAGAGATGGATGGTGTAGTAGGGAAAGGAGGGACGATGGCCAGGGACTGATTTTTTTATTTTATTTTTGTTTAGTCTTCCCGCCTCGGAAGCCTTTTTCTCGTTTTTGCTGGGACTGCTGGAGGACGCTAGGTCAGGATTGCATTCCACCCCTATCCCCACTATGTGTTCAATCAAATGCTGGCCTTTCACAGTGTTGAAGGTTAGGAATAGAAGAGTTTTGTAACTAACTGAGAAACTAGCAGAAAGGGACATGATGAGGAGGAATATGAACAGTGTGCGTCAGAGTTGGACCATAAGATGCTCAGCCAAACTATTTGTTGAAGTGGGTTGCTGAGCAACACAATGGACTTATAACTGTGTGACTGTTGATCATGTTATTGTAATCAATTTGTGTTTATTCTGATTTACGTGACCACTTTCTTCAAAAACTCTGCGTAGCATATATATGTACGTGTGCATGCATATCTGTTGAGGAGCCATCAGTGATAACATACTAATTACCCCTTTCACCTCTCTGTTTTCCTTCTTCTTTCATTATCTCCTCCTTTTTTCCTGTTTCGATCCCACCATCCATTACTGCTCCATTTCCTGTCATCCTCCCATCCCCCCTCTCTTCTCTTACCTACCTTCTTCTTGTTCTTCTCCAGGATGATGCCCGTGCGGACGTGGTCGATTGCATTGTGCGGGACATCCACAATACCCAGTGCCTGTTGAATGTGGAGTATGCAGGCGCTTCCTGCTCACATGTCACAATACAGTTTGGGGACACCAAGGACGACGTGGGCCTTGGCCTGGTCAAAGAGGGCTTGGTCATGGTGGACGTCCGCAAGGAGAAGTACCTGCATAAAATAGTAAGTGTTAAGATAAAGAAGATGGATATACAGTTGGTGATGGGAGGGCAGGGGTTAGATAAAGAAAATTAAAATCTTCAATTCACCTTTGGAAGGCTCTTTTTGCTGGTTCCTTCCCTAACTGGATTGGTTGTGTTTTTAATTTAAGGCAACCAGTCCCTTTCTCTTAATGTCTCGTCTCACGGGGGCTTTAATTATGTACCCCCAAACTGTGGACAATGCACATTCGACTTTCTGTTAGGTGTGAATCCTCACTTAGAAAACAATGCTTACTGATAGTGATTTGTTGTTTACACTTAGGGAGAGATGTGAACAGGCCAGTTACAGATTCAATTGATTTTCCAGCCCAACTCTGACTGGTCTTTGTCTATTCCAAACAGCAAACAAGACTATCCATATTTCTAAATATGACTTGTTTTTTCTCAACGTTATTCTTTCAGTAGCTCTTGTTGGATCAATAGTTGTTCCGCCACTGTTAAAAATGGACAACAGCATCGATGCTACCATACGATCGTTGATCGTATGGTAGCAGCGGGTGCTACTTAACTTTAAGCACTCAGTCAATGTTAAGCATTCTCATTTGCTAACAGGCCCCTTGTGCATTATTTAATGTTGAAAAGTCCGTATGTTGCCTATGGCTTTTTGACAGCAGTCCAATAATTACCACATTTCCGAGCTAGTATGCGTATACCCACTCATTTCCATCTGTTTGTCATACTATAGATGTATAGATTTATTTTTAAATAAATGTTGGCTAGTGTTACACTAATAGCCTGTTTTGTAATGTGAACACTGTGGTACAAGCAGCTCCTCACTTATCAATCCACAACCACTTAAAATATACTAAGTTACACACCTCTACAATTTGCCTCAGATGGCGGCCATTTTGTCACAGCATGAAGCGTCTCTCATTTTTACTTTCCAGTCATTATGCTAATTCTCCCAGCAGACTCCCAGCCACTCTGTACGTGAAAGATAAAGAAAAATTGAGGATATTTATTCCTGCTGCAATTACTGCTCTCTCACAACATTAGTCACTCTGCGGTTTGTATTTCATAAAGTGAAAGGCACAAAGGAATGGAAAAATATAACCACTGGTGTAATTGTTCATAAACATAATGTACATTTGTATCAATTGGAGCCTGGTGGGAAGAAGGCATTTGTAGAGATATTCTTTCACACTTAATTCACTCACACATGGAAACTAATTTTTGTAGACACTAAAGAGGAAAGATAAAAGCACTTCCCACCTAACAGTCGGTCAATAAAGGGCTGTGCATCATTGTAAAAGTGTTCCCACCTCTGACCCCCAGCGAGTAGCTAAGGACCATAATGCACTCACTGGGTAATGGACCCTGGAGACAAAAGGACAGTGATTAAAACCCTCAAGCCATACAACTAATAGGCTTATAGACTGCATAGATTTAGGTTTTGTTGGATCAAATGGTTTCTCTTTAGTCTTCTACAACTGTGCCTCCAGCATTTGCCTCTTCCTTGCTGGCGAGTGGCTACAGACAAATATGTTGATCTGGAGAAAGCTTAACAATCAGCAGTACTGCCAATGTGCTTACAAGTGAGTGTTTGAAGTAAGCTCTACAGCATTTCTTGTTAATAATTCCACCCATCAATTCTGCTTCCGAGCTCAAAGCTGAACAAGCCGAAGTGTGATTAGGCCACAAAACCTCTAAATGGTGTGAATGTGCTCCTGATTTCTATAATGTGTGGGTTGACTGCAATTCTGCTGTTTGTAGCTTATTTTTCCTATTCTTGTTTTGCAGGCTTTGTTAGACATGATAACATTAGAAATTTTGAACTGTTTAAGAGCAAAAATTATTGTCACTCTCCGTCGATAATTTAATAATTGTCTGTCCTTTGTCCAGTCAAAAAAAAAACTCATTACAGCTTTTCAAATTCAATTTAATTTGCTGTTCCTTGACCAACGGTCTAAAACCAAATTATATTAAATTCACAGGATAGACTTTTTTTTTATATGTATAGTTGACGCCGTGGACTGGTAATTACAATAGACATTTGAACTATATTGATATTGTATAGACAAAACAATTTGTAAAACGAAAAAATAATAATTGGAATTTTGAAAAAGTAATTTAGATAAATGGCAGCCCTATACTAGACAGTGAAAATCTTTATCCTAACAAATCAAAATTGTGATTCTTTCAATTTATCCATTCCTAATAAAAAAAAATGCTTTTTGACTCTAATGCTGCATTGGAAGATGACAATTTAAAGAACATTTAGTCTGGTAATTTGCTGTATACAAGTGTTATTTATTTATTTTCTTCTGTAATATACCAGGGTTGACCTAAAGCCACTTGTTTGCGAGGCGTATTTCTGTCTCAAAGATTCATGAGCAGTGCTGCAGCTGCTGCTGGTGCTACAACACAAAACCTTATCTTACAGGGGCAGTACTGCCAACTTTCCAAGATACAACCTTTAGTTGACCTCTGGATCCGTGCCCCTATTCTTCCCTCTTTTATATACAGTTCCCCTCCAGCTTCTTTTGATAGTGTAGTATCCAAGCTGGCTCGCCCTGAGCTCTCTCTCCCCTCTTTTCTCTCTTCTCACTCATCCAGACTATCGGCCTCCTTGTAAAAAGTGACTTTTGTCCGTCCTATCTGCTTCATTTTAGCTCCATTCTTTATTCATTATCCATTGCAGGGGATTGGAACATGGTCATTGTAATCTGTACTCTAGTGCTAAGCATTGCGTAACAGATGGGCTGTAATGTGGCACTGGCACTCCAGTGACTATCAATAGTCTGTCATAAGTGCACTGAAGGTTAACAGCAGTCTTTGAGGGTGGCATTGTCCTAAGAGATGGAGAGCAAAGAGGGATATTCATCCATTTGGGGCTTTATCTCTCCCTTTTCAAGTGCACTCCTTCCTTAAGCCCCTACATTTACTATTGCCCACTATGCACTCCATATGGATGCCTATTGTTGCAGCTATACAACAGTAACATGGCAAAGGGTAAACATTAAAGAGTTGGCTTTGCTACGAGCTGTTAGTTTCTGAATGGAGAGAAGTGTGACATTAAAAGGAAAGCAGGAGCAGAGGCATCAGGAGGTGGGTGGAAAAACTGTAAGCCAAGTTATGATTGCTGCACTTTACTTTGTGAGGCAAATCAATGCAAATGTGAGTATGGACGTTAAAGTGTGGGATTTAAAGGTCACATATTATGCTAAATGCACTTTTTAAACGTGTTCTAACATATCCATAGGTCCACGGTGTGCCTAGAGACTGCCAAAATATTTAAAGAAATAACAATCTCTTCTTTTCTCACTCTCCCCCTTTCTGAAACCCCCACCCCTCCCCCCCAATATACTCCATTCAGAATTCTCCTTGTTTCTGACCTCAAAAACTGGAAAGCCAGAAGCTTCCACTGTGCAGCCCACACCCCTATTTCTTATTGGTCCACGGCCCTGACAGACAGAGGGCGAGGCGCTCTTTTTAAAAAATAGGCCATTGTGAGATTAGCTGAACATCAGCATAGTACAATAAATTATCTGAAAGTTTTTTTCAGCAAACAATTAAAGAAAACGTATTAGGGACCACTAAGACCATATAATATGGTGTATAATAGAACCGAAAACTGTATAATATGGGAGCTTTAAGTACACTCTCATTTTGGTCCTTTTAGAACGCAACTGACCCACACATACAGACTTAACATCAGAGCCTCAACCAGTTTATATAGGTCATACAGTTTACATCCACTACGTATTCATGCACACATACTGTACACTGACAATTTAGCAGATTTAATATCATAGTAAAAAAATTAATTTGTCATACATCTGGCATATCTTGTCCTGCACATGTGTTGTTTAAGAGGCTTTGACATTTAGATTATCGTCAGTGAGCGATATCATTGCTTTATCACCAGCACAACATTGTAAACAGAAAATCAGAAGGGACATTATGTACTTCAAATTATATACTGTAGCTATCGTATTTCAGGATTTATGGTCCAGTTACTATGTCATGGTGCTGTGACTTTTTTTCTCACTGCCATATTTTCTCTCAAAGAATTTATTGTGTCTCTGTTTTTTTCTCACAGCATCGCATTACACATTTTTGTTTCCTTTCCTGCTCTAACTCTTTTAAATTTAAATACAGAGCATCAGAAGAAGCTCAATATTTCTGTGAAAATCAACTCGAACAGAGATGAGTGTGTGAGCATGAAAGGGCGTGTTTAATTTAACTTTTCCCTAAGGCAAAGGTGCTGCTGCATTATGTGGACTGTCAGGTACAATTGGCTGCCGTACAAAGCTTTAGCCAATCGTACATGCTACAATCATGTAAGTATCATAAATGAGCTGTTAGCAAAGCTCAAGGGTAATGGTTGCCTTGGGGAGCCGGATTTAGCCAGTGCCTCTACCATGTAATTTCATGTAATTGCCTGGTTCGCAACTGCTATTCTTCGGTTGGTAAAAGGAAATGCATGTTTAACTTCTATATAAAGTCAAGGAATGGCATGTATATGCATGCATTTATTTTCTCCAATAAAGATTTGTGTAGATAGAGTATTAATCAAAGTATTGATATTAATTTAAGAAAAGCAGAAACTCAATCGAAACTTGGAGTCTCTAACTTGTAATTTAACACTGCAGCACTGTGTGTTTTTACACTACATTAAGAGTTCTTCTCTCTTGCTCTGAACTGAAACTCACACCCTCAGACAGTAGATATATAATGCCGTCCTTAAATTGTTCTGGCACCCTTAACTATCCACTGTAAGATTGGCAAGACGCCACACTGGCACTCATCCTCTCACTTACTTAAACACTTCTTTATCTACCTTCATCCATCTGAATGTCTCCCTCTGCTCACTGTTAAGAGTTCCAGTGCTCCTCTTCATCACTTGGTCCACTTGCCCCTATACTCTACATTCGTCTTGCACCTTCTATTTCTCTGCCTTCTGCACATCACTCCCTCACTCTGCCGTACCAGTCATTATTACCTTTTTCTTGCACTCAGAGGCTCTCACTCATACACCCTTCCCTCTTCTCCCGGTGTTCTTTTTTTAACCTTTGCTATGCCTGTCATCCAAACCTGAGCTTGAGCAATTCATTAAGACGGCGAGAGGGCTGCCGTTTCGTTCGGCTTTTTGCATGTGCTGATTTGCATTCTGTCAGTGCTATGTCATGATGATCATAATCCCCAGGTATTAGAGTGGAGAAGCACTCAGATCAGACCTGGAGTTGGCCTCATAATGAGCTGTGATTTAATATGCTATGTTTAAAATAGTTACCCGCAATTATTTTAAACTTGCATTAGCTGATAGTGCCCTATGAACCCACCCTAGTTACGAGTAGGTAGGTAATAATGTCTCTCCTCTATTTTTTTAGTAGAGACAGACACAAACTGTCTGTGTTTCTATAACTCAATATTTAAGAGCGAAGATGACTAGATACGCAAGATGGTTTTTTTTCTTCCTTGATTGTGATAGTAAGAAGTGCCTGCAGCATCTATCTTTGACCAACACACATACACTCTAACACTTGATATGTATTTGTTGTAAAATATTTATCTGAAGTTATTCTAATTGACACATCAATTGAATTGGAAGACCGTTGTATAGTTAGAAGTACTATCTTTTGTGCTCTTCTGCTTTTTTGCTAACATGACTGATTTAAACTCTGTCAGGCCTCCGGGTGCTAAGTGTCTCACCCAGTCACCTCCGCTAACTGACATCGGTGCTAGCCCCCAAATGGCATTAGCCGTTACAAGATTATAATCTCCTGTTTGCTAATTACAAGTCAATTACAAACACCAAAGTGTCTGTCACTCCCTCACCAGTGCAATTATTATCAATCACCAACAGAAACGAAGCCTGCTGTATCGACCTAGTCCTAGTTTTCCTTGTGCTTTCTACTGAAGAGATAGAAATGCAGGAATGTAATTCACACACCTTTAGACAAATGTTTATAAAGACTTGTTTAAGATCTTTAATAAAATGTTACTGTGACAGTGTGTATGTGTGCGTGTCAGCAGAAGGCAGACTGGGGGAAACAGCTTTTTGAGATGGCTCCCTTAGAGTGAAAGATGCAGATGAGTGTCCCAGATTCTTTAATTACCCAGCAGCCCCCTGGGAGGTGTAGTTTTTTTTCTCCCTTTTTATCTGATTTACCTGTATTGTTGCTGTATTCACATTGGTGCAACACCTTTCATGTGTGAATGTTGAACAGAGGACTTTCAAGAAGCTTTGTGCGGACACAAGGTCATCCTTCAAGTGGAGGCTCTCATGAGAGCAAGTATTCTTTACTTATCGGTCTCTTTTCACATAAACTGCCTCATGGGTAGTGTAGTGTTCTTTCAGGTTGCAGTTAAAGATACCCAGTGTTGTGGTTGCATTGCACAGTAATTGTGTTAATGGGGGTTGAAACGTTTATGAAGAAGAAATTGCCTGCTTGTTACTGGAGTCACACCTACAGTGTATGTGGGGAATCCATACAGGAAATCAGTAAGGCTCCCACATGGGTTGTTCCATATATCAAAGTGCAATTGTACAGATACTCTATAGTTAGGCGGCACATGTAATGTCCTCTGCTTCTGCCATACTGTCAGGTCACTGGTTAGGACACTGATGGTATGCCTCCTGGGAATGTGGGTGTTTCTATACAATAGTTTGAAACAACAATTCATGTTCTAGCACCGCTGTTGTTGCTGATGAGGTGTCTCCCAGCAGAGAGGACAAACATAGTAAATGCGTGGGGAGTCCCTCATGAACACCGACACACTCTAGCCTTTGACTACTTGTTTGAAATGTAGAGAGGGATATATATATATATATATATAAAGAAGAAAAAATGCAGGGGATTGGAATGTATGCTTCAGAGTGCAGCCGGTAAGCACTATATGGATCCTGCCATGGCGGATCCGGTGCCCATATCCCCCCAACCCAAAAATTCCTCACCATGTCATCTATAAATGGCTTTTAGCCGTATCCGGACCACCAATTGACTGATTTTCAGCTCGCTGCCCTCCCTGTTCAACCCCAAAGCCTGTCACAGCCCATCAGCAGCCCCCCACCTCATCTCCCCAAAAAACCGCCACAGGGTACATATAACACACACACACACACACACACACACAATCACTGAGCTTCATGGGTGTGTGACAGCATGACCGCTCCCCACCAATGGCTCAATACCTAATTTACAAGTATAGTTAGAGATGAGGCCTTTTTAATGGACATTTTCTGCTCCCCTGCTATCGACTGCACACAAACTCACATACACACCCACTGACACAGGCAGTTGCCTTGGTTCTGCCACTGCTCTGAGGGACCTTTTGACATGTCCTAGCTGACACGCGCCACTTCCCAAATGCCATCCCATCTTCTGCGGATGTACACACACACACAGTTGCACACTATATCCTCCCTCCCACACACCCAGGAGGTAAATAGAGGACAGTCTGGAAGGGAGTGGAGTCACCACGTTGTTCAAATTTAGATTATATTGAGTTGTGTGACCTCACGAGAGAGAGAAATAGATATTTGAGAAAAAGAAGAGCAAACTCAATGTAGGCTTCATAAAATTGTGTGTGTGTGTGTGTGTGTGTGTGTGTGTGTGTGTGTGTGTGTGTGTGTGTGTGTGTGTGTGTGTGTGTGTGTGTGTGTGTGTGTGTGTGTGTGTGTGTGTGTGTGTGTGTGTGTGTGTGTGTGTGTGTGTGTGTGTGTGTGTGTGTGTGTGCGTGCGCATGTGTTCAAATTATTTATTTGACACATTGGTGTAAAGAAAACAAGTTTTATGTAAGTAAGCCCCTGGGAGAGCACTGGAGAATGTTTTGTGATATCTGTTGTTAGTCATAACATTTGTTGTGTGCATAAGATTTACATGTGTGTGTCCTCCTTAACTTTATGAACCCAAAGCGCCTGATCTCCTCCGACAGCCATGCTGGGGGGACCGGCACGCAACATGGCATAATCCTTGTCCACACCAGATTGGAACAATGACACTCATATGTATATGTGCTTTTAAATTATTATTTTTTAACAGATTCCCCAAAAAAATATAGATTATTAAAACAAATTGTTTGATTCCATGAATATGTTTATTTGTAAAAAAAAAAAAAAAAAAAAAATCTATGGTAATCTTTTCACTCCATATTTAATAAAACACCATTACTTTCCCTGGTCTCTATCCAACACAAGGATTCTAAAGTCAGCCTTCGAGGATTCTCTCCCCGGTTAGCTGTGTTGCTTATGTGACGAGCCTTTCCCCATCAAACCCACAAAAGCCTGGCCTCAGCCTTTTGCTTGTTATGCAGTATTCATGCGCTGGTATGCAGAACGAGCGACATCTCTTAGGACTACAATCCACAACTCAAGCCAAGTACACTCCACTTGAAACAGTGTGAGTTGCATACAGTTGTGTGCCGTATTGCCATTGTGTTCCAGCAAAAGCATTGACGACGACCTGTCTTGTGCCGAGTTTTCAGAGGAGACAGAGGTGGCAGGCGGAGGGAGAATGAAACCAGATGTAAAGAGGATTAAGATAACGGTACAAAAGACCAAGAACAATGCAGAAACAATGAAACAATAACAAAAGGGAGTTAGTGGCGGGGTTTCTTCTTTTTCTTTTGTTTGACTGTTTGTCTGAGAGGCTTTGGATCTGATCGTCATTGCCGTTAATGAGAAAAGCTCTCAACATGCACGGAGGACAAGAAGCATTGTTCCCTTTCCACTCAAGTGGTTTTGATGTCGCCTGACATCCTTTTTTTCCCCCAGTAGAGACGGCCAAGAGAGCAAAAGCATCTCTCAAACTTTGATTTTGTTACTTGCTTTTCAAATGAGCCCCATCCATAATCTGGTTTCACTTAGCATTTTTGCAAGCTGTGAAATTAAAGAAGTGTCAGCTCACCTACGCATCACAACCTGTCGGAGAGCTGCCGTGTTAGCTCTCACTCAGATCCATCACTTTCACACCATGATAACCAGAACACCACCTGGGCATGGGCAGGCAGGCCAGCGCAAATACACAGGGAAAGACACGGTCTGGGTCTCACTTTCAGTCTCACGCAGACATATTCACAGCCTGACAGACACACTGACCAGTGCCAAAGCACCAGACCCATACCACCTGTCCTACATCTTACGAAAAACATCACATGTAACCCAAAAGTGTCTCACTAAGTCTGCATCTAGAAAGTAACCTGCATGTCATAAGAGTGACTCAGCCCATTGGTAGAAGTTATATGTGATCTTTTTTTTTTTTCCTGAATATGCGAGAAGTAACTTAATATCTTCAAATAATATCACTCAATGTAAAATCTTGGCGTGAATTTATAGCATATCGACTTCAGTAATCAGTTAAACTTTCCGAAAGTTGTTTTGTTGCTGACACTGCAAAGTGTTAATTAGATGCTAAGAATTAATCACGCACTTTCACAGACACTCCCACACACAAACGGCATCCTCCTTAGCCAAATAGCATATTCTCTACTACTGCCAGCGTTCCATGGCCACTGCTCACCAAACGTGACATCTGTCTGGCATATGGGCGCTCTGTAGGGTCATTCAGACAAACGCTGCCGTATGCCACCCAAACCCTCTCCGAACATGGCCTTTTATTTTCTTTGCCCCCTCAATCACAAACCTCTTTTTGTTGTGTTTGGTATTCTATTCCTCCTCCATATAATTTGATGTAAAGGTGGAGTCAGCAATTCTGAAGAATACCTCGTCACAATCAGCTACCTGTGTGCTTGAAAAAAAAATCCAGTGGTAATAGACAGCCTAGGCTCTGTAAACGGGCATGTTGTGGTGGGTCCCCTTTGTTAACATACCAGTTAACAGAGCCTAGGAATTGTGTTAACAATGGATTTATTTTTAGTGCACACACAATGCGGACAGGTAGGGGATCGTGTTGAGATATTAACTTATTTTGACAAAAAAATTATTTGACAACAAGAGTTCTTCAGAATCGCTGACTCCACCTTTAAGCATCTTCCTTGAAGGCCTGTCTCATTTGCTTTGCTGAAACTTCTTTCTTTCTTGAGTCTTGCATCACACCTCCCCTCGATCAGCACTCCTTTCCATCCTGCCTCAAGTATTTAACGTTGCACTTATTGACAACAATGAGACCCATGACAACAACACATTCATTTCTATTGCCACTTAAAGTCATCTCCATGTGAGTTTTGCTTCGTAAATGAGCCATTATGCCTCCCTACTGGAGCCAATAGAAAAGCGGTGAAAGAAGGATCCGGGACAGGATACGTGAAGCTGTTCAGTTACCAGAAAGGCAGTCATCATCGGTGTCTCGCTGCTCACTGATTGGCTGGTGTGTTACACTATGCTGAATTGAGCAGAACAGTAAAGGATGAAGGCAAGCCAGGAAAATGCCCCCTCCTGACCAGAGTACAAAGAGGCTCGCCGTGATAGTTCCAATATGGCAGCCTATCATCTGTGCACATTGTGCTGTATTGCTCTTGATTTAACAGCCATTACATAATAGTTTTGATTTGCATACAGACTCTCAGCTGTATAGAGTGGAAAAGTGAAAACTGAATATCGTTTTGTTTCCTTTTTTCAAGTAAAATGTTGTATGACGTACTTTGAAAAATTTCTTCCCAATGCAATTTTTAATTATTCTTGTAACAAAAGTGCCAGATCCACTTTGGCAGATATGAAACTGTCCTACATTTGGTCTCCGCTAGCTTTCCAAGTTCAGTATGCGGAAAGAAGGCTAAAACTGCTACAGGCACTGATATCTCCCATCCAAAGCCCAAACGGCATCACTGGCCTTTTGTGTCGGTGAAATATAGTCAGCCGGGCTCTTCCATATGGTGGCATCTGCCTGATGGGACCGAGATGTCATATCCTAACGCCTTCCAAAAAAATCTTGCCTTTTATTTGGCGTTGATGGATGACTTGCGCAGCCACTGGACTTTTCCCAGCAATGCACTCCCTTAGACAGAGTGGCTGTAACATACCAGCTGCAGGTCTGTTATCTTGGCGGTGCCATGGGCAGTGTGTGTGTGTGTGTGTGTGTGTGTGGGGGGGGGGGAACGCCCAAAACATTGTGCACAATAGAATTCTTACAAGAACACAATTTCTTCTTAACTGGTTCCTTCTTTTAAAGGATTTGTGCTTTGTTTGTGTTGTTGAAATTGTCTTTTTCTGACATCATACTGATGTGTTCCCTCCCATAAATATATTCTAATTAAAAATTCACGTATTTGCTGCACAAATCTTAATAGCATAACTGGAGGTAGCAGGGGTTAAACATGGTGAAGGTGAGGTGAACTGTATCAAACCGACATTGGGTGGAGGACAGCTCCACTCAGAGGGTCTGCCGCTTGTATTAAGGTCCATACATCCACTTACACTGTACCAATCTAAGCAAACAGTGCCTCTCTCTCTCCGTCTCTCTCTTCCTCTCTGTCACTCTATCTCTGCCCTTCCACCCCCATACTCCCACCCCCTGCCCTATGACTCATCACCGGTTCATTCAATGAGGCTAAATGGCTGTTCTAGCAGAAGCAGTCAATATGCTCAACACTGCACATTGGCTCTATCCTCTCTTTGCCTCCAACTCTTTTTGTATTCTCTATGTGCTCTCAGTATGGCCATATAACTAGTGTCCTGTTCTGAGTATCGATCAAAACGAGCAACTGCCTTGAACAGATAGTAAATTGATAATGAAATGCTCCTACAGTGCTTGAGATGCTGGTGATAATGAAAAAGCTTGCACATTTGTCTGGGGGCAGCATAGCTTGGATGAGATTAAAAACTCCTGCAATTACTTCTTGTTTGTTTAATCAGAAACGTGTCACACAAGACAAGCCTTTGATCAAACAATCCTATTATTTTTTTTGACTTTTTTTCTTGAAAACTTTTGTTGAACTGAGGCTAATTTTAAAGTTAGCAAAATAATTGTACAGAACTATCGACCTGAAAAAGAGCTGAGAAGATAAGTCATTCAGTGAATGGACAAAAGAATCTATTAGATAAAATGTTGCCGATTATTTTTCACAAAAAAAAAGCCAAACATTCCCTGGTTGCAGCTTCCCAAATGTTAGGATTCGCTGCTTTTCGTTTTATATAATTGCGTATTGATCGTGTTGGGATCTCTTGGAAAGAACAAGCTGTTTGAAGGTGTCACTTTGGACAGCAGGAAATTGAGAGTGGCATGTTTCATTGATTTCTGACATTTCAAAGGCTATATTGATTTATGGAACACAATCCGTAGATAATCCAATAATGCATCTCACTGTAGTTGCAGTCCTATACCAGACCATGTTAGGCTGTGGTAGCAAAAGTCCTAAGTTTATGAAATTGAACATGGTTGAATGTTTTTGCTTGTGAAATCTATGTTTAATGTGTAAGACGGAGAGTGTTCTTTTAAGTTTACAAAGGCTTGGGTAAATTACGGATAGTATTTGAAAGCATCCAAAATACTATGATTAATTGCACTGTAGTATTGACAAACATAACACACCAACATACCTGTTAGAGCTCAGATCTTTTTTATTTCTACAAGAAGCACACACAACTTGGGGCTCAACCCCTTTTAGCCAGGAGCTCCCCTAGGGCGTCCTGTGATTGCACTATAAATTGCTGCTACAAACCAGCGTGGTGTTGGCCTGAGGCTAGCAGGCACAAGGGGTATGAGAGCCCTCTCATCTCGAGTGGCTTAGCTAGTGTGAGTTGTAGCATGAAGCGCAAAGCCATGCCCTGCACCCACTGGATAAAGCAATGACCCCAAACAGAAAGACGTAATGTGGCGGTCTGAGCTCTGCATGCCTTCTTCACATGTTTGGGTGTTCCTCGTCCCCTGCAGTGCAAAACCACTCAGTGTCTATGTGTTATCTTGATCCTGTTGATCATCAGAGAACACTCTAGATCTAGTGTTGCTGGAAGGGTGAGCAAGTCCTTGTCCTTCTGAAAAATTGTGAACTTTTTCCCAACTAAAACAAAAACCTGGATGTTAGCAGGTAAAGGGAATATCTCCATGGGTAGAACAAGTTAAAATGATGCATTGATTTCCCCTTAATCCAAAAATCCAACCTGTGATGAAGTGATGTGAAATGCTTATGTCTCCTTCTCTGTCCGCCCTAGGTGACAGAGTACCTGAACAGTCAAGAATCTGCCAAGAGTGCCAGGGTAAGTGACTTCCTCCAGACACAGCAGTCTCATCTGATCTCACTGTCTTTTCCCTCAGTGTCTCAGTCAACATCTCCTCCTCACAATAGTCTGCCTCTAGTCTGCCTTTTTTTTGCCAAAACAAGAATACATTACTACACTAATTACTTTTCTGCACCAACTACCAGGGAGACAGTGTCTTTTCGCTTTGCTGCTTTTGTATCTCCCTTTCTCTCAAGATGCGACACATTACATTGGCAGTCACCGTTGTCCCATATGAATTGCTGCACACAGTCTGTGCAGGTCCATATTGTGAACATGGGGGTGGGGGATGTGTACAGTGAGGACAAACAGAGTCGGGAGAATTCTAAGAATGAATGGGAGGCACCACAATACCACACATGGTTCCGCCTGTTTCAGATGTGTCAACTTGCAGAGCTTTGACACAACTATGTCCATTGGAAATGTCTTTATTTTAGCCCAGTAAACTGTGTGGCCAGTCACAGTGAATCAAGTATTGACTGTGTCGTCAAAGCCTGATATTCCTCTTTGCCAAAGAGCTCTATTGCTTTCCACAAACTATTACAAACACATAAATGAGCAAAAAAAGCACAAAATCCACTGGAAATAGACCCCACTAAAAGCTCCTTCATCTCCGTTTCAGTAACATTTGCTGTAAACTACAGTGTCCCTTTTTAAAATCATATTTTTCTTCTATTTAAACAAGAACTAAAGTAATGTATTTATTTGACAATGTCATAAAACATAGAGTATCCTTATCCTTTAAGAAATAAGTATAGATGTCTAATAGCCTGAGCTCCTCTGGTTCTTTTAAGTGTCAGAGCCCTGTTGGCAAAAGCCAGATGATTTTTTTGTCTTTGAGACTTTGACAGGGAAGTGTGTGTACATATCCGAGGTGCCTATCACAGGAACCCCCGGCTGTGTGCAGCTTGCAAAGACGCTTGGATACTATATTGTTTCTACTCATGTAAATGTCAAGCACGAGGGGGGAAAATGTTAGTATGAGCCATCCCTTGCTTGCTCCTTTAGCTACCCGGTAGTTACACATCATGTTCTAGACAATGAGCCAGTCAGAGGTGGAATTGGCTCTAATCACAATCGAACTTACTATGTGTTGGGGTGTCGGTGAGAACTAAAGAGGCAGCGGAGTGAGATACTAGAAATGGCAATACATGCAAATGGCTTCATTCATTCATTCATCCTAATAACTAGTGCTAATTAGCACAGTCGCTAATTAGCTATGAATCACAGCAGTAACAGCTGAGCACGAATGCTTCTGAGAGCCAAAAAAGAAACTTCCCACAGAGACACGGAGCCTACTACTAACACACAAACACCTCTCGGAGTGCACATTTTTCTATTACATTTAAATAACCAATGCATACTGGAGGCTGTGCCAAACTAAACACACACTTTGCCAATAGCATTGTAAGAAATGCAGCATTTAGCCGGGGAACCCTTGTGATGGTTTATGAGGTGATGTGGGAATGTGAATGTAATGGAATCGAGGAAGTAATAGACTGGGTGGTATTTGAGGGGCTGTGGGCCTCCAGTTTGGATGGGTAAGCACAAAGAGATGGATTAAATGGTGATGATGCTGTTGCAGTCACTTTCACACTGGGCTGTAAAAGAAGTGATCTCTCTCTCCACATTGCATATGGGCTTTCTGTCTCCCTCCCACACTCTCCTTTTCTCTTGACCATTTAACATGGAATGTGCTAGAGACGTTAGTGAAGTCCCATTCAAAGCAATTGGAAACAGAACCACATTTTATGGTTATTTGTTCCATTATGGTCAATAAAATCTCTGCTTTTGTCTTCCCATCAGCTCAACATTTGGCGCTATGGAGACTTCCGTGCGGACGATGCCGATGAGTTTGGTTACAGACGTTAAAAAAAAAAGTCACAAACCGACCATCCAATCAACACCATTCCAAAGACCAACGTGGACGGCGAGTGATACATTGGACAGAAGACTAAGTAAAAAAAAAACATGACAAAAACTAAACGACAAGCATTGACTCATATTTCCTTATTATTTGACATTTCATCCCTCCAGTCCTGACTTCTTATCTACTCAGACGTTTGTATTTCTCAGCTAGCCCCTGTTGCTTCAAATAGAACATGCTAGCAATTCTAAAAGAAAAGAGAAAAAATGTCATGCATTCACTTTCCATTCATCCTCTATTTTCCTAATGGGCCATTTGTCAGCTCGAGCAGCCTGCACTATTGCCAATCTGTGTTATTTGCCATGTTACCTTTTCAGCAGACTTCCTGTGTGAATGATAATAATTATGATACTTGCATATTGTGTTTGAGCCAATCATGTTCCTTGCTCTCTGTTGCTCTAGCCCAATCCCTGCTTTCCCTTTGTACAGGAAGGGATTGGGTGTTTGGGGGAGATGCTTGATTTTTTTTTTCAAACAAATGCTTCCCTAATAAATTTAATGTAAATGTGAGGATATGTTGAAAAGTGTAAATGGATTTATTTTAGAAAAAATACTGTAGGTGAGCCACACAGAAAAAAAAAATAAAAAATTACAATTTTATTTTTGTCTTCAACGTATATCTGTGTGATTATGACATTTGCGGATGTTTTTGTGGGGAGTGTTTTGTCGTTTATTCACTACTTCAATGTCACACTTTTATGACCAGTAAAAATGGATGCTATCATGTGGCATTGTATCATCTCTCTATCTCCTTCTGTAAAGTTTACATTCTAATAATGGTTATGATCCTGTCTTGGGCAGTCTCCTCTCTTTCGGTCTCTGTATGCCATAGCAGAAACAGTGTTTGAATTTGTTTCCACTTAATGGACCTTTGCATTATATTAAAAATCTGCCGAATAAATAAATGAGCAAACTTAAAGTGTGATTTCTTTGTTTCATCCGAAATTAAAGAATACCGGAATTTGTTTTCTCAAATTGAATCACTTCAGCACAGTCAGACTCACATTGATGTCTACACGAGGTCTACTCGTAAACTACGTAAGCAAATTTTTTTGTCACACAAAACACACTGATGGAGGCCTTTGACTAAAAGTTTAACAGTTTTTACATTTAATTTCAAAATAGCTATGCAGTTAATGTGTATTAACCTTTAACATGTTTCACTTTCACCTCTTAACTATTTGCAGTCGTTGTACTTATCTACAGCACAAAATAGGGTTAAAATTGCTGTTTTGTTTTCTTTCTTTGGCTTTGTTGAGATGTGCAGTAGGGTAATTGCTGTATATATACGAGGTGTTAAAAGCATGTCTGGAATTTTTGTTTCATGTCTCAATTCCCAGAAACAAATTAAACACAGCCCTGAGATGGGTTTGAAATAAATTATCCCTGGGTATTAACATGCAATGTTCGCCAAAGCGTACATCGTTTAGATAATTGTTTTTAAGATGGATGGTTAAAATGGGGGTTGCATAAACAACATGCGTTTCATGGGCTTGACTTATTTTTCTGTGTTTACTCAATGTCTTGTGATTTTCACTTTTTTCAAATTTGTTCAGCAGGAATTTATTTATAAAAACGGTAGCCGTTTATTTCTGGGTCATAGTTTTCAGCAATCTTTGTAGCCATATACGCCATAGTACTGATGAATGCAGAAACCCTGCTTTTGCTCGTATCATCATTTACAGTACATTTTTTTAAAGCTTTCTTCACAAACCACATATGATTATTTGAACCCACAGAGGGACAACAGCTCTGCTATATACTGCAGTATTCCCAAGTTTATTTCACAGTCAAGGTCACCTTGAAGTGGCCTTGTAAACAAAAAAACCTACACATTCTGTTGTTTTTATTCATGAATGACGCAGATGCTTCATTACCATAGGAAATGTATGGCAGATGTTTCAGAGTTCAAAAGTATGTTGAATGACAGGTCGGTGTGTAAAGCATCAACGATATCCATCTCCAAAAATGGAGCTCTACCAAGCAGTTCACACACACCAGACTTAATTAACTGCCTTGCAATTAACCATTTTGACTATATTTGACTACATGATGGAAACAATCCATAGAACATTTGCTGTTTAACTTCACATAACAAATCACCACATCATGTACCATATGGACAAATATACCAGCTGCTTATATGGAGCAATACAAATGATCATTCTTGCAAAATGTAGCGCCCCCATGACAGTCCTTCATTTAAGGCCTGAATGAAATTGCTTTCCTTTAGCAGTCAAAGCCCATTTAGAATGTGTTTTTTGTTATTGTTGAAAAGCAGAAAACATGTCTTTGGGGAAATATGAGACCTTTTCCTTTAAACGTGAAGAGGCACATCGATATCCGTATGTGATTGAAATACTGGGAAATGGAAAGCAAACATTTGCATGAAGACGGAAGCATCTGATGAACAATATCTGGAAGTATTTTGGGTTCTACAATTCAGCCAGAAAAATGACCGACAAATACATTATTGCAAAAATATAATTTCTCTACAACTAGAACAAATCTGAGCACCTCACCTCAGATAGCACCTGCTAGCATTCCAGCCACTTGGCACCAGAGAAATGAGTGCACCAATGTCAAATGTACAACCTTTTCCTACTTTTCAATACATTCATCCTCAGGACCCTTGCCAGATGCTCGTAAAAAGACCAGCAACAAAGAGATAGCAAGATATATGCAGCCCTAGGCATTGTTTTGGGGGAGATAGTATTTATAGAACTGAAGCCACAGGGAGAATATAAAGGCTACTGTTGCAGGCTGCTGTTGGACAGTCAGCGTCTACAGATGAAAGAAGGAGGAATATAAAAAAGAAGAAATATATATTTATATATATACAGTATATGAAATATAATTTCAGTTGGACTCATATGAAAAATGTGCAGTGGGAACAAAGTAGCAGCCGGTAGTTTTCCTCTTAAAATTAAACACTACGGAGAAGTGACCAGAGGTTGCTATTGTCAGTGGCCCTGAAAGAGAGAGCGCAAGATAAAAATGGCCTTACTAAAATTCAAATGATGTTAAAAATAAAATAAAAACAGCTTTAGCCTTAAGGACATGTTATTCAATTAGAAATGGTAGGTGTACTTATTTTGTTATTTGAACAACTTTCTCCGTGCCTGGTAGATGACACACAGTAGTGTTTGGATGATCTCAATAAAGACCCAATGGCATACATTACTATTCATGACTGAGCTTTGTATCAAATCAGTTAGGAAGCTCACACTAAATGTGTTACACAACCAGGCAGCTGTTGTGAAATGATTCGAAACGTATGTGTGGGATTTTAAGTCAGACATGGTTAAATAAATAAAACTACTATCAACATCCCTCCCCATAGGATGCCAGTCTTAATTCCAGGTGCCACACAGTATCTCAAGAGCCAAGGAATCAAAGTTGGCCCGACCAATTTATCACCGATGTTCATGTCCAATTACCAGATGTTGGGATGAGGAATATGCTCCAAGGGCAATTAAGATTCCTGTCTGTCCTGTCAGTTGACTGGGTGAGACAACTTTGTGTTACAGATCCATGTCCTTCCTCTGTCTTTTTTCGCCACAAACTATCTATTGTCTCCTCCCATTACTCTCCCTATATTTGCCTCATTGCTTTCCTCTCCGAGCTGATAGCTACTGGGCCTATACTTACTAAAGAAAGAAAAAAAAGGAGAAGGAAAAAAGCAAGTGATCATGGGAGATATGAAAAGTGCTTGTCTGCTGGAGTTGTACAAGCTTAGCCTTCTGGTTTCATCTCCTCTCTGTTTGTAAAGCTGTCATAGTTGAAACAACGCCCAGCAGACGGAACACACAGATTACAAGAGAGCTGTTGTCAGCAAATTGCTTGCTTAGAAATGTCGATTATTCGGGGTGTCTCACAGCAATCGGAAGGCAGCCAAATCGAGAACTGTGTCAGCAACAATTAAGCCACGAAAATGTTGCCTTGTTGTGAAGGACTTTGTAAGAAGAAAAAGCACCTATCACAGAGGTTTCAATTAGGCAAATGTCTGTTGTGTGTCTGTGATCTGTCCACGTGTTTGCATGTGTCACCACCAATGCAGCTCCAAGAAAGAGAATGTAAAAGGAATCAATGATTTGTAGCGAAAAAAAAAAGCAGTGGTAGGGGAGAACAATCTTTTTTTCATGAACCCAAGGCATGGATTCCCCTCTGAAGGGTTGGAGGAGGAAATGAAACCCATCTCAATAATTCACAAACCTGAGAATACATAAAAAAAAAGCTTTTAAAACACGTCTTTGAGCTGATACAAGCGTAGGCTAGATTTCAGTGACATGGTGTGTGTGTGTGTATACAGTGTGCGAGTGGTATCAGTGAACGCACCACTGGTCACAGAGATCAGATTTACTCCAACCTCTCTGCTTTTCTTATATATTTTTTAAGATAAAAAGCATGTTCATAGAATTTATAATGGATTGTTCCAAAGTAAGATTATCTTTTAAATGTTGGTATCATCCTTAGTGCTTAAATTAGTTCAGTTTTGATGAGCTCTTTATTTAAAATTCTGGTTTTGGCAGAACAAGTTCATTTGCATTTTTGAATGTCAATCTGCTCTTCTGAATTGTAAATGTTTTGTTCAGGGCACTTAATTTAATTATGTCCTCCTCAAAAAAAATATTGCATAGCTTGGACATCTTCCCTTATCTTTCCATAACACCCGCTCGCGTCGTGTCCTATGTCCTCCAGTGGTGCAGTTTGTGTCCAAAATGCACCTGCTTCTGCCCCTACAGGATCCCAGCTGCTGTCACACTGCTCAGCCATGCCAGCAGCTCTTCCCGGAGGCAAATATAATTTTGGAGATTTAATTCCTGTCCGAAAGGGCTTTGTCCTGTACACACAAACATTGTGAAGGGCTTTACACGTCACAGGGAAAAAATTGTGCAGTTTTTGGGAGAAAGAAGCTGCCTTAATCTGGTGATTTAATCCATCATTTGCATGAGGAAATATATTGAAATCTGACTTTAAGATTGCATGACAGGCACTATCTGTTTAGTTAGGAAAAACATTGTTTCAAGTGATTTTACCACAGCCTTAATCCATGAAAGAAACATAAATAAAGCTAAACAAAAAGTAAAGTTTGAAAATAAAAATATCTAAGTAATGTTAGTGAACTGTATGCTATCTGAAAAGTTGGAAAAGCCGAGAGATAAATTATTGGTACATTTCCATTGACTAAGCGCACTAGTATGGTGCTCTATCGACATAAAGATAAAGCATTTTAATTGTATTAATTCATAATGTAGCAGCTTATCTCAAGATTAACCCAGACAGGTGTTTTAGTAAACATGCAGGACAAGTGAGCAGCCTCTATTTGCTGGTCATATATCAGAAAGGGGTTTTATATGTTGCACGTTTCAGATTAGAAAGCCATGTTAGAGAGTACAAACATGCCTTGCTTTTTTTACAATGGCCTGTAATTGTATTAGTTGTAGCTACAGAGAAATATGCCTCTTAATGTGCATGAACAGATGGTGTTGTAAAGTGAGTCAGCATTTGACATTTTATTGTACAGTTTAGAAATGTTAATGGGAAATATAAATACTGTTTATGCATTAGAATTAAAGTACTTGGGCTGGAGCTTTTCATCACAACTTTGCTGCCGATCAAGTTAAAAAAGGTCGTTTTTCACTCCATCTAATCTCTGTAATTCAGTTCTGTGTTAGTTTTATATGTATAGTTGTATAACTGACCTTCATCACAAGCTGTTATGAAATTTAATCCCCTATTTTTGGCAAACCCACTTTGTTTTGATTGGTTTATCTGCCTAAAGCTGATACTGAATTTAAATGTTGTTGGTATTTTGAAATGGTTTAATATACACTGTGGATCATTGATATTGTCTTTTATACAATGTAAACTGTATTTATTATTGAAAATCAAGAAATCGTGATCTCAAATAAGGCAATCATTTGGAGACTGCTCATCCCATCCAAGAAATAATCTTTGACAAATAATCAAATTGTAAATATGGGTTTAGGGCTTACTTTATACTCAGGATCAACATTTCCTGATCTACAAAGTTGTGAAATTTTACAAAAGATCTTGTTTACGAGAACTCTGGCATCTGCCTACGGACAAGACTATTCACAGAGGTCAGGATTAGTATGTGTGATTGAATTAATTAATTCCACAGTGCAGCAATATCCAGAGACTTACCTGCAGGGAGGTGAAAGCATATATAAAGCAAATATTATCATATATATAAAATATAAAATGCAAGGCTATTGACAATTTACGTTTCTTTTGATATTATTTTATAATTTTCAAACAATACATTTAAGAATAGAAGCCATTGGCCTAAAAACTGGTTTTCCTATTGGGCTTTTGTATATAGTATAGTAGCAATTTAGTTTGGCCTAATATAGAAGCTCTCAGTTCTTTACTTTGCGTTTGTACATTTACGATATTTGGAGCTTGCGTTTTTTAAAGCGGCACAGTACAACATAATGTACTATATTGTTGACTTGCAGTGCACGTGTTTTTATACCATCAGGGATTAAATCTACCTTGAAGGAACCTTTTATGTGGGATGCCAAGCGCTTCATCCCTGAGCAATTCCAAGAGCATTACACTTGTTCTCCACATCATCCCATTATGCCAAAGACAACGATAACACACAACTGTACAAATCAGAGAAGATTCAAACACTCCCCTGTATTACACGCAGTTCAGCATGTCACTGTGTCTCATGTTTCTTTCCTGCCACCAACATAAACCGAGCAGCAGTTTCTTCACAGTAAATTGCTGTTTGATTTAAAGTTAGTTTACCGATGGTGAACCATCACAGAATCCAACTGTTAAGTGCAAACTACTTTATAGCCTTCCCAGTGTGGGCTTTGTAAATGTACCCTTTGTACTATTATCCATCTGAAATATTCTACTATTCAGACATTTAATATGGCAGTGAGATTCAACACAGCATCTTGCTGTGCAGTCTATGGACCGTATCTGTCAGGCTTGTTGAAAAACCTCAGCTTACTGTGTATTTGTCATCTAAGTCATTGACTATAAGTACCAACAACAAAATGCTATTTGGCATCAGCATGTGAATCACCCCTGCAGTTTCATTGTCAATAACCAAAATAAAATGTTTTAAAGGTGAGGAAAAGCACAGGAAAAGCATGTTTTCTGAGAGCAATAGTGTAATCATCATAATGATCTACATAATCGCTCGGTGATTTTGAATACAGCCTTCCGGCCAAAACTAAGGTGAACCAGCATAAAAGAAAAGAAAGAAAGAAACCGCAATACTTTTTTTTCACTCAGTCATTCATTAATTATTGTGTGAAGTTTATTTCAGTGAAGTCAGGTCTGTTTTAAATGCAACAATGATTGCTGAGAATCTGATAAATAAAACTGTTCTGTCTTTTTAATCTTCATATTGCTACATACAGTACATCAAATCCTTTAATTTAATTTCACATTCATAACTATATTCAACTGCAGTATGACCTCTCTGTAGTTTTCCAATTATGGGGACCTGCTCTTAAGTTGCATCAGACAGTTACATTACACTTATCAGACATCCTCCAAATGTATCCTGTTCCTGTCATCGCAAACCTTGTATTGACATCTGAACAATACAGGGTGGCAATTTACTTTCGCTTTCAAAAACAAATTTGAGTGTAGGCCTACAGGCACGTTATCAGCCAAAACTTTTATATTGTAGCCCATTTGGCTAACGTGTTGATAGAGTTATACAATTAAAAATGAGGGGCATGCTTTCAGCTTTGGTTTTGCCCTTTATTGTATGGGGGGACAATTGGGTACAGGAAGGTTTCATTAGTGGAACATTTTGTTTTAACGGGGTATTTGTCGCAATCTCTGCTGCTTTATTCCACTTAGCTAACCCTAAAGCTAATTTTATTTGACATTCTTGTCATGTATTTTTATTTAAGAAATTTGTGTTGTATAAATATGCATATTAATTAGATAAAGTGATTTTCCTAAAATAACTAATACCAGTTCCTCATTCTTTTAACATGCAACCTGCATGTTAAAAGAATGAGTTGTACATGTTGTATTAATTACTTAAATCAATCTGGCGTATACTGTATAGTACATTCGTTGGATTCAAATCCATAATACTCACGGGAGGTGTTTGCCTTTTCAATGTCATCATTCCATATATTAATATACTGAGCCATCTGTGGGCTTTTCCATCCCAGCCGTTATATTTGAAAATCCTCATGTCCATAATTTCACAAGGTATTGGACTTAGCCCCTGGGATCTGAGTCTACTAATAATGTGGGCATTCGGCCATAGAGCTCTGCAGCGTGTCTGATGCCTTATCATTCAACATATTTCAATACATTCACATCAATCTTACTGGTTGGTTTGTTTATATGACACCTTTTTTTCCCTTGCAGGCTACAGTAAATTATCAGTATTATTTAATAAAATTAATTTACTTCATGAATACACAAAGGCGGAAGTAAAGAAGCAGGTTAAGCCTTAAAAATAATCCTTTAAAAAGTGTGCAATACCAAGTCACTTGAAGAATTACTCGTTTGGGGAAAAAACCTTGGGAGCCCCAATTCAAGTTTAATTAGGTAGACTTTGTCCAGAATACTTAGATTTACATATAATTCCTTTTCAGTTTTCAATGTAATCCTGATTCTTAACATCTCCACACCCCAGTGTATTTTATTCTATAAGCTCCTATTACAACCGCGGGTCCATTCCATTGTAGGTTCCAGATAGTGATGAAGTTATTGTTAGTGGACACAGAAATGGGGATTTAGTCCTGCAGTCTAATTTAATTAAAGCTGTTGAGCTATCTGCAGAGCTTAATTCTATGCATTATATTAAAACGTGATGACAGAGCTGTAAAGGAATGTGTACCTACTGTAGTAATAACACATTACAGTCGACCACTACAATGCTTAATTGTCAAACCAATATTTCTGTATTTCCTTTAGAAGGCCTTGCAAAGAAGAGGGTCACATCCCATCTTGAACTCATGTGGTTAGTCTGGATGCCCCTCACCACCAAAGGCCATTCAGACCAACAAAAGCAGAGAATAAAACAATGTGGGCATGCGTTTGATGAAGGTTGAAGTCCAGTTTGAGGACTATAAGATGAAATATACTGTTCTCTCAAAAACACTGATGTCAGGGAATTACAGCATTTTATTTGGCACTGAAAACGTTTCTAGATATGATTACAAAGGATTTTTTTATCTTAATTATTCGCAAGGTGAAAATAGAAATAACTCAATATCTCCTTGCACACAGTTAATTGTCGAATCACCACAGTGATTTAAATAACTATGGTGTCATTGTCATTCCCGTCCACCCTGCATCATTTAGAAATAAATTTGAAGACAGGGGAAGTCAAGAGTCTTCACAAAGCAATTAGGTGTTGATCCATGTAGACACCCTGATCCACTTTTAGGTACACAGTAGTCTGGTATTGCATGAATGTGACACTAATGCACTTGTCTGTTGGTCGGTTGGACATTATGCAATCTACTTTTGCTGTCAGTGCAGTTTGAGTGGGACAGCTGAGGGAACATTTTGTTGTGAATACACTGAAGGTCTTCAGTGCCTTCAGAGGAGGCAAGCCCAGTATAATTCTATGTTGCATTAGTAAACATTAAAAGCAGCAAAAAGCACACAAAAAACATAAAAGACACATTATAATGCGAGGGGGAATAGAAAATCAAAACAAGAGAAAATAAGATATGTATAAGACAAAAAGCAAAATGTATAGTGCAGTGTAAGACATTTAAAAAATATTGTATTTAATAAACAAATTGTAATATTTTTTCTGTTGTTGTAACTACTACATAGGTTTGTACTAGCAGTAGTAAAAAACATATGTAGTAGTTACTAAAACAACAACAACCTAAATAGGTTTGTACTAGTAGTAGTAAAAACATATGTAGTAGTTACTAAAACAACAACAACCTACATAGTAGTTCTTACAAAAAAAAACCTATGTAATAGTTAGTATTTTTTTTAAATTAGTAGTTACTACAAGAAAAAAACTTTGGCAAACAAAAAGGTCTGGAAGGAATAACTCCATTCTTAAGAAGAAGGTTAATATGGAAAGATTTTGCAAATAACTGATATGCCTTTCTCCAGGTTTGATATTCTACAAGGGGCACGGCACTGAAGAAGCCTCCAAGGACACTGAGCGATAATTTGCTCACAATTAATCATGTATCTGTTGGGCAAAGATTCCTCTGAGGCACTGATAAGTAATTATTCCGATAATGATTATCAGATTGTACAGGTTTTCTGATATTTCAGACACCTTTGTTCAATCAATCAATAAGTCAAACGTTATTTATATAGCACTTTTAATACAAAGCGAAGCATACAGGAAGCCAATTCAGAAACTGGTGTGATGTCTGCTCTCCTTCTGGTCCTTGTTAAAACCCATGCAGCTGAATTCAGCAGCAATTGTATGAGAGCTATATTCTTTTGTGGGAGACCAGAAAGAAGCAGAAGTAAATTTAATAAGTAATAAAAAGCAGGCGGCATTAATGTCTCTGTACTGTCATGAGAGAGAAATGGTCTGACATTGGCAATGTTTTTCAAATGATAAAATCCCATTTTATAATGTTTTTTTTCTATATTGTGTGGTTCAAAACTCAGCTCAAGAACAAAGATAACACCTAAGTCATTTACTTTGTTGTGTGAGTGTACAGTATGTACTTACTATGTGTGTTTCTGTGTGTCAGGACAACTTTGTCTGGACACGTTATTCCCCAATGGTGTTTCATCAGCAACTCTATTATTTGAGTGCCAATCATGATGTGTGATAACCTTGCTATAAGTTGGACATAACTACATGATACAGTTGCTATAGAAACTGATGAATCATCATCCTGAAATACTGGAAATTGTGCAGCCTTCACGAACAAAATAGTTGGACATGATAATGCAAAAGACTGACTTTTTCTCAGAATTCCCTCTATTATGGATAATTTCTTTCGAGTTAAAATTCCAATTAAAGTCACCATTCAGCAACCTACACATTGCTCTTCAAAGGCTAGGAAAACTCGCCCCGGTAAAATGTTGAAGTATTTATCAGAATAAATAAATATTCATATCTAAAAAAGAACAACAAAAACTAATACATTTTATAATCAAGTATGTTCTTGACTAAATTATTTTACCGTATTGAAAGATGGCCGATAAGCAGCACATCTGATTAGAGAGGTTTCCATAACATCTCAGGAGGCCAACGTAATTATCTGCCTCATGTATAATTTAAAACAATATACCTTCAGTTATTTAAACGGCTGCACCTGTACAGATATTCGGGCTTGAAAACACAAATTAACCTATGTTTGATCAGAGAGCAGTAAGCGCTCTAGGTTGAATACTAAAACACACACGAGAAAGGAGGGAGGATGGGGAGGAGCTAGACATGGTTGAAGCACAAAGGAGGCCATTCCAAATTCTCACACTCACGCTCGCTCACACACACACACGCTCGCTCACACACACACACACACACACACACACACACACACACACACACACACACACACACACACACACACACACACACACACACACACACACACACACACAGACAGAGTAAAAACAGTGCCTATTCTCCTCTGCTGTCTTCTTCTTTTGCACCTTGTTGGAGGAATCCCTGCACTGAAGTGACAGCCCACACCAGAGGGTGCGAGCCTTGTCGCCAGAGCATGCCGCCCGCTGCTTCTTTCCCCTGGCCTCGCCGTGCTTCCGGTACACTGGCAAGCCAAGCATGCATGATGCAAGTACTGGAACCACTCACACGTATATGACACACATGATACACATTAAAATCTCATATCTCTCAATGACATCGCAGCACAAGGACACGTACAACCCTCTTAGCTCTCCCTCCAACCTTTTTACACACATTGAGTTACATGCGCTGTACTATGTGTACACACATGCATTCCCCTTCTCACTTTAGTCCACCCCAAAACTCACTTTCTAGTATCCTACCCTCCCTACATATCTATCTTACAGTACGCCAACTCGTTCCTCCACATCCCCTCACCGAGTGCCATTGCTTCAAGCCTGCATGTGCTTGCCAATCCCGTAGGCCACCCATGGGATACGGCATTATCTTGCGGCATGCCGTCCCTCCTACGGTGCCTGCTGTGGTTTGCAAGTTTTCGGTTGTACATCCTACTGCTATGGGGCTGCCTGCTGCCCAGGAACACACACGACCCCCTCCAAAAAAAAAAAAAACACCCTTCTCTCTCCCCCCCAGAGGGTTGTGTGTGAGTTCTTGTTGTGCTGTGCCAGCTTCATGCCATGCTAATGCCCTGCAACTCTGGAGACGGCACTTGCCATGGCAGGTGGCAGCTGGGGACATCACAGGCCTTGAAGTGAGCCTGTTAGTTGGAAGTCTGCGTGTTGAAATGTAGCGTGCCGACATGGTATTACATAACTTTACATAACTTCTACACAGGAACTTGTCAGCAGAAACACTCGGATTCACACCATTCCTCTGGGATAGTCCACCAAGAACTGTGACTTGAACACAGCAGATTTGTAGCTTAAAGTTATTATTTTTCGGTTTGTTTTCAGACATTTTAAACTTCTTTCTCCAATATTACTAGCACACCGGCTATCAGAGCTTTGGGACTAATGTGAGGACATTCCGTTGGTTTGAAATAAGAAGTTGCTATGTACTGTTTAACGCCTTTAGAACTCATTAGCCGGCCATGAATTGAACAAAGACCATTGTAGATTTGTTGTATTCGTCCCGTCATGCAGGCTTCCTTGTTATTTCTAGGTCTGCTAATGCCACCAGCTATGCTGTCAGAATTTATGATGGAATAGTGAGAGCTATTATTACTGACAGACTAGAACCCAGTTACTAGACACTGACTGGGAATGTGTAAGAATGTGTTTATTTATTTATTTCTAGTTGTAGTTCCATCCCAGCGGTGTCTAGTTTTGGTTGTACATCCTACTGCTATGGGGCTGCCTGCTGTCCAGGAACACACACAACCCCCCTGTTTGTTTTTGTTTTGTGTTTTAATTTAATTTTAATTATTGCTTTTTTGTGTCTTTATGATGTTTTGGATGTAATGTATTTTACTTATTTTCTGTACAGCACTTTGGTCCGCTTCAGCTGTTATAAATGTGCTATATAAATAAAGTTGACTTGACTTGACTTGAAATTGTTCACTTGCTCATTTCCTTGAGTCTTTCAGCCAAATCAAATTAGTTCAACATAAAGGATCAAACATACCTTTTATCTGTATGGTCTCAAAGATGTAACCACCAAACACATTTAAAAAAAACATGTGTGGCTACAATCATGCTCTTCTTGATCTACTTTTAATTCTTGGTCGCCATAGAAACAGGCTCTGGTGTCAGGTCACCAATTTACATAAATAGCCATTCCACCAGCTTCTCTGTTTCCCAGGTAACATCAGGTGATTCTCCAAGGCAACCTGCGCCCACTGAGAGATGCATTTATCTGTTGTAAGCCTGCTGCTGATTTATAACCATCACGCGTGTGAGTGTGCAAACTCCTTTTTGCCAAGGGCCCTTAATTTATTGTGTATCTCGCTTACATTAAAGATGCATATTATAATAACGAAAACAATAAAATAACAGTTGTAAAAAAAAAGAGACTTCTCTGTCATGATTGAAAGGAGTCTTACCAAATTCACTGTATGAATGCTACAGGCCATGCCTTGTATCCTAGCAGTGAGTTTTCGTAAACTACACATTAGTCTGATCTATTACTGTCTGTCCTCTTCTTAAAGAGCAACTTGACACAGGGCCTAATGGACAGGTTATATTACCCTCTCCAGTTGAAAGTTTAAATCTTTCGCTCATGACCACATCAACACTTAATGGTGATGTTACAGTGTACACCCCGGAGCAAGAGGAAAGCTTTAATAAATACAAATGTTTATTTTTTGAAAAAATATTTCAAAACTGACGAAACTAGCAAGCTGTGCCAAACATTTAACCGTGGATCAAACCATTCGGTAAGGTTATAGGATTTGAAACTATAGATGGAAATATCTTTAATAAAGGGGTGGCAGTTTTGTGTCTTTTCAACAATACTACCTCCTAACAGTCACATTATTCCATGAACAAAACAGAAGACACAACAGTATGAAATCACTCCAACAAATACAGGTACTTTCAGAGGGGGGAATGGTTGCCAGGTTGTAAACTGAGAAGAAAGATGATTTGCATTTCCAATCTCTGGCTATTATAGATAACCTCCTTTATAAATCTTCCCACTTACTGTGTGATGACAGTCATTAAATCCTCTTTGTCAGTAGGACATCCTAAAGCTCCTAAAAAATAAATTGAAGCCATTCACACATACAGCTTGCATCCCTTCGATCCTCCTAAGAGTGATGGTATTTGTTTGTGAAGGTAAAATATGTCCTGCCCTCTATCTGGCCCTTGCTTTGATGGGAATGGATATATTGCTCAGTGTCCCATTACCCCTGCACAGTCTGAGGTAATGGGACAAGAGAGACGAGCAGTGGTGCCTTCTGCTTGGTTCACAGCTGTCTCTGAGTATATCACGCCAACGTCTGAGAAGAGGGAAAATTAGAATTGTACACACACATTAAACTTAAATTAGATCTGTGCCTCTCTCATCACCACTTCTGAACCATGTCTGCCTGGAGGGCGAATGAAGTTTACCTTAATTCCAAAAGTACACAAAAGCCATTTTGTTCCTCATCTATTGTAACAACACTGTCAACAGGTTTGTGTGGGCAAGGGATTATAAAAAAGAAAGTGCCTGTCTTGTTGTTCCCTCCTGAACACTAAGCATTGTAACCACCATCCCAAAATCCGGAAAAAAGGTGGTTATGTTATTTTAAATTATCAGAGAAATACAATTAAATCTACTCTGGCAGCTGCTCGGTTTTTCCATGCCTTAGAGCAGGGATTCCCAAAGTGTGGTGCGCGCACCCCTGGGGGTGCGTGAGCTGCTGCTAGGGGGTGTGCGAGATGAAAAATGTAATGGCGGTCTGATCATTACACAATCCATATTGGTTCGAGTATAAGAGGGTTTTATTTTCGCGGAAATAGGTCGTAAAAAGTCGGGTCGTGTTTTCCAAGTTGTGTTTATTTTCTTTTTTTAATCGGTGGAACACTGGCTGTGCTCTCGGAAGCAGCAGGGGCGTTTGTGCGCTTGGAGAGAGAACGCTTTGTGTGGAGAGAAAAAAGAGGCACGTGACATCAACAAAGCCGATTCAAAGCCTCAAATCATTATGTTGCCAGTCAACGTGTCAGAGGCAGGAATCGGCAGAGCGATCGAATGTGGATTTTAGCTGCTGCAGTTGTGCTGAGGAGAGATGCCAACTGCGCTGTTCTTTTACGCACCAGCACTGCTGCTGTAATGTTCAGATTTCCTCATTTGCATCAAAGCTCTAATGATTTTAAGAATGAGACGCTTTATTTAAACGCTGTCCATGTGATGGTGGTGATTGTCACTTTGTGAGCTGTAAACTGAAACCAACGGAGATCTCGGAGGGCTTCCCCTCAACAACGTTAACGTGCCCCGGTAATCATTTCAGCCTTAAACCACGGCGTTGACAGCTTTCGTTTCAGCACTAGGCTATGTGATTAACTATGAGCATTAAATAAATGCTGCGTCTCAGATGCCGAGGACAGCAGCGAGGATGACCCGCTATGCACCGAACCAGAGTATAGGAGAGATGACAGCGAGAGCGATCACAGCGGGGCAGAGGAATTTGCGTGTGAAGAATAGTCTGTAGTGAACACATCAGAGTTCGGTCTATTTGCACTATCCTACTGTTTATTTGCAATGAAGAAAAGTGTTTTTTTCAATGTGTTTTTATTTTCGTACATTATTTAAATAAATAAAATGTATTGAGTTGAGTTTTGAAAAACGGGAGGTTTGTCTTATAATCGGGGTTCGTCTTATACTCGGACCAATACGGGTACAGTGTTTTTTCTCCACACAATAAAGACGTGTAAATAAACATTTCCTTTGTAAAATTTAGAATCAAAAACTTGAATTTTAATTAATAAATAAATGGAGGCTATTCAAAATGAAGCGAAGTTATCTTCTTCTACGCATATGCGCACCTAGTTTGTGGCCTCTACATTCATTCTCGCAATTTATTTCAAATGACTGGCGTTCTAATTTTATTTCCATAACCTGTGTTATGATGACGGGGTTGTTTGCTCCACGGTCATTTAAACTTGCTGCAATTGTTGCTCAACGTGACTCAAAATATTAGGCTATAATATTTTCCCCATTTTATCTGCTTTCTGCCCCTTGTTGTGATCGTGATTATTTTATTATGTGTGTTCTGGTCATTTGAGCATGATTGAACATGCCACCTTTAATATGGCTATAAAAAAGCTTGTTGCATTTTTTTTTAATGTGTGGGGGTGCGTCAACCTGATTGGGACATAGAAGGGGGTGCGCGGCTAAAAAAGTTTGGGAACCGCTGCTTTAGAGTATCCTTGGATCTTTGCCTCTTGATGATCTGACATTAAGACTGTCTCCTTGCCATTTGTAATGCATATATTAGCCTTTACATGATTGATTGAATTAATTCATTATTTTTGCTGTTTTTATTTAAAAAAATAAAAAAACGCCTGTAGGTTGGGGCTGAATAGGAATTACCCGGCGGAGCATAGCTAATTACCAAGCATTAGCATATGCAAATGAGAGCTGTTATCTTGTGTACAAAATATTGCTTATGGTAAACACTGGCTAATCACTTTAACGTGTTCAGCTGTTTAAATGCTGGTAATTGCATATTGTTTAAACAGATGGGCTTGATTCCTTGAAAATCAATGTATGGGCAGGAATGCAAGATATTGCTTTCTTTCTGTCGACTCTTGGTTGCACCTTGGCTGCTGCACTTATTACTGAAGCTCCTTTGTTTAGTATAGATGTGCTCTGCCTTTAGTATTATATATTGGTTTGAGCAATTAAAGTGGTTTCACATAAGTAAGAGGACTTTTATGTAACAATTTTTTGTCTCATGATGGCGTCATCTGTTATTTATAGTTTATCAGTTGAGGATTGTGTAGCGAAAGGGGCCATGTGGCACACATGTTTCTGTCCTCAAGAGGTTAGAGCTGTGTGAATGACAATGGACAGAGTGAAGCCCAGGGGCAAACTCTCCAGTCTGGAGATGGGATCATTTTTAAAAACATACCCTTACTTGTATCTTTTTTTGTAAAACGTCCAAAGGGTGATTTTGAGATACGCTATTCCCACTTTTCGCTGTGCGAATGCTCACACAGTAACACACTTTCTCAGGCTGTGTGTGTGTGTGTGTGTGTGTGTCTGTGGTGTGCAGGGAACACAACGAAGGCAAGACAGTCAGACAGTGAAACAATAAATGCTTGTATGTCTCTATGAGTCACCCCGAGGACATCTTACAGAAAAGATACAATCATTTCATCATGTCGCACTGAACATCCACCTTATCTCTTGCCCAAGGGAACAGGGTGTGAGTCAACCCCACAGAAAAGGACCATTTTACTCTAAACACACACATTTGATGATACAGAAAATCCATGGCAATAATTCAGCCCTATGTGAGGCTTGGACTTTTGCAATAATCTGGAGCAAGTGGCTCATACTTTTTGTTCAGTGGAGTAATTAGACATCTGCAGTCTATTTTTGCTCCAATTTTTGTAAAACAACATGAAGTTGGCTAGATTTAAATTCACATTGTGTTTCAGTTTGTTAGGACTGAATACTGGGTTCTTTATTGTTGTATGGTTAAAAAGACAATGGAGTAAAAACAATGGTAAAGGCAGGCTGACAGGCACCTGTATGTTAAAATGTTATCACTTTCTAAGGACAGAGAAATGTGTATGAGCATATTTATCCACTAATTGTTTTTTAGTATGTAAGTGGCTGTGCAGTAAAGAGTTTCCACTGGTAGGCAGGACTAAAGAAAATCAACTAATAATCCATAATTCTCATATAATTATAAAATCATATAATTCTCCGGAGAATTTAATACCAAATTATTGAATATGTAAGTAAAAATTACAAAATATTTTCCAGTTTAACCTTTTTCAAAGGTTTGCAGCTTTTTCAAGGAGGATCGTAAATTAATGATCAGTAAAGCGGACAGAAATGGGACAAAATAGTTAGGGCTAATTAACTGTTGGGGTTATTAAAGTAACAGCCAGATGAGCTACTGATATTGTGAACCTTCAAGAAATTAACATAATGATACAATAAGCCTCTAGACAAAACAAATCATAATTTCCTGCACACAAAGCTCCTCAAATGTAAACCCAAGTGGAACAGTCCAGTCCAGTCTTCAAAGTGACTAATTTCAACCCTTTAAAATTGACTTTGAGTCAGTCTCTGCTTAAACATAAATAGATGGACCTTGAAGTCTGTATATGCCCCAAAGTAAATTTTCTTGCTGTCAACTTAATCAACTGTTGTGCCAAAGCAAATGTATTCACGTAGAACAACTTATATCATACTTGTTGATGAACTACCAACATATGAAACCATGTGGTGCTGATAACTGAAGATTAGCCTGAAATGCTAAGAGAGGTAGTTTTTTCTCAAATTGTGGTGGTGGGGGAAAGTGAGCCACTGTCTCACTTTCCCCCACAATGAGGCACAAGTTAAGTTTAGTCTTAAACATATAATATTACATGACATATGTTTTATTTTAATGTCATACACATTGTAGAAGACCTGGGGCAAGCACACGGAAAGATCACCTTCTCATCTTTCCCTGTAACCTTCAGGGCTGGAATGTAGAGTACGCCTAGTTGTAGAGTATGACAGGCTGATGTTATAATCCAGTTGGGTCTTCTCCTGTGTTCTGAGTCCCAGGCTGTTATTGCTGGTTCTGATTTTCCTATGCTTTGACCCCATACACTAGCTGGCTCTAAGGGTCCTGTGTTCTGACCCCCAGACTGTGTTCTAATCTTACTGGTTCTATCTTTCATTTGAATCTTATTAAAACCTTTTGAATTATAATATGTTGTATTGGATTTTGTTCAGTTACTTTCAAGTGTTTAGAAAATTTGCTTTGCTTAAAGCAACTCTTACCTTTGTTGCATTTTTACACTTTTTTGGATTAGGTTAAAATGGTATTAATAAGGTAATTACACTCTAAAATATAAGACAGACCCACCAGGAGTAAAAACAAACAATGATTTCAATCTCATAATATTATGAAAAATATATATAAAATTCAACCAATCAAATCGTTCGGACCGAACGATTTGATTGGTGAATCACCCGTGTGTGAGTATGTACATGCAGTCCCGATCGCTGTTATAATATAGTTTGCATGTGATTCGCGGGTCGCAACAGCTGTTGTAACGTCTCCTCACGAGCGGAGTTTAAACCTTTGTTCTTTTCCCGCGATCTATATGCGACTGTGCCTGTAAAAGAAGGAAAATAAAGAGCGGATAAAACCCTACTCCTCCTCTCCTAGTCTCATGCTTATAGGCTGACGCCTTTGGCCATAAGTTGTATTCTGGCCGACAACTCTGAAGTGAAACCAGTGATAAAAGCATGGAATGAGGGTGTGGGTGCATTGGAGGGAGGCGGGATGCAGAGCCGGCCCGAGGCATAAGCGAACTAAGCGGCCGCTTAGGGCCCCCGACTGCCTGGGGGGCCCCTAAAAAAAAAAAAAAAATTTTTTTTTTTTTTTTTTTTTAGTTTTTAGTTTGTGTGTTTGATATTAACATCATACTATGCAAATGTGAGTTATCATACAAAAAAGGAACAAAATGTTTTGGTCTAGATAATTAATAGCCTAAA
This sequence comes from Hyperoplus lanceolatus, assembly GCA_026929865.2. NCBI lineage: Eukaryota > Metazoa > Chordata > Actinopteri > Uranoscopiformes > Ammodytidae > Hyperoplus > Hyperoplus lanceolatus. The sequence continues at coordinate 15,868,155 of CM049416.1, forward strand.
AATGTAATTAGTTCATCTCGGAGGAAATCCGAAATTATCTGATCATGTCACGTTCACATCCATGCACAGTGTGTATTGAGTTTATTTAAAAACAATTGGAAATGGGGCTGCCCTCAGTTGCCCATGCACTGTGTATAGTCTATAGCCTATGTCAGCCTTGTCTATGGAAAAAAAGATACAGTAGCTGGATAACAGAGTTCTTCTGCTTCGTTCCTCACACTGCATTTAAATGCATTCACTATATTACAGAGAAATATGTCCCATAAAAGAAAAAGAGCTCCAAGCCCAACCCATAATATTTTATTTCATATTAATATTTTTATGGAAAATCCATGTGTCCTTCTTCAATAGCTTCTAATTCATCTGACCCAGTGTCTCCAAATTATTTGTTCACACAAGATTTCTCAGATTTAGCCTCTTAATTTTCCTCTCAAAGTGCACCAGATTCATGCATTTCACTTTAAAAAGGTTAAAAAAATCTCCCGGGGGGGCATACCCCCGGACCCCCTAAGAGGGTCTGAATCTCGGCTGTCTAATATTTTCGCACAGCCGCACAGTGGAGGCACTAGCGGAAAACACTGGGTGTGTGAATGATATTTAACAAAGATCTATAGTTTCAGCAGCGCTAACATTGGAGAGGGGCCCCCAATCATATTTAGCTTAGGGCCCCCTGAAGGCTTGGGCCAGCTCTGGCGGGATGGTATGAAGTGCTGTAATTCTCAATTGCAGGATCGGTAAGAGTACCTTTAATTGACCAAACCCCATCATTCTTTTACGAGTCCGAAATTAGTTCTGGAATGTGTGGCTAGCTTTCAGGATTCTTACTGTTACAATATGTGTTGTTATGGTAGTTTCAGAGTGGAAATCAGTTTACCCCATAGCTGGGGTAAAGTGAGCCACATGACAACTTTTTTAAAACAATCATATTTTCACTGCCCTTTGTCTAATGCTAATGCTAGTGCCCATTTCTAGGAAACATCCTGAATTAATGGGAAATGTGTAAATTTGAGTGATGAATCATTTTAGCTCGCTTAGAGGGGAGCAAATGTAAAAACTGGCTCATATTACCACGTTCTCCCCTTCTGTATATCGCAGGAACTAACTTGTAACTTGGTCAAATTGGTTGGTAAATTCAGTGCAGCCCTATGTGAGGCTTTGACTTTTGCAATAATCTTCTTTCTGTTAAAAATAGAAATGTCTGATTTGAAACATTAAGCTAAGCACCTTTTTTGTTGTGTTTCCCACTCAAGGTGAAGGTCAGCGCAGGTGTGAGGACAGTTCATGTTCTTAGTGCCAAGCTTTCTGGACACTCCTCAGCCCCCAGCCGACATGAAGTAACCAGCTATATCAGATATTTCCATGTCTCCACTGTTCAGTGTTCCGGTCTGGAAATCACCTGCTCTTGGGACACATCTATCTTCCGTGATGATGGGCCTCCCCATTTCCATCCACCTGTACTTGTTTTAACCCTCAACCGTTGTCTCTGCTCTTTTTCCCTCACTTCTCTCTCTCTCTATGGATAGCCTCTAAGGGATGGAGAGTCATTAGCAGGTAATGAATGCAGGGGAAGTGGGATTTCAGCGAGTGTCTGTAGAGATGACCGAGTGGGGAACTACACAGTGGACATTTTCCTCAGTGCTCCTTGTCCGTGCTCGGGGGAAGATGGGGGAATTTGGGTTATTTTGGCTCCCGCTCTGAAGGAGAAACGTTGTAATTGGCCCCCCTCGGAGACTAGCAAGCGTCGGAAGCTAAATGTGCCCAATTTGCTACGGCCGGTTCATTCCACAAAGCCACATATACCATGTATAATAGATGTGCATCTCTCTCTTGCCGTCTTCAGGGCAGTTAACGCAGCTCTGATTTTCCCCCTGTAGTGTGTGAGCAGGAGGGAAGTGAAAACCCGGCTTTGTGATTGAATGTCATGCTGGGTGATAGATTGTTGAACTACTTTGACTGCTGTGCTACGAAAGTTACCATCAAGAACCTCTCACTGCTAAATTATACATCAGCATCTCACCCAGTTAAATATAGATGTAGTGTACAGTTGGCCCTTTGCTGTGAGAGGACAGTATGGTTCAGTTTGTATATGTATGACTGACTGCTGCATCTGTTTCCCCTTAGTGTCACTTTGGGAATGTACTCTGCTTTGTTTACCAGGCTTGAAATTAAGCTGTTTAATCTTTCATATTTTTAAAGTATCTACAGTATATGCACTCTCCAATATATTTATTTTATCTAGTTATAATCTTTACCGGGACTTCCTCACATGCTAGGCTTTTTCATCAAGCTTTATTGTTTGTTTTTTTTTAGAAAAAGTTCACAATCAATTAGCCCAAAATCAAAGGACAATAGTTAGTCTAACTTTTTCAACTTTGCCCTCTTTATTGAGATTGCCAGAAAGATGAGAAGGATATTGAAAGGAGCAGAGACAGACACAGACGAGTATGGAAACACTGCATTATCAATACTGGGTCAGTGGAGCTTGTTGCAAAGAGGACGGGTGAAGCTGAATATTGTATATATTTCACCATATACATGCAAGATAGCACATCAAAGTAATTTTTACCAGTAGAACCTCTAATTACAAGTTAAATCATAATGGATAATGGACAGAAAATGGTCAGATTCCGGTTTCAGATTATTCTATGTGTGCTAGCCTTAAAATACACTAAAACTAAAATTCACTAACACTAAACAGCTGAGTTCCACAATAAAAGGTGTAGCGATGAGCTCTGTTCATATCTGCAAAGGAATAAAAAATGGTGTTGCTAACGCTGCAAGGCTGACTGAGAAAGGTAGTGGTATAGTATGCCAGGGGGCCAAGGAAATATCATTCCCCTATATTGTCCGGCTGGCTTGGGCTCTCCTCAGGTGAACGATAAATGAGATTGTAAAGCTGAGGTCTTGTGTGTGCAATCCTCACCCATGTCATAACTGTCAGTGTGGTCATCGTCAAAGGAAATATCTGATTTAAAAGAGAAACTAAAGCATAGCTTTTGTTTTACCATATATACATGACTTCATGGTAAAAATCATTAACATGACATTATTTCCTCCTCTACCAAAGATCTTTACAATTACAGCAATAGTACTTATTGTAATTCCACCACTCAACATCAAAATGATGTACTGTATGTATCCAGCAGACGCTGGTCCGTACAAACCGTTCAGTCGATCATAGAAACAGCAGTGATTGCCATGGTTACCCAAGAAAAATTAGATACTTTCTACCTTTTTGCACTTGTGTCGGTATAATCACTGTCGGAAAGACACTGAGACATGACCAGCCGTCTCAGCAATCTGCCAGTATTAAAAGTCTCATTTAAAAATACTTTTTCCCATTTCCTCAAACAGCAATTTCATGAGCGGCGGTCAGAGCTAAGTGAAATCCTATTGCTGAGGGTAGAGACCTGATATGGGAAGGTTTAAGATTCTTCATAGACTTGTTTTTCCTCAGTTATATTAAGTGCTATTCATTTTGTTTAAAGCCACGAGCAGGAGAATATTCAAGGTCTTTTTCATCTTATATGTCCATAGAGATTCAGCCTTTGTGCTACATTCTTTCTCATTGCACAAAAATCTCAATTCCATCTCAAGGACAGTCCTTGCACTGCAATTGTTCATCCGCAGCAGTTGTAATGGGGAATGTGAACGTTAAATGACCCTGAACTTGATAGATTCTGTTTTTGTGAGATTTCCTCAGAGCTAAGTAGCCATTTGACACATGTCGTTGCCATGGTAAATGGAAACTTCACTGGAAAGGCGGGAGAGTCCGTGAAAGGTTAAGATGTCAACGATTGGCTGGATGGACACTAAACAAGGAAAGGAGATATCAGTTCAGGGCTTTTGATTGGGCAGAGAGGAAACAGCGTGTTCCTGGTTGGTTGAGCAGTGTGTCTTTGGATTCTGGACACACATACCCACCATGTTCTCATCTGCTCCTGCTAATTAGCTGTTCGCCTGAGAGAGCACTGTGCTGCCCGCCAACCCCATTAGCCAAGCAAACTGCCACCATGAATCCCTGCTTCACAAACAAACACACACACGCACAATCATACCCATCTCTCAATCGCAGCTCCAAGCAAGCCAATATCCATAGGAATGACAGATTTTTATTCATCTAATACTCTAGACCCTTTGAGTGATGTGTTGATTCTGAAATTGCAGGGTGTGCTCATATGAAGGATGGCCAAAATTGAATATGTGAGGTGGCGTGCTCAACTCTCATCCTCCTCCTTTTCTGCCCCAAGCAGCATAATGAGCCATCAGCTATTGCTGACAACCTAACATCAGACGGCCAATTAATGTCCATGCTCTTTTTTAATCAGGCGCCTGTGCAGACGCCTTGGTCCAACAGTATCTGGACCATGGCTATTTGGTGCCCTGCTTTCCTGTGAGGCTCTATAATGATTTCCTTCAGAAAAGAAGGATTTATATGCTTAGTAGTCAATGGGAGTTGAACAGAAGCCTGGAGGTAGTGCTACATCTAGTACAGAGCCACAAACGCGTGCTATGCTGAACAGTAAGGCAAGGCAAGGCAAGGCAAGGCAAGGCAAGGCAAGGCAAGGCAAGGCAAGGCAAGGCAAGGCAAGGCAAGGCAAGGCAATTTTATGTATAGAGCACATTTCAGGCACAGGGCCACTCAAGGTGCTTCACAGGGTTAAAATCAAATAAAGAATACAATGAGGGAGCTTTTGCAAGAAAGGACCGCTCAAAGAGGGCTTTAAGAGGTTAGCAGCTGGGATGATAGAACGAAAGCGCAATGCATATATGTTTCAAAGCAAAAACCTGCTTCGTTAAGGTAGCTTCTGATATTAAACGGGTGATATGACACAGTCCAAACAGTCTTTTGAGAGGCAGAAACAGAAACAGATATTCAGAAAGGCAACAAAGGGAAGCTGCTTAAAATAAACTAGAAGCTAAAGAACTGGTGTGACAAAGAGACCCATCTTCTCATTACCCAGTCAACAGAAGTGGCCCATTTGCACTGCCAAGAGTAAAGGGGAGGGGCGATGGGCAATGTGAGAGAGTGAGTGAGACAGAGAGACAGATAGAAGAGCGTGAGTTCTCCAAATGGTACTGTCAGAAGATAAGGAGAGCTATTTGGTTATGGCTGCCACTTCAGAGTCGGGTCATGCATCGCTACTTTTGACAACCGCTCAGTCCGCTGTCACTCAGTGGACTCCCTTGTCAGGATAAGCCTATAGCTGTGGAAAAACCCAACACATTTCTTGGCGATGCTCCTGTGAAACATGCATGATTTCTGATTACATTTTCCATATCCTACAGTAAGTTATTACTTCGATGATATGAGCTATAGCAACACACCCTGTGTACATCCTTATGTTCTATCCTCCCCAGTGGTATAAAGCTGCTCAACACTGTACCAGGCTTGGTATATGAACCGGCATCGATGTATATGTTAATTGTATCCTGGAACAGATTTAACAAGCTGTAATGTAAGTGTGAGGACTCCTATGCTAGCTGTATCTCTGTTATCTCTCCTCTCTTTCCTCCATACACACACAATCTGCGGCCTGGGCATCTGCAGTCTTGTCACGGAGCTGACACAGGTTATCCTGATGATAGCAGATGTCATTTAATGTGATCTCCAGGGGGGAGAGTGAAGGGGCTAAGGCTAATGGAGAGTGGAGCAAATCTGATTTCTGTTTGACAACATTGTGCTCCTTTCTAACTCCACCTGCCAGATTGCTTTGAACTGGGCACATACAGCCGGATACATCTATAGAGGCTGGGGGCAAAAAACAGGGGTGAGGTTGTTTGTTCCATAGCTGTGATCAACTGTTTTTTCTATTACTGCGGAATCTGTTTCTGTCTCAGACGACATAGGAAACGTGTTAATGGTAGCACTGCCAGCAGTCATGTTTTCACAAAGTCCAATAACTGCTGTTTACAGTTTTGGAAGATTTAAGTCATCTTTGTTCACATTTGCCTAATACATTTAAAGGAACAGGACACTGGATATAGAATGAACATCTGAAGCTATGATAATATATGTAAGTGGGTCAGTGATTACAGCAACTACACAGGCCACACCCAGAGGCAGTCAGTAGAGCAGTTGATTGCATAATCCTCAAAGCGTCTATTAATTGCCATGTCTCACTTACCATGGTATTTTACTATGCTGTGATGGAAGAGAGAAAAGTAATGCATCCCGATTAAAGAAATCCTATGGGAAATATTCCTGTCGTGTACATGCTAAGTTTTATCAATACACCTTAGGGGCAAAACAGAAATTTGACGTTATTATTTGTTTATATTATTTGTAAGCAAGTAAATCATGCAAAATGTTACCACTCTGTCATGAAAAATGTTACCATTACACACGCCCTAGTGAAGGTCAGTGGTAACATATGTACCGAGATGTAGGAGAGATAATACATGACTTAATTCTCAGAGTTGAAGTCTTTGTGACTTGCAGGGAGGATATCTCAAATCTCACGTTTAAATCTACAGATGACGTACGTAGAGACGTACGTAACCAAGGCCATACAACAGATCGATCTGTTGTATGTAGTCACTGGTAGTAAAGCATACTGTCAGCACTGGATGCTGGACCTTGATTTGCAAATTCTTCTTCTGCCAAATTGTTGGGACCAATTTCTCTGTAGATCTGACATGAATATGAGTTAAACAATGAAATGAAAATAACAATAGAAACATGTTAAACCTAGCTCATTCTGAACAGTGCACTCCAAACATGTAATGGCTAAACAGAAGCAGAAAACCGCCTGCTCTGTCCATCTGGCCAGATTTATAAAATAGTGCCACACACAAAGGTTTCATCTTCAGCATCTGATTGGGCACACAGCCATGGAGATATGCAAAGATCTACAATCAGAAATGCACACACATACTGAGGCACTGGTATGCAAACAGATACTGTAATGTGTGAACATATGCATGATGGCACACAATGCATCGATACATGCACAAACATAGCTGCAAACAGTGTTGGGGAATAAAAATGTATTGATAAGCACTACAACTCACACTGTGGTGTAGAGCACAGCCAAATGGTCAGATATATGTTTGAATGTAGGAGAGAACAGACTATGTTCATTCTACACTCAACAAAAATATAAATGCAACACTTTTGTTTTTGCTCCCATTTTTGATGGACTTAAAGATCTAAAATTAATTCCAGATACACAATATTACAATTTCTCTCAAACATTGTACACAAATCTGTCTAAATGTGTGATATTGAGCACTTCTGCTTTGCTGAGATAATCCATCCCACCTCACAGGTGTGCCACATCAAGATGCTGATCTGACATCATGATTAGTGCACAGGTGTGCCTTAGACTGACCACAATAAAAGGCCACCCTGAAATGTGCAGTTTTGTCTCACAGCAAAATGCCACAGATGCCACAAGCATTGAGGGAGCGTGCAATTGGCATGCTGACAGCAGGAATGTCAACCAGATCTGTTGTTCGTGCATTGAATGTTCATTTCTCCACCATAAGCCGTCTCCAAAGGCGTTTCAGAGAATATGGCAGTACATCCAACCGGCCTCACAAAAACGCAGACCAAGTGTAACCACACCTTCCCAGGACCTCCACATCCAGCAGGTTCACCTCCAAGATCGTCTGAGACCAGCCACTGAGACAGCTGCTGAAACAATTGGTTTGCATAACCAAACAATTTCTGCACAAACTGTCAGAAACCGTCTCAGGGAAGCTCAACTGCATGCTCGTCGTCCACATCGGGGTCTTGACCTGACTCCAGCTCGTCGCCGTAACAGACTTGAGTGGGCAAATGCTCACATTCGATGGCGTCTGGCACGTTGGAGAGGTGTTCTCTTCACGGATGAATCTCGGTTTACATTGTTCAGTGCAGATGGCAGACAGCGTGTGGCATCATGTGGGTGAGCGCTTTGCTGATGTCAATGTTGTGGATCGAGTGGCCCATGGTGGTGGTGGGGTTATGGTATGGGCAGGCATCTGTTATGGACGAAGAACACAGGTGCATTTTATTGATGGCATTTTGAATGCACAGAGATACCGTGATGAGATCCTGAGGCCCATTGTTGTGCCATACATCCATGAACATCACCTCACGTTTCAGCAAGATAATGCATGGCCCCATGTTGCAAGGATCTGTACACAATTCTTGGAAGCTGAAAATGTCCCAGTTCTTGCATGACCAGCATACTCACCGGACATGTCACCCATTGAGCATGTTTGGGATGTGCTTGACCGGCCTATACGACAGCGTGCACCACTTCCCACTAATATCCAGCAACTTCGCACAGCCATTGAAGAGGAGTGGACCAACATTCCACAGGCCACAATTGACAATCTGATAAACTCTATGCGAAGAAGATGTGTTGCACTGCATGAGGCAAATGGTGGTCACACCAGATACTGACTGGTTCTGAGTCCCCAGACCCCCAATAAAGCAAAAAAATGCACATTTCAGAGTGGCCTTTTATTGTGGACAGTCTAAGGCACACCTGTGCACTAATGATGATGTCAGATCAGCATCTTGATGTGGCACACCTGTGAGGTGGGATGGATTATCTCAGCAAAGCAGAAGTGCTCACTATCACACATTTAGACAGATTTGTGAACAATGTTTGAGAGAAATGGTAATATTGTGTATCTGGAATGAATTTTAGATCTTTAAGTCCATCTCATGAAAAATGGGAGCAAAAACAAAAGTGTTGCGTTTATATTTTTGTTGAGTGTATATGCATCATGCATTTGCAAACAAACCCCTTTACCTCCTCAGTTGACAGAAGAACCCTGTTATTTAATGTCTCATCTTTCCAACACATACAATTGAAATGCCAACACAAACAACACAGACTTTAGGGTGGACCAAAGATGGGAGATGGTACACACACACACACACATCAGACAGATGCTTGTTAGATCAAAGTTGACCAGATGCAGAAAGAGTATTGCGATGTGGAATAATTAACGAAAATCTAATGGCCATCAAAGTTCTATTTTTTTCCCTAAAGAGATGTGCTGAGGGATATGTCCAGTGTGGTCTGTGTTCTTACCATCAAAGTAAATGACTCTCTCACTATGGGTCATTACTGCAAGCGGCTTCTGTCAATAATGAGTAAGCAGCCCTTAATCTAATTTGACAGAGGGGCCACGGCTCTGCTGAAAAGCCATCCTCTCCATAAGAGCAATGGACTGCTCGCTGTGCACACTCTCACTTTGAAATGAGAAAAGGCAAAAAGCTAGATTAGGGTTTCTTTTGTACACGCATTTCTTTAAGCAGGTGCCCAGAACACATTCTGTGTCAAACAAGTAGCTTAATGTATCCTCTTTGATGCCAGTTGTGGGGTCTTCCGTTGTAATCAAAGTGTTTAAGCGCTCATGCCAAAATATATTGACTATGACTGAATTTAATTATTGATGGATAGCTGCTTGGGTTTGCTGACTGACTCCATCTGACTGTCCTGTTTAATGCCCCAAGGATCAGAGGCCCTCTGCCCCTCACTTTTTCACCACTGCCTGTTACCACGACTGAGCACCAGTCAGACTGCCCTGTCAGCCAATCAACCCTGCTCAATGCTAATGCAATGTGACCACTCTCAGCCCCCCACCTCTCTTTGTCACGTCAAGGGCATATAAATCCAGCACTATCAGTGTGTAACAGGGTTACTCACTCCGGTACTCAGAGCTCGTCATCACCCTAGGACCCTGGCCAAGGTTAGGAGCCCTCTAAGGCACAGAAGGTCATTAACGATTTATTCCTATGACGGCTTTGCTAGAGACTCCTATTGTTAGTGGCAAATGTCAGAAGTCATGCAAAAAAACCTACACAGATAAAGTTGTGAAAGTTGATATTGGAAGGTAAATGAGTTATGAATGCTAAACATATAAATACTCTCAAACTCAGCACTGATCAAAATGGTTAGTTCAAAACCATAAAATCTCTTCTTCATTTTATTTTTCAATGAAAGATTACTTATGTTCTATCTTTTCTTTCACACTCAGCACTTTCTTTTTAAACTGCAAGAAATGTATAATCTTACTTCTGAAAGATCATGTTTTTCATTGTGTACCACAAATGCTTTCTTTTGTGCAAGATTATCTTTCTGCCAAGCCATGATGCTATCAGTATGATTTTTAGATGCAGATATAACAAAACAAATGATAGGTTGGTGATGACTACAGGTTTCCCAGTTATCAAAAGTTTAACAAGCATCTGTCAAACAATTCTCTTTTTACATTTATTCAAGTATAATTATGTTCAATAGGTGCCTCATTCTGAGAGAACCCTTTCATGCATCCATGACCAATTACTCACAATGCCACAATGTCGCTTTTGCCAACACATGACCACCTTCCGGGTCACTGTTGGCAGACCAATTGTCTTGCACACCTGTCTGTGATCACATATGCAAATCTGATTAAATATTGAATAATCCAATACCATACCGTGCCGTGACACTCAAGTGAATTGACAAGTGGGTCGAAACATCTGCCATGCAGCTGCTGTTATGTAATGGTGGATTACACGGATTCTAAAATGTGATGAGAAATGGGACAAGAAGATACAACAATTTATAATCTGCTTTTAGTGCAATTTGGTTTTCCACAATATCAGCGTTTGTTAATCAGACAAAGAATGATTTGAAGATTTGTTAATTATCATAATACTGCTTATAATAATGCAAAGGTATATGGCTTTACATTTTTTATATCTGACCTTTCCCAGCATGCCAATAATAAACCATCCTAACTTTGGCTAAAACATTTTTTACTGAAAACTATAATAAAGGCACATTTTTGCCTCATTTTACAATGTTTTGATATCAGATGTTATTCTCAGAACATCAAAAGGCCAAGTATGTGGCACGTACAATAAGATGATGTGTGTGAGAGTGTACAGTTAGCATCAATGTCCTCTCTTCATTTGGCCAAAGATGAGAGCACATTAGATGGAGACAAGAACTGGACAGAAATGTTATCTTTGGCTATAATGCTGGTCATCATCAGTCTGAGTCATCTCATTTTAATAGACGACTTTGATGCGCTAGTGGTGGTGGTGGTGGTGGTGGTGGTGTGGGGGTAGGGGATGGGTTTCCCGTGAAATTACAGACTCACAAAAACTATCTCCACTCAAGTCTCTCTTCAACTAATGCTTGACAATGACAATCTTCCAATGTCGGACTGATATCACAGAAGTCGAGTTGTGGCGCGCGCACGTAATCTCAGTCTTTATGGTGGTCTTCCGACCCGATTTCAGCCAGTCTTCTTCCCGTCTTGACGTTCCGACATTATCAAACATGTTTGATATTATCATTAGTCTTAAGGGGTTGGCTCAAGCGAAATGACGTAAACACTGTCACACTCTCGCATGCACCAAGCACGACACAGGAGGAGCGGCATTAGTCGCGACCTGTGTCCGCCTGTGTAGGCACTTATTTCGGACACTTTTTCCTTGAAGCCTCGGCGGGAGAACCAGGCTGACAGCCGTGCAACCTTAACACTCTACTGTCAAATACAGGGTTAGGAGTTAAAGTTATTGGGGGACGAGATCAGCAAATAAAGATGGTCAAATAACTAAAGGAAGTCCCCCGCTCGGAATATTGAATTAACCTTTTTTTTTAAATTAAATAATCACTATAGCGTTTGTGGAAATAATATTAATCTCAAAAGGAATCTAGTTGTAGCCTAGTCTTGCAATATGAGACCCCCTGTCTTTTCAAAATCTCACTCTGTGACTGAAAACTAATGACTAGTTGTCTTCAGGTGTGAGTTGATTGTCTTCAGATGAGGGTTTCAGTCTTCAGTCTTTTCAAAGTCCTCTAGTGTGCCCAGCATTAGACGTGGTTTGCAGCCACTGTAATACTGCAGGCATGCCTCAAATTGGTGCGCTGATGGCGTTCCCCTTCCTGTACACACCTTATTTTGCTTTTTCTCTCTCTCACACACACACACGCACGCATGCAGACACGCACACACACACATACCCAGAAAGTCTTTCACATGTTTTCACAGATTAAGAGAAATCACAGTGACATATGCAGTGTGCCTTCACACATCTTTGACCCACACATGTGCCACCAGCTACCATGTGAGTTTAGCCAGAAGCCTGTGTATGCGTGCCCAAGCATATGACCACGTATGTATATGCATACGACTATATGAAGACGTGTGTATGTGTGTGTTACAGTGTACCGCTGTAGGTGGGATAGACGCCTGTGTGCCGGTTATGCACTTGTGTCCTCCAGGGCAAGATGTACTGAGAAAGCAAAAGGGGGATGGGAAGTCACATAAGCATTTTTCTCAATAGCCAAGACCCCCCTGAGCATTCTCCCCCCCATCTGTTCATGCATACAAACAGATGTCTGAGCTGAAATTGCAAGAAAGAAGCATCACACCATCATATATTGAGACTACAACATAGTTTTGAGAAATCAAATGAGTTCTTGCCTGCGGGCTGTTAGGATATGCTGGTAGTGTAAGGCCTGCCTATGAAAGAAAAATACTGTGTATATAAGGTATATAGATTTACTTTTGTTTATGCCCTTTATTATTAAGATGCCTGCTTTGTTTCAGATGCTCTACTCTTACTGAGGGAATTGAGATATAAGGGGAATTTTCCATTTATTTTTCATCTTCGTTCAGCTATACCTCCTCCTATTTCCAAGAATGGAACATTAACTGGGCTTGACTTCATTTGTCAGAGCTTCTTTATGTCTCCTGCTAATGTCCTTTCTGTTTAAATAAGTAAACATCTCTCTCCTAACTCTGCGTCCCATTGGCAAATGACCTTGCCTGATGTCTGTGTCCCTGTGTCTCCACGTATTAGGGTACTAAGCCTCAGAATGCGAAGGCAAGGTATGGGGTGGCGGTTGAGACACCCCACCTTGCTTAAGGTAATCCAATGGGAGCTATGGTTCGAATCTCAGCGCTACATTTTGTGCGGCTGTGTCAAGCATGAACTGGCAGGGCGGGAGGCAATTACCGCCACTCAGCCAGCCATTTACCAGAGGAACTGGGGCTGCAGAATGGGCCAGCACTGCTCGCGTTGGATTGAGCTCAATAGGGGTTAAAGCAGGAGCGACACTCCACTGAGGGGACAAGGAGTCCTCGGTTGAACATGAACACACATCAACACACTCAGCCATGTGCATATATGTACCCCTTCATACAGAGTTGAATGACGACAGTGAACACAGCCTGAGCCTTAGCACGAAATTAATCTGAAAGAGAAGGTACATTTATTGTAGTTGCATAAACAACTTTAAAAAAATTGTCACAAAAAAAAAGTCAGGGACGAATACACTCATGTATCCACTCACGTTATTGCTTTGACATACAAGGAAAAGTGACCCAAAGATAAACACTATTTGTAAGAAAGAGATTATTCTCTGACCCATACATTCAGAAAACATAATTATACTTTCCTTTGTATAGAAATCCCGTGGTCACAACTGTCATTCTTCTGGTATCAGGTGTCATTGAGACTAATCTGAGCTACCCAAAATAATAAAAGCTTCTACAAGTCAGGATCCTAAAGGTATGACATGTATCACAATAATTCAACAGATGCACTCAAGCTATCTAGTGTGCTAATGTATCACCATTACACATAACCACTTATGATAATGAGGTCAATTGAGGCAATTTAGCTATTCCATGCATTAACGTGTGCATATTTCTGTCAACATTCATAAAACACTCAAAGGCTATGAATATAAGTTCCTTCTAAAAGGATTTAGAACTATACTATACTTTTTCACTTTACACAATTTTAAACACATACAACTATTTTAAACTACACACTACAACATGTGTTTTTCAGAAATGTGCTTGTTTTTCTCAATCTATCCCTCGAAGCACTGCACTTACTTGTACGGTAAGAAAATCATTGCTTGCTGTGCGCTGATATTGGCCAGAGATCAAAAAGTGTTGGCAGTCTTTTACTCTTGGAAAACTGTAACCATCCCCAAGTAGTGATCTGTTTTTACACACACAGCCCTAGTGTATGCCCTCTAACTCTCCACTCCAGAAAAGTGTGCTTAGGAACTTTTAAAGCAAAATGTCGACAACAATACAGAGGGAATTGATTAAAGCATTCATGTCCAACGCTGTTACACGCTAGAGAAATGTGAGCGACCAAGCAAACATTCCATTTCAACTGATGCTGGAAACAAGTTTTCGGTGTAAAAGCCCACGGCAAATTGTAATGATAAAGTGATACTTTATTGATCCTACAGAAAAATTCTCTTTTCACATTCTCCCTGCCCAGGGATTTTACAGGTCAGGTTTAGCTGTACAAAGGCAGCCCCAATAGAGATTACGTGTCTCTCCAAGGACACATAAGGAGGAACGATGCAGGGGGCTGTGGCGAAGTGCATAGGGTGGTTGGTTTGATGCCCAGTCTCCACGGCACATGTCCAAGTGTCCCTGAACCCTAAAATGTCTCCTGATAGTTAGCCAGCACCCTGCGCGGTAGCTGCTGCTATCGGTGTATGAATGTGTGCTCCAGTTGTAAGTCTGCTACATGACATCTGATATAATGTAATGTAATGTCATGATGCATGCCAATGTGGCTTGAACCAGAAAATGTTGATAATTCAAACAATCTCCTGCAGTAGTAACCCCTGGATTCCACTGGTTGCATGTGCGCTGTCTTACGGCACATCAGTAGTTTTGGTCCGTGCACCAATGTACGTCTGAGGAGTTCCTGCGGTTATTAAAAGTTACGGGCCATGGATGGAGCTTGATAATATGATACTTTATGTGGTGATTACACACCAACTAACGCTGGGAATGTTTTTGTTCACATCCGAAGGAGGAGAAGAAGTGTGGGCTTGCCTGTATTGGTCTCTTTTGAGGTTTTTATCTTGCGTCAACACGGAGTGCACCGGATGTTTTAATGATGTTTTGGCATCTGTGTTCCTGTCTCATTCTGTGCTAAATTGATCCAGCAAGCTCCAGCATCGGGCAAACATAGAAAGCCGTGCATATTTGTTGCAGAGGATTCCTGCCGGCCGGAGCTACAATGGATCGGAGAGACAACACAGTGGAGCTAGTGGGAGCTCATGCACTGACAAAATTGAAATCTCTCACCATGGCAGAGCGAAAAAGGAACAAACAGGCAGCTGGTGGAATTCAGCCTTATGTTTGCACCTACAGCATGTTGTTAACTATCGTCTCCATTAGGGTGAACTGATTTACATGATATGATACTCCATCAAGTCAGTATCAAATCTGCCTGCTATACTGAATTTCATGTATAACATTACTTGCCCCATATCCTTTGTAAGTCCCTGTACTGTCTCACGTGTTATGTTTTGTGCATGTTTTCTGAACATTTAATCTTTTCTGTTAATGTGCAGTTACACTTCTCATAGGCACTATACAATTATTTTAAAAGGTTCCTATTTTTTGTTAAACGGATCAGTCGGTTTGGGTGAACTCTTGTCCCGGGCACGGGCCTGCAGAATGCAGATGAACAAATATCTCGCTAAATCTGGTACATTTATCATACATTTGTCAATGGCCAAACATTGACAAATGTTAAATTAAAGTAGAAATAGTGATGTGTGACCCATTGTTAATTTCGTTGACTAAGACTATGACGAAAAATATTTGTCAACGAACCTTTTTCACGGATGTAAACTAAATAAAAACTAAATAAAAAGGCAGATATGATGACAAAGACTGAGACGAATATAACTGACACTATAGTCTACGAATAGGAACGAGACAAAACTGTTAGGGCGGGACCAATGGAGAAGAGATCCAATCAGAACTACTCTTTTTGTGGGACAAGTTGGGAAGAAATCCAATAAGTGCAAAGCAGCGAATGCAACCCTGTGTTGGTGAAAATCGAAGGGAGACCACGCCAGTGTGAGCGGGTGGAGTGAGCCGCTGTGCAGAAAAACTCTGCGGTTTGATGGACAAATATGATAGTCAGGGATATCCTACCTGTTAACATTGTCTAGGGGAACAGCTAAGTTCCGCAATCTGTTTGTAGTAGGCTATGTCTCGAGCTTGAATACACAGAGCCATGTCCCCAAACTGACTGCGAAACTATATAGGAAATGAACTGTGAAACTGCCGCCTCCCTCCGTTAGTTTCTGTTCCGTAAGTTACAGTCAACTCCGACGCATGGCCAACGTTTTAAATTAAAACCTCTAATTTTATTATCAAAAAGGCTTTGATGCAAAAGAAGTCCGAACACACACAGCGGCAGCAGTGTTGCTTAAAGGAAAGCGCAGTTGCTCAGTTTTATCAGCACATTAAAGCTGCGAACACACCGCACTGGCCGCACGGCGAGATTACTTACAAAATTAATGTACTAGCGCGTGGCCACGCGTCCACCCAAGAATCGGCGTCCAGCGGCGGGCGCTTGCGCGGCGCGTGGCTGCGCCTCATCGAAATGCGTGAATCGAAGGCGCTGCCATTTGCGGCGCAGCCAACATATGCGGCGAACGCAGAAGATTAAATTATTTATCTTTTTGGCGTCGCCGCGATAGCCAATCAGCGTTGAGATTGCCCGGTGGTCTGCAAGACGAGATGGGCGTGTGGAGTGAGGACATTGGGTTTCCAATACATTCTGCAAATATGTGTATTTTGCATCTGTTTAGCTGTTGGTTGTACTTTAGCCAAGGTAGCGCCGGTTAGCATAGTGAAACCAGCTGTGTGCTGTTCCGGAGGATAATATGAACCCAAACTTGACGGCAGTGTCCGTGTGCCGGTGTTGTCCTCCGTCAGCCGGCACACTTTCACTTTCAGGTAGGCTGATGTCTGCCTTTATTTTTGCATCTGAGCACACACTGCTGTTGTTATTGTGTTTAGTATGTTGCTGAATTGCTGTTAATGTGTGTGTATTTGCGATCGGGGTGCGTGTTCATGCTGTTTTAATGATATTTGTGACATGACTGCGCTGGTTACACAGTGTACCTACATCTGTATTTTTTGGGACAGCTGGACCATGTTATTGTTGTTGTTGCACCATAAGTGTGACGGGTCTGATCTCGGCGTCGGCGTCAGGAATATATGGCCCAATATGATCAAGCAGCGAGCCTCTTGCGTTCACGCTGTTAACCGCCGCCATCGATGAGGCGGCCAGCGGCCGCGGCGGCGGTTAATATGGCCCAATATGACCAAGCGGCGAGCCTCCTGCATTCACGCGGCCAGCCGCCGCAGGGGGCCAGTGCGGTGTGTTCCCAGCTTAACTGCGTGCTCCTGCTGCTGCCCAGGGGCGGCCTTAACGATCTTGGGGCCCGTTTCAAGACCTAGTGTAGGGCCCCCCACTTTTTTTTATATTTTCTTCATTTTAAAGTTTTTATAAATAATGCTTGTGCATGCTCCCAGCAAAAAGCAAAAAGATTGTGGAATCCAGTTGGTTCATAGACAGATCATGACATAATGGGCCACCGGGCACAGGCTCTTAAAGCCCCCCCTTCCCCCTATCCAGTCAGGTACACTGATTTTATGTGAGATTATTACGAATGAAATAGAATACATGTTTTGTATTACAACCATTAAATCTGTGTCTGTATTGCATTATTCAAAACTTAATACCATTCAATGAAGAAAGAAACATTTAGTCGACTAAGTCCGCTGTAAATTTAGTCAACTAAAATATGTTTATATTTAGTTGACTAAGACTAGACTAAGATTAAAAGATTTCAGATGACTAGAATAGGACTAAGACTAAATGGTGTGATATTCAAAAGACTAAGACTAAATCAGAATTTGCTGCCAAAATTAACATTGTGACCACTGGTGGGTGGGTACAGTTCAGTTATGTGATTTTGTCACTGTTGCCTAGCTACAGGCATAGCCCTTTCTGCAAAACTAATTAAGTATAATCTTATAAAACCTTTGCTTTTTGTCCCCTGGAACCGCATAAGTAACTTATTCTTCATATTTTCTCCTACAGGTGCTTTTTAATGTGATTGTGCTGTCTTTTTGAAGTGTTTTTCTACTACTCGGCTACTTCTTGAATAATTACATTTCAAGCAGTAAAGAAACAAATGGTTCCTATTAGTACTATACTTGTGCCCATTACAAAAAAACTGTCTGACAATTTTCTTTTTTTGGTTATCAAGCACAACACATGGATTATCATTTTTATATTTAACTAAAGAGGCTTTGAGGAAACACAAGACCATTATCCATGTATTTTGTGCCAAACTGAAGGGGGTTATTAAACATTCAGGAAGCAACGCAGATCCATCACAAATGTCAAGAGGACTTCATATTGTCAGCCGAGTCCTCCATTCTGTTTTGACAGGGGCCTTGACCTGTCCACACAGCTGCATGAGGAAACATCTCTTTTGCAATCGCACGGCATAATTCTGTTGTTTTCTTTAGCTTGTCCGACTGTGTCAGGAATAATTAAGTTCCGTAAGTGAGTCCTTTATCTCTTTGGCTCTTTGATTATCCTCTAACCAGAGGAATTATTCCAGTTTTGGTGCAAAATATTTTTAGCACAGGCACTTTTGAAGGTGTTTACTGGGAAAATATTCAGAATCTACACTTGTGAAAATGAAGTCAACAGGAATATAAGTGAATTATACATATGTTAATGCCTTTACAGTTTTGTTTCTGCAAGCCACTGAATATCAAGTATGTTTTGCATTTTGTGATAGACAAACTATTTTTTGCTTTATTAGAACCTAGTCAGACAAATTAAAGCGGCTACGAGTAACATTTAAATATCTTTTAAACAGCCTCATGTTTCCTCTCATAATCATAAATTACCTTTAACAGCACACGAGACCATCAGTGCAAAGAAAGACGTTTTTATATAGTTTTTATTACTGCATTTGATCTGGTCGTACACCCAGTCCGATTTTCGGTTCACGCGTGCATGCTCTATGGTCACATATCCGTATTGGTCGCAGATTTCAGTGTGGCGCAGGAACGTGAATTGAGAAGCCTATCCCTCCAGGTGAGGGAAGGGGAGCGGGAGCCTTGTTTGAGACAGTTATTTGTCGTCATAATGACTGATAACGGGGCTGAACCATCAAAGAAAGAAAAGAAGATGCAATGAAGAAAAGCTAAAAGGGAGAGTGATAGTCGGGCGGGAGGGCGTTGCCAAGCAACGTATACACAATTTCACGCAGCGAAACTAGACTGCAGTGTTTACTCCTAAATGAATGAGCGGTAGCCTACTAAAACAAAGTTTACTTTGCCTCACCAGCATCATCAGATGACCATTATTCATCTGAAATAGTCATTATTTACAACAACACATTACCTCATCGTGATCCATACTAACTAACTGCCATCTCTCGTTCATTCGCTTTGTGTGAGGACACGGGGACTCGTTCAGCTCCGTGAGAGGTGACAATGCATCAACTCATTGCAATCAGGTGTGTTTAGCACTTACTGGCATTAGTTGATGCTGTGTCACCCATAGACTCACGGAGCCAAAAAGAGTCCGGTGCCCTCACACTTTCAACACACGGACACGCCACGCACCATATTGCTTCCTGATTATTTGACTCTTGCACTCCCTGGACGAGCTACAAAACAGCTTCACGACAGCTGGCGTCGTAATAATACTACCGCTTTTGTTCAAAGGTGTCGCCAACGTGCCGACTTACTCGTAGTAGCTTTAAGAGCAAAATTATAGTCAAAGCTAAATAGGTTTTTCTTCTACCCATTTGTAGTTATTTTATTGATAGAGCAAATCATTTTCTGCTGTTTTCTCTATCACTTTGTATGCAGTTTCTGTTAAACATTTCCCAATTAATTAATTCATAAATACCAGTGCATTTAAACTTCTTTCGGCAGCCACACCTGGCGTGTCCAATTCCCAATTATTATATAATAATTATCACAGGTGACGTACCCCCAGACGCCCACTTATAATGTGTCCCCAAATGTTGAAGCGAAACTGACGCCCTTGAAATATAGCCACCAAAGGATTTGATTCTCGGATGAAGAGAAATCAATTTTGAGAGGGGGTGCTTTTCAAAGCAAGCCAGTCCATTTTGGGGCGACTTACATTGAATTACAGTCCTTTTCTGTAGGGTTAGGGTTCGGCTAGGGTTGCTATCTCCCACAAGGAAAGTCTGACACTCATGAAATGCAACTTACTCCACTTATTAACATCTGTCATGCAAATATACCCAGTTGTCAATTGAGACATGTCCACCATAAATTAAAAAATACAGAAGGCATAAATTAGTTCATAAATTCACCAGAATGCACAAAATGATATCTTTGAAACACATTTTTTTCTGGTGGAGTACCCCCAGACCCTCACTAATAATGTGTCCCCCCCAATGTTGAAGTGAAACCTACGCCCTTGATTGGGTTAATACATTGGTATTATCGTTTAAACTTAAATTCTGTTTTGGTGTTCTTCTTTCTCCTTCTTGCCGACCGCCGAACAAGCCTTATAGTAAAGGGCGGCTGTAACACAGGAAAATGAGTCTATTTTGGTGGTGGTGCATGCTGAGGTGGGGGTCATAAAGATGTATAACCGAGTTTTCAATTAATACATCCGCAAAGGTCATTAAGCTGCTGGTTTGGGAGTGCAGAACAATGTTCTTCTAGGATAAGAACGAACATGCTAAAATCAGCCTAATTAATAAATGTGATCCCTTGCTTTTTTTGTTCCATTGGATACCACAGGGATTGAGGGGTATATGAGTAGTGGTACCCCTGGAGCTCAGGACACTGAAAAGATTTCAGGATTAACGGTGGAACAGCAGGGTTTTTTTCCACAGCAGAGGGCACATGAATCAAACGCACCCCTGTGATTTGTCCTTCACGTTGGGCAGATGGAATTGTGTCTGTTGCTGCCTGTTTGATGGCCACCAAATGATCGTATGACACAATGATAGGACAAAGGGGACAGGCGTGACTACAAAGTCATGGCCTATAAAAGCAATAAAGAAATGATCCCGCTTTAAAAATTGGATTTAGTCTCCTTATTCAAATTTTGCTGAAGTTGAATGAATTAACAACATAACCACATTTTGTGGTTCCGGCCTGCATATAATATTATTGGGTTTTGGACTGTTGGTTGGACAAAACAAGCAATGGGAAGACATTGCTTAAGGTTATGTTTTGGACATATTTCAGACATTTTTGACATTTAACCTAAACATTAATAGGCAATTGATCAAGAAAATAATCACCAGGGGCCTCTTTTATACCGGTGTGCGTAGAAACCATCCTAAAACATTGCGTCCACACAAAGCCAAAAATGTGCTACGCAAAAAAAAAAAATCTGATTTAGAAAACTGTGCGGCTCACACCTGCAAGCAATCTTCCCTTTATAAATACCCACCTGCGGTAGACGATCTCCCGTGTCCTCCCACTTCACCTCCCAGTTTCATCCCACAATCTACCATAAATGGTGAATGCTAAATAGCTCCTGAATATGGTGACGCTCTTAATAAGCAGAACATTTTGACTGACACGAGGAAAAAAGGGAGGCAACCGGCCGCAAAGAAAGCGACTGGGAAGGAAGAAAGCCTGTGACGTGCATGTGCTGCAGTAACTGGCACACAAACATACACACGCGCGCTTATCACATGATTGGCACAGTCGTTATAGTCTTTGTAAAGCAGTTTCACCCAACTTTGTACTGTATGTAATATCACGTATTAGCGTACCTGTAGTAGCCTACTATATGTAGGCATAACCTTTATAAAATATGGTGTGACAAGTGAAATAATGCCTATAGTCTATTCGAGAGCATTGTTTATCTCCCGTGAGATCCACACATTTCCAACAACGTCAGATTATAGTTTAATCTTCCAGGGTGAATTCTTATGGGAAAGAGTTAGTTTAGGTTTTCCGTGTTTTGTTATCAGTTAGACTTAGAGGGTCTAAATAAATAAATGCCATTGCCATACACTGACATGCAGTTACTCTCTATTCATACAGTCCTCTTGGTGTGCATCTTCAGTGTGAATATATTTCAACCTTGTTTTCTTCAGGAACCCACATAGCATGATTTTGCAATGCCCCCTGATTTTACCTTGATGTGATTTACTCTTCCCCCAAGTTGTGTAAGTGTGAAATGGACCTATTAGTGCCTGTCCCCGAGAGGAATCTACCTAATGATATTCCAATGTGATTCAATGTTCCAGGTGTGGTCATGGTGTCTTGCTTTTTTTGCCTAAGCTTGTCCACTGGGTGAGCCAATCTATCAGCTTTGTGCTGTCAAGTCCCAGAGGCAAAGCTCCCTGGTCGTCCAAGGTCTTCTTAGACATGACTGACTGACCATATCCCCATTCTTTCCATCTCACTTACATAGAGAGAAGCCCTGAGTGATGAGAGGGGACATGGCTGCTGAATAATATCTCCATAAAAAGATAAAAACATGCTGTTTGAAGGGGTGACACTAAACTCGTTAAACCTTCTTTTTCTTTTGAACCTCTCTTTGGCCATACTTGGTAGGATCTATTTTAAGTGTGCGACCTTTACCAGCTACCTCATATCTAGTGGAAAAAATGGAGTGGAGAGTTATTGAGCAAAATAGCAGCTTTGTTGCAGCAAAATAGTCACATTGTTGAATTGTGATGAAACTACTGTATGTACCACAATCACACTGCCTACACACTCACACTTTGAATGAACGGATGCTAGAAACGGATTATCTGCATAAATGCAAATCCTTTGCTGGAAAAAAGGACACTCTTGAACAGTAGCCATTTTTCTCCCCCTATGATACTATTTTCATTAACAAGCCATTTTTAAAAGCCTTAAATGGCTGAGGCAGCTCCGTTAATTGTTGGCTGTTGATACCCAGAGGCTCTTTCACAATGAAAGAAAAAAATATAAGCGTAAGCACTGCCTGACAATGTTACCATGACAACAAGCTTAGATGTATATAATCAAACTCCACTCACCACCACAATACACGTGGTCCACACACACACACACACACACACACACACACACACACACACACACACACACAAAACACATACAAAAATGCAGCTTACAAAGGCTTCCTGACTGAAGCTGTATAAGCACACATCATGCTGGGTTGAGACGCACAGCTGTTGACTTGTAAGCTTGCCAAAAGTGCCCAACCACCTCTTTCCTTGGACCCAAATCAAATCCCCAATTTGTTTATGTTATTATGTTAATAAAGGGTAGCATTTCCATATGAATACCAATATTATTTTAGCAGCAAGCCAGGCATTACAGTGAAGATTGTGGATCACTGGCAAGGAGCAGAGTATAACATGAGTGGGGTTCCATTTGGAGCGTAATTTCACTCATCTGATTTTCTCTTCCTCACATTATCTGAAAAGGAGTATTTTTAGAGCGCAGGTGCTTATCCTCTTTGTGGTGCTTGAGGCTAATGTTAAATGAACACATCAATCTTAGGCGTCTCATAGTGAGAGGGGAGCAGCAATGGCCCAGTCATAGTGGTAGTGGGTTCCCTGCCAACTGTGCGATTTCTTAAGCTTTCTGTTTTCTATTGCTATAGTTTGCTGCAACCATCCAGGCATTAATGGCTTCTCCGTGTGATTCATTCATGTCACTTGAGTAATGCTAATTTCAACTAAACTCTGGCAGCATAAATAACACTGTGGAGTACAAAACTACAACTGAAATATTCACACAACAGTGTCAATTTCAATCCATAGACAATTCCTAGCTTCCAATCACACATGGATGATAAATCCAGAGGCATTTCAAAAATAATCCCTTACTCTACTGCCAGTAACCTACTTGATTCAAATGTCTTACGTTAATTACACAGCATTTAAATATATCAACATGGTGTGTTAGGCTAAGTGCCAAATAAAGCACTGATCTAAATCCAACTACTTAATCAATCATATCATGGTGTTGTGAATCATCACTCTTTTAGCTATCTTAATCATCATGGGTCAGTAATCATTAAACGTTGTCTAATGCATCATGGGCATGCATATATGCTATTAAGGGAGTGGGTATGGCATTTTTGTGCTGTTGTTAAATCCAGATGGATGTCAGTCAAACAAATATTTCATAAGCACCAAAAAGTGCATCTCCTACAATATCATCAACCGTAGTCCTTCCTGGAATAGAAAGGTAAGGTCCCTTGACAACTATGCAGTATCTTAATGTGGAGAAACGTCTTTCCCCCACCCAACCATATGTAGTCAAATTGGGTAATTTTACTTTTCTCCTCATGGATTCTGAAAAAATAGATGGTCAAGAGCTTTCTCGAGTGAGTCCTGAATTCATCAAGTAAGTGAGGTACAGTTTGAATTACATTGAGGGGAAAAAGATGAATGAAAAAGAAAGTGTGTTGCTGCAGTATAATCTGATTTAACGGAGTGGGGTTGGCAGGAGGGGGGCGAAGCGGCGGAAGGGACGAAGCCCAGTGTTGACAGAGAATGCTGAAATCGCCCAGATGAGAAGAAGAGTTTCCTGAAAATCTACATAGTTTTTTGTGCTGTGATTTGTGTCGGGTTAGTCTATAGGAGTCATTAATGAGAAATTAAGACCAGAAAAGTAGTATAATCTGAGATCTTTTAAGTGGCAACACAATTCTTTTTACACTTTTAAATGCAGCCAAGGATACAAGTGATCCCAGCTGTCATCAGTAGGTGTTCACTTATAACCGCCATATCACATGAAAACAGATCAATATGCCAGTGACAGACCAGTTTGACTGTAGAAGGTGTGGAATTTTAGCCTCTGGTCTAATTGTCAGTTGCGCTGACAATTTTAGTTTGGAATAATGCATTTTTGAGCCTCTCGACTCATTTCCTCTAATGTGGTTTGTTGGGACAACAAATGCCATCACCACAGTGACCATTGCTTCCATCTGCAGGCATCTGATTGATAAGCCAGTCTGCTGTGCGTTGATTGGGAATTTTTACACAGTAGAATCTCTGGGAATTGCCTTTTGTAGGTCATCGATTGATTTATATAAGTGGGACAGCATTCTGACGTGTTCAACTGACTATTGATTCACCATTGTCCATAGCTGTTCATGTTGTTGGAGATGTCGCAGTGCGACTTCAGTGCTGCCTGCCACACACCTAAGTTGATGGGTAATTTATTTCTCTGAAGCATGAATTTACCGTTATTTACAGTTTTTCTTTCCAGCACAGAGATGACATTGTGTGAATAAGCCCTGTTAATGGGCAAAGCTTATGTGAACTACAACTACATTTATATTTGTAGAAGTAGATGATGAATGCAATGGAAACATTATGACATAAACAGCATGCCCTGCAGCACTAACACTGACCTATTGGGAAAGGAAAACAACACCAAGCTTGTTGTGCAGTTTGTTGGCTCCAGCAAGGAGAACAAATGTACTGACCTGAAAGGCTGTGAATGTTCAAGTGTCCCCGGACAATTATATAAGGCAGAATGAGCATAAATCATGTTCCGAAATCAATGAATACAACAACGGTACAGTGCGTTCCGCAACACCATATCATCTTAGTCACAGCCAATATAGAGGCACCCTAGGCTTCAGCTGCACAGTTTACACGAAAACTCCTCAATCATTCACACTGCTATATGGGATAAAGACTCTGCACTGGGTCTTACACTCCACAAATATGGACAATTCTCCTTGCGCAAAATTGTCGATAGTGAAACTAGATGATGTATAGGTGCCTCTGCAATCAATATTTCTTAGCAGTGCCACATAGCCTTTTTGTTAGGTTAAGTGTGCCAACAACACGTTGTAGCCATAATAAATGAGTCAAAGAGCAGTAATGGAGGTATATTTTGCTTGCCTGTTTGGATATGCACCATGTCATAATAGATCTCTTTGAAATTCCATTTACTCCGTTTCAGGTTAACAAATTGGAGGAAATCTCAATTTCAAAGCAATCTAATTGAGGTTCATGGTTGCTTGAAAGGTTGATTAATTTGTTCATATAATGGCTTACAGCTGTTGCTGTTGTCAACTGACGTGTGGTCTTTCAGTCGTCAACCACTTTTTAATTTGGGAAAAACAATAAACAAAAGGGCAATATCATGGGGAGTAGAGTCCTCGACTAGATCTACAGTTTGCACAATGAGACTGAGGGATGAAGAATAACAGTTCACAATGATCGCAGAGTTCATAAACTGGGCTGATGTAAATTTAATGAAAAGATAAAAGTCCCCCCCTCCCCCTTCTGCGACACGTTGCCGTTTCAAGGCTTAAAACGGCACCATATGCCCAGTGAATCCGTCCCCAGGGTCACCTTGAAAGCATTAGGATTTAATATGATTGACCGTGCAGTTTTAGCAAAGGATTAACGCGGTGTTGCCCGTATGCTCCCTGAAAACGAGAGAAGTCAACATTATGCTTATTGGTATGAAACCACTGGGGGAGAGAGAGTGTTTGGGGATCTGCCTGACAAGTATTTTGGGGCTAGACAGATGGAAATGTTGCTGTATTGAGTGAACACGGACGAGTAGGTCATTTTGTCAAACTGGATGATGAGGATACCGTTAGCTTGAAAAAGTCTGAGGTGAATATGATGAGCTGTGTGACTTAATAATGTCTCCCCCCCAACTCTTCTACACTCTCTGTCTTCATCCTCCACATTTGGGGTCAAGCATGGCTTTATAAATGTTATCTGATCGCTGAGAGCTTTCCAATGCCTAGATTCCGCGGTGAAATTAATCTCTGACTAAAATATTGACGTTCACAGAACCTATCAAGTGAGGCGAAAGCAATCAGGCAATAAAGGAGGAGGTGTGAGTGGGGGAAAAAAGAAAAAGCATTGCAGATAAGCACAATCAATCGGACAGCATCACCTAGGGTTTAGGGGCTGTGCTGAGGCGTTGTATGGGAGTTGAGTTTGATCAACTACAGTACAGGCGCAAAACTGAAAGAGTGGAATTAATCTAAAATTGTTTGACCTTGAAGTTTGACCTCTTATTAAGGTAATCCCAGGAACCAGGAAAACTGCATATGTTTTAAGTTTATTACAAGGCATGACGATAAAACATTTTCTGAATCAGTTTCCAATTCCCTTAATTAAAAGGCCATTTGGCCTTAACTTTTCCAAATTAACACTATAGTGAACTATTCATCACTTGCAATACAGTATAGGTATGCAGGACTCAAAAACTGACTTGCATAGCCTGATGATAGTATGTTAAACTTAAGCAGCCAATATGATTCCGTTGAACAGGCCTTAATCCTTGACAATGGCAGGCGTACATTATATTATACACTATATAATGGTGACCTTCCAAATTCACCTTCCAGGGTTTAGAGGAATAATACAAAACATGTTAGCGTTAATCTTCTCTGCTATGCTTCAATCCTCTGTAGAACCCTGGGGGAATGTCACAAAGGCACTCCCGCATATACCTCCTGGCAACTAGGGGAACAGGAAAATAATACAATAAAACATTCATCATTCATTTTGTAATGCTGAGGTTGAGGGAAAAAGGAAAAGGGAGAGCGGGAGGAAGAAAAGAATCGCAACAAAATCAGGTGCACATGTGTAAAAGAGACTGACAGGCCCTTTTCATGTGGAAAAATTTAACTAATTTATTTCCCCTCAGTAAGGCCTCTTGTTTGCAATATGCATGTCACCTAGCACAATGAAAGGAGGACAACCCCTGCAACTGGTGTAGTGCTAAGAATAGATATAGCCTCCTTTTCTTTTTTTGTGAAAAAAATAAAAAATAGAAAAAGCTGAGGAGAAACTCCACTTGCAAACTGACCCAGATAAGAGCAACAGAAAGCTGAAGTCTAGAGGTCCAAACAAAACAGTCCACACAGAAGATACAAACAGAGAGAGATATGTACAAAACTGAGGGAAAAAAGGCTAGAAAAAAGTAAGTTGAGAAATAAGGGGTAAAAAGAGAATGAATATTTTAATAAGCAAGCTGTCTCAAGGAGGAGAGAAAATGGAATAAGAATAAAAACAAGCAGCTCTTGTAAAAGTTGGTTCAAATTGTTGACTTGCAAAAAGTACATTTTCTGAGAACATGAGCAGGCAGCATCTGTTGAAGACCAAATGTATGTGTACATATCCCCCTGCGTGGTGGAGTGCACCATCAGCTCATCATTGTTACATCGCAGTTGCATTTTTTTTTTTACAGATGGCGAAAATTCACTGATTCTTTTTGATACTTTGAAAAGTTCATGTCACTGGGCTATGGGTTAGCTAACATGACCTTTGAGAGAATATAACCTGATGCACACAAAGCTAATGAGCCAATATGCAAATTGTACCGCACCAATCACATGCATATGGCAAATTTTGCATCATTTCCTGACCCTAGCACTAAATGCTATGCAGACTGAAAATGCTAATGCATGCTGCAATATGGAATTTGTCCTTGTGCCTTGCTAGCCTGCAGCTCCGCTGAGCATGGCCTACAGTGTCTAGACTGTCAACTCAACTCCGCTCTGCTTCTCCCTCTGAGGAGAGGGGACTCTGACCCCGGCATTATGACACTGCTCCAGAAGAGATTATAGACCCTGATACTCCGCCGAGCATGCATTATGCACACACTGCCCTTTAACTAAGATACATGGGCTAGGTGCCAACTCTGTCTCAGACCTGCCGACTCACGTTTGTGTTGGAGAAGTAGCAGAAACAGCCTAAAACAGAAAATGGCACATATACAGGAGATATGCAGATGTACAAACATCATCATGACGCATGCATAATACACACACATGTCAATATAAAGAAGACGTGGATGATGGTGTGATAAACATTCACAAAATAGACGAACAGCAGTGTTTGATCCATGTGGGTTTTGGGGGCTAAAATAAAATAAAAAATCTTAATATGTAAAAGGTTGAGCAAGTGCTAAAACATCCAAATGGGATGCGGCCAGAAATAACAGCTTGCAACGCTCCCTTGATAACCACTCCATTTTGAAAAATTACAGTAGCTACAGTGGCCTTCAAGGGCAAGAAGCTAGTTACTAAAGATAGCAATATCCACCACTTAAGTCTTTTCACAATATCAAGTGATGAGGAAATTATGTATTTATTTATTCTATAGTATTTATTCTTTGTCCTCCAACAGGTGCATCTCCCTAACCCACCATAAAAACGCATATGGCTGTTAAGTTGTCGATTCTGTGCTAACCTGCAAACCATGTCATGTTTGGGGTTCTGGACTTAACCTTCAGCTATCTATTATCCAGGTCTGCTTGCGTCTACATTTAATTCTACAATGAAATGGCATTCATTTTGTTTCAAACTTTGATTGTGGTAATTCATTAATGTCTCTAGAGATGAACAAAAAAAAAGTTCCAACACTCGCTTGGTAGGCTATACAGTTTCATCTCACTATCCTTAGCCAACAACTTTTCTCAGCGATCTTTTTGCCTTGTTTGAACCTGATATTCTATGACAAATAAATGATTGTGTTTTACCTCCAAAAATGCAGAGCTCACAGGATTTCTGTGTAGCCTTGAGCAGAACTGGCAGTCCTCCATTATAAGGCTATGATATATTAGGGCATTCAAATCCACTGCTTGTAAAGATCATTGCTACATTACCACGTTTTTCCTCATCTGGATTTTAGGAGCTGGAAAGTAAAAAATATATTAAAAAAAAAAATTATGTTGTCAAAATGTGAAAGGACATGTGACTGACGATAGGAAGGCAAAGAGAAGAATGAGTTGAGTGTAGTATAATACTACTTCTGATACAACAGATTTTAGGGCTTAAATGTTGCGTTGCTAGAAATTGTATACATAAAACCGACTTTTTTACTATTAAGGCAGCTTTTCATGGTTTCTTGATAAGTCAGCATCTAATTTACTTATAACAAAACTTCTGAACAGGAACCAGTGGCACGCTCGGGAATCACAGTCTATGTCAAAAAATTTGCAAATCCGACCCAGTTGCTTCTCATATAAACAAATTAACTAGATATTATAGGCAACTGAGAAAGTCTGAGAAAGTCTAATTTGTCAGGTTTCATTGTTACCCATCCACCCATGTGCAATATAGTGTAAATTGTTTTATAAATGTTACATATAGGCCCTTTAAAACAGTCTAAGGTCAACACTTAAAGGTGTGACATTACAAATGAATACCACTGACGTTAATTAATTGTTTGAGCCTGTGATCAATATAAGAGCTAGCCTTACAAACATAAAGCCAGCTAACTGTAGTATGATGTATAAAATGACTGTTTTTGCCCAAAGGACTAAAAGGACTATGAAATAATGCAAGTGATCTCTTCTATTTTTGTCACTTGCAAAGGAGGAGAGCCAGACAGAGGGATGAGGATGAGTTTGTGTGTGTGTGTGTGTGTGTGTGTGTGTGTGTGTGTGTGTGTGTGTGTGTGTGTGTGTGTGTGTGTGTGTGTGTGTGTGTGTGTGTGTGTGTGTGTGTGTGTGTGTGTGTGTGTGTGTGTGAGTCCAAATAGACTCTGCCCTGAAGGCAACAGCTCAAACCTGCTGCTGTCACATATAAACAATGAGACCTGGTTTGATGAACTGACAATGACATAGGGCTTGTGAAATTGTATTCAAATTACCTTTTGCATGACTGTGGGACAAAATGGGTAGTGACACATGGAGGAAGGAAATAAAGACCACGCTCCAACAATGGAGTATAGTTGAAAGCTTGGGTCTGGTATGATTCATAATTATATAACTGCAAAAGAAATCACTGTGTTGGGTACATACACATGTGCACACCAGTAAAGCGTGCCTGCTGTTATATACTGTTGCCAATGTCCTTGGCCCTTCCTG
Source organism: Hyperoplus lanceolatus (assembly GCA_026929865.2). Taxonomy (NCBI): domain Eukaryota; kingdom Metazoa; phylum Chordata; class Actinopteri; order Uranoscopiformes; family Ammodytidae; genus Hyperoplus; species Hyperoplus lanceolatus. The sequence goes on from CM049416.1 coordinate 15,898,785, forward strand.
CAGGGCACGAGTCTCATGAGATGGCAATGATCAGAAATGGAACACCCCACGAACTGATCCCACCATCTTGGCAAGCTGGTAATTAAATATTAGCCCTTGGCACATAAGTATGTAAATGCTGATTCCCTGCCCATGCTTGTGCCGCATTAACCCATCCCAGCCCTGACCCACCAAAAATAAAAAGCCTGATCAGTAGAGAAGGCCATGCCAGGTCCTGTTGCAGGCAACTTATATCAGAGATATTATTAACCTCTGCTGTAGGCAGACACAGATCAGAGGCTCCTCAATTTGAGGCCCTCTGCTTAACTGACTGAATGACAAATGCTTATAGTGGAAAGGGTGGAATGTAGGGTTTGGAAACACAGTTGCTATAAGTCAGGAAATAAGTTGTGCGGGTGGCAGTGCAGGATGTGAGATAAAGAATATAGAGATATATTGTTCATAATTCTTAAGATGTCAAAGGCCAAATGGATATTTTTCTATCAGCAGTGTTAAGGCAGGTGGGTAATATACGGATAGGGGCTTAATATATATATTATATTATACCATTTTCCCATAAAGCCTATCATTGGGTGGTAGAGCATAGGCCTTTCTGTTAACAGTCCGGTTTATGGAGGCATACCAATTGTTTTGGTATGCATATGACTCACTCACTATGGACATTTGTTTTGCTGCAGACTTAATGTTGCTCCATCAAACATATTGCTGTATGATGCACACTCAATATTAAACCCACCGAGTCAACCAGGCAGTTAGTGTAAGCTATTCTTAAATGGATATTCTGAATGAATTAAATTCTATCAGGACAAATAAAAAACCTTTGACCTTTACTGGTTCAGGGTTTAATTAATTCATACCCTCTGGCTGTGCTTAAACAGCACATGGCATTTTAACTAATGTTGGGCTGATGAATCAATGTGTACATTGATTCAAGGCTGTCACTAGTAAGGAGAGTTTTATCAATCACAGCCTATGGCTGCATCTTTTACTAACTATACTTTATGTGTCTTTATTCGTAAATTGGAGTAAGATATGATGAAGAAGGATGATGAAAGTAGTTGTAGGAAAAGAGTTGCAAGAAGTATTGAAGAGGACTACTACAACTCGGATCCAATCAATTATCTCCACGTCTTCTTCTTAGTCTGCCTCACCTCATACGTATGCAAACGGATTAGTTCAGAAGAACGTTCAACACATACGGAACAGAAACCATGCATAACTGATCTGTTATACACTGTATACAACAAAGAAAAGGATTATGATACAAATCAATTGTCTGTAGTGGAAGTACCATTTGGAAATCGGATGGCATCTGAAAAAGATTCCGTCATCTGCTGATAAGAGACATAAAAAATCTTTGATTCTCAACACCTTTTCATCAACTTGCTCTATCGCACCCAGCTCAAGATCTATATGGCAAGAACGCACAAGCGTGAAAGATAATAAGTTTTTAACACAATACATGCAAATGTATTCTTCAACCTTGCCAGGCTCAACTTATCGAATGCCTCCCCAGATAAGTCTGTCTGAAAGATAAAAGGGAAATGTTCGGACACATTAATGATTAGTTGCTAATGACTGATCAAACAAAACATACTGCCACTAGTAAGGAATGGTCTAATAAGGTCTTTTGAATACTGAGCAATCAATAAGCCAGTGCCCGATATCTGTAAAGTCCGAGAGATGTACTGTAAGTTAAAAAAGAGCTGCTTTGAAATGAATGCATGGATGAGCTATCTGATCTATGAAACACAGAAACCAAAATACCCCAAAGTTCCCTGCTGTGCTGGTAAATGAATTTGAATGCCCTTTTAGAGACTTACACTTTTGACCAGAGATACACTGTATAATGTCACAAACCACCTTATATAATGAATCAATGCACCTTCTCTGTATTTTCGTCTCCTCCACCCGCTGCTTTCTCTCTAACCAATGTTGACATTTGGCTCAAAGTATATTGATTTATGCTGGGAAGTGGAGCGCATATACACAGCTTGAAGTGTGAGGTAGAGGGTGCAAAATGGGAACAAACTGCAGTCGGTGGATCTTTTTAAGGTTGGAACTTTTCATTTGAACTGCACTACTGTCTCATCGGTCATGAACATGAGGACCATAACTGACAACGTATTTACCTCTGGAATATGTTTTGCCTATACATCCCAAGCATATTGTCCATTTTATTGTACAGAAGTGAATGTTCCTCCAAAGAAAAAGTATAAAGTAGATAAATGCCTTCAAGGATCAGTTTTGAAAGCAGTTCCTGAATTCATAACTTAAACTTGAGAAGCTTTGGAAAGTGGAAAATAAATCTACCTTCGGAATAGAATTTCATGCAACGGATATTCATTGCATTTTATCACTGTTTGAGTGTTCTCGGCCTCTTGTCTCTGGTTGCCTGTATTTCCTTCTACTGAGAGCATCTCTACAATTGTATGGGCTGACTCCGCATTTGTGAATATGTATAGGATAGGATTCTTGAACAAGGTATTGGAATCCAATGTACAATACACTGGATTCCATTACCTGATCACATTTATTTTAATAAGAAAATGGAGATAAGAACCCAGGTGAAAGTATGAATATGCGTTACTGTACCTCAAATTCTGGTAAAAGAGGCTGGTGTAGAACTGAAGAAAAGGTGGTAAGTTGGTCCATTCTGTGGAGATTGGCTCTCAAGGAACATTTTGAAATTGTTCAGACACGAGATTGAACGAGATTGCAGCAATCGGATGCAGATCTAAATTAAAAGGTATACCATAACACCCTCATCTCATCAGATACACTTGCAATGCCGGGGTACAAATGTTACCACTATAAAGGTACAAGGAACTTTTAAATATTTCTGAAACAGTCAAATTGTTCCTCTGATGATCATAAATTACATGTAACATTACAAAGAAGACCATAAGTGCAAAGAATGTAACATTTATATAGTTTTTCTTAATGCCTATATCATGGGTATGCTCACCCAGGAACTACAGCTGGCATAGTAAAAACTATACAGTTTTTGTCCAAAGGGCGTGCAATAATGAACACAAACTGAAAGTTTCTCAGAGCACCTTTAATTAACATGTACAAATGTATTCAAAGAAATTCCATACATAATAAATTGGAAAAAGTAAAGAAAAAGAGAGAAATAGAGTGAGTGAGTGAGTGAGTGAGTGAGTGAGTGAGTGAGTGAGTGAGTGAGTGAGTGAGTGAGTGAGTGAGTGAGTGAGTGAGTGAGTGAGTGAGTGAGTGAGTGAGTGAGTGAGTGAGTGTGAGTGAGAGAGATAGAGAGAGAGAAAGAGATTGAGAGAGATCATTGGGAAATATGTAAATTTTAATATGAATACAAATCAGTCTTCTCGGCAGTAGGAGATGAATACATTTACTTCTCATCTACATGATGATGAACAACAATACATTGTTTTATAAGGCTTTGGCATGGTAGAGGGTATGACATTTTCATAAAGCTTTCAAAGTCAGTTGTTTGAAATGAAAACATCCTTAATAAAATAAATGAAAGAAGGCAGACAGAAATCATATTTACATATCGTACATCGAAATACTCATGTCTACCCCTGTTTAACTATTGATCTTTCCTCTAGGTAAAATTGAAAATTATTTCATAGTCTCCAAAGTGGCATTAAATCTCAATACATTTGTAGGCTACAATGGGCTGCTGCAGGAAAATGATTATAATTACCAGTTAATTTATTCCCAGTAGAAATAGGCAAACACCCACTTCTGCACAGGATATCTGACAGGAGCAGAATTGACTGAAGTATGTAGTTACAGAGGAACGCACTTGCGTAATAAAACCACAGGTGTTATGATGAGCAGCTTGAATAAAAAGCAACAAATTACCGCTTTGTAAGCTCATCATTATGAGTGAACTGTGGCTGTGTTTCTTGGCTACAGTGCATACATTGACATGTGTGTGCTTGTTTCACCTTGCACGTGTACAGTATGTGTGTGGTTCATTTTATTACAGTCTCACTCCGAACTCGTCGAAAAGCTCCGCTTGGTCAGGGGCTTTTGGCGTTAGCTGCTCTCGCCAAAGGGCACCCGTGTGCCTCTTCATTCCACGCAGGGGGGTTTTCAACTCATTTCAATGTAATCCATCCGCGGCATATATGAAGCCCTGGGAACGCGCATATTAACCTGATGGCATCACATAGAGACACTATGACCATTCATCCCATTGGCTAACGGAAGATATAGGCTAGGCCTATATATATTTACTTCTCGGGGAACGTTTGATTGTAGGCCTATGTTAATAGGCCTACGATTTATATCAACATAGGGCTATTTCAGTCACAAAGAGGAGAAATGAGCTGCTGACTGGGGAACACAGGAGCGGGGGTTGGTGACGGGAGACGGGCGATTTATTTTAATTTTTATATCCAACTGTTGTCAGAGCGGGAGGTGTGCGTTGTCTGTGCGGCTGCCTGAACGGCTGCCTCAACTCCTAAGCTACACAGCCCGCAAATTCATATGATCTTTCTGAAGTCTGATGATCATTCTCAAGAAATGTGCGATACATGTGTGTTGATAAACGGGGCAAAATCAAAGATAGCACATCCACACAGCTGACAAGAGCACTCCCTCCAATCTTTTTTCTGATTTTTTTTTTCACTGAGCACATTTTTGTTGTCAAGGGTTGCCATGGTGACACAAGTAGGCTACGTCCCACTTCAGCTAGTGAGTGCATAAATATATGTTTTGAAAACATTTCTAGCCAGAAATACATCATAATATCATTATATTTGGTCATTGGAAGTATCTAATCTCTATTTGGTTAGTTATTATGGTGGTTTGCCGACGTATTTACCACCGTTGCTATGTTATCCTACATTTCCCATCATCCTTGAGGGCTGGATGGACCCGTTCGACTCCTGCCGCATTCAGGGTGCATTCCATTTACAACTCAGGGCCTCCGCCGTAAAACCAAGTCAGATTCACACGGCTGACACTTCCGTTCTGCCCCTTCATAATAAAAGCACTTAACAGGAAGTAGGTTACATTATTCCCCTCCTCCGAAACGTCCCCGTTTCCACACAGAAACATCATAAGGGCCCTTAGGAATAATGGAACCACTTACAGAAACATGCTGCATTACCAAAAAATAAATAAAATAACTTACATTGAACACATTCTGTATAGGCCTATACCCTAAACCTTAAAGCATGTATCATTGTAGCCTACCCACTATTTTAGGGACACTATATTCTGTAAGATTTTTTTTTTATGTTTTATAGCCTGTCTGGTTGTATAATTTAAAGTTTCTAATCAAAGATATGGCGGATTATATATAAAATTATAAAATAATTAAATTAAATGTACAGTTTAAAATGTCACTGTATGGGCTTCCTGAATTTACTAAAGCAGTACTCTACAACGTTTGTGTGTGTGTGTGTGTGTGTGTGTGTGTGTGTGTGTGTGTGTGTGTGTGTGTGTGTGTGTGTGTGTGTGTGTGTGCGGTGTGTGTGTGTGTGTGTGTGTGTGTCACATCTTGTACCCTGATATACAGGGATTTGGTTGTTTTCTTTTAGTTAATGATATGAAATGTTGCTATAAATTGTGCATGGCCTACACATATTTGAATGTGAAGCCTGCAACTGAAAGTATTTGGAAGGAGTAGGCCAGTCACTCAAATGGGAGTAGTTTAAAGATTGCTTTATTCATGATGTTGACCTTAAAAGGTAGAATTTTAGGCAGTCTTATGAACAGTGCTTAATCAGTGTTTGCGGTGTGGTGTGGCAGTGTTTATTATTTTCCACATATGCAGTTGACTCAGTATATTGTCCCCTGTCTTAATAGTAAGTGTTCGGTTTGTCCACCATACACTTGGCATAATATATTGATAAGAGATGTATTCTTGTTCTTTTCATACGGGAAGCGACATTACGCCTGTGTATCGCGCTGGACCTGTGGTGTGGCATTGGGAGAGGAAGCCTTGACAGCGCCCTGATATAATCTGCATGATAAGGTTAAGATCTCTCTATAACAATTTTTTTCCAATGACTCTAGCCTCTTTTGTTCAAACTGCCTTTGTATTTCACATCCCTCAATTAACACCTGTCACTTTCACATGGGCCTATTTCAATGAAATATTCAGATGATTCAGCAGATGCAAGGAGTGTCAGTTCTGTGTGCAGTTCACGGGACAGTGTGCAGGGACAGGGAACAGGTGGACAGTAGTGTTATGGCATGGTAGAAGCTACACCCTCCTCTTAAATGTAACCAAGGTTGGGAGATGGATATGGATTTTGGGAGGACCAGGAGGACTAGGCTGAATCTCCATTCTGGGAGAAGAGGTTGAGGTGGTGGAGGGCTACAGAAACCTGGGCATTTAATTAAACAACAGACTGTAACATGGGGGTTGTGCATGGAGGGACAGAGCAGACTGTACTTCATGCGCAAATCCTTGTTAACCTCTTCAAGCCCATATAGTTGGTTGCAGAGAGAATGATAATGCACAAGCTGCTGAAGATGATGGACAGCATTACTCCTTCAGCTATTTGACCACTACAGAAAGTCATTCCTGATACAATCCACAATAACTGCTGCCACAATGCTGCAATTTCCCTATGGCAATAAATAAAGTACATTATCCATCTATAAATCCATCCATCCATGCAGGCATATTTAAACAACGCCTATCTGGATTTTAGATTATGCATATGTGTTCTGTATTGTAATCTCTGAAGGACACACCCTTTGGTTTACTATTTCCACAAGACAACAAATGAGCAAACAACAAGCTTAATTTTCCATATTGGGCCTTCAAATTGATCAGAAAATCAACCTTGCGGTAAAGAACACCAACTGAATACATTGCTGGAAAGGTGTTAATGTTGTGAGTAACTTTTGTTAGTGTGAAGATTGTACAATTTTACATTTAAACACAACTACAATTCACCACCATGCTTTTGATTAGATTTAATTTTTTTGCACAACAAAAACAACAAAAAACATAGGCCACAGAAATATAAAAACATTTTTAAAAGGCAACATATTGTGCGGGTCAAAGAAAAGTTGTGAATGAAATCTTACTTCAAAGGTAATTTTATGTAAAATAATGAAGAAAATAAAAGTAATTTAATCCACAAGGTTATACAGAGGTAAAAAGACAAGCAAAGTGGGTATATGTTGTAGTTTTCCTGCTTATTTAACTGTAAAGGCCGCCTACAACACCCTATTCTTGATAACCATCAAACTACATTGTACACATTTACTGAGACTCACAATGATATATGCTCTTCGTAGTTCAGGGCTGCCGCTACAGGCTCATTTCGCGTCACGTGACATTCCTCGACATTGAGTGGTCTGTAGAGGGGCGTGCGTCTGACGTCACCGGTTTGAATGGACGAAAACAGATTTTTTTCCCTGCAGTGCTGTGCAGTTCAGTAGTTTAACATTTAAAGCTGGCGGAGTTGTTGTTTAGGAACGTGTCATTGTGTCTGTTGGTCAGATTTGAACTAATTTACCTCTGATCGTTTTCTTTGCGCTGTTTAGGACCGCAATTTTGCACGTTTGTTTTTCCCACAAAGGGGGTGGGGCCATCATGTCAGAAGTTCGCCGAGCTCATCATGGCATTTATTTAGGTCCATGCATTGGACCATGGACATGTGTAGGCTTAACCAGTGAATGAATGAAGTAAACTGTGTTCCCCAGTCAGCAGCTCATTTCTCCTCTTTGTGACTGAAATAGCCCTATGTTGATATAAATCGTAGGACTATTAACATACAATCAAACGTTCCCCGAGAGGTAAATATATAGGCCTACAGTATTTAGGCTATGTCTTCCGTTAGCCAATGGGATGAATGGTCATCGTCTCTATGTGATGCCATCAGGTTAATATGCGTGTTCCCAGGGCTTCATATATGCCGCGGATGGATTACATTGAAATGAGTTGAAAACCCCCCTGTGTGGAATGAAGAGGCACACGGGTACCCTTTGGCGAGAGCAGCTAACGCCAAAAGCCCCTGACCAAGCGGAGCTTTTCGACGAGTTCGGAGTGAGACTGTGTTGTTTATTTCAGGGGATTGTTTGAGTCTTTTTGGAGAAAAAAGCTTTTCCTTTTAAATTTGCTCACACCCACCAGAGGACTCATTTTCACTTTCTTTTCTTACTTCAAAATACTGTAGGTTTTTGAGCTTGTGTTTGCACACAACCCCTTGCCAGTGTTTTCCAGTGTTTTAGAAGTAACCATAGTAAAAGCCTGGCATAACTGTCCCCAGGCTATCTTTGAGCATTGGCAGTGCGGTCACTGGGAAGAGCTGAAGGTTTATAGTCCTAAAGTGGAGAGAGTGCTCCCCTAACTCCTGTGGCATGAACCTACTATATCTTTTTAATGAGACGCTCAGTGTTACAGGCCTCCAGGCTGGTGGCTGGAGGGGGTGGCGGTTTTCCAAAGGCCGGTTTGACATACCTGCAGAAAGGTTTTGGACGGTGCACTAACAGTAGCCACCGGGTATCAACAGAAGGTCTTTGAAGTGAACACAACGATTGCATTTGTATTCATTTCAACTTGCCAAAAGGTGTTTGAATGCATATTGCATTTACTTCCAGGGATTTTATGAAACTTTTGGAAGAAGTGGAACAATATATTAGGATGTAGCACAGCAATGTCTTTTTGTGAATGTAAACACTTTTTGGCAATTCAATTTCCATTGGTGACAGTATCATACTATATGACTAGGTCATTAGTTCAGCTATGGCTTAAGGTCCCAGTCTGTCAGGTATGTGTCAAACATTAAACTCAGGGTATTTAAATTGACCAAACTCCATGCGAAGCAATTAGGCTAAATACATGTACTGTATATATTAATTTTTTTCTTAAAGGTTGACTGTTTTCATGTGGCGCAGTGGGTAAGGGAGGCACGGGTCCAGGCCCTGCAGCAGACCCGGGTTTGAATCCCGCCCTGGTCAGTTCTCTGCATGTCTTCCCCTCTCTGCCCCATTTCACCTCTGTCTCTACAAATCTGTCTAATAAAGATATATATATTTTTAAAAAAACACTAGTCGTTGCCAGCCGCCCCCTTGCCCCCATTAAAAATTACTTGCCGAACAACTTTTATGTGGGAAACCCTGAAACTCCACCACATTTATTTTATGTATCACATATTCAGTAAGCACTGCACATAAGAATCATTTATCAATACTGTGGAGGCAGATATTGCATGGACTCAAATGTTGGAATGCTTATTAATGCAATAGGAAACATTGTTTTTATCTTGTATAGACTTATAAGTGTAATGAGATATATTGCATGTTGTTTAATTGTAAACTGAAATGCAGATTCCTCAAATGTGTATCCAACAAACCACTCAGACGGGCCACACCTCTTCTATTGTCTTATGCTCAGAACTCCCCCTTCTGTATCTTCAAACTGTCCCCCCAACCGTCCCCCCCTCACATGACTAGCCAATTGAGAGCATTGCATTGTTGTTATGGTGAACTGAAGCAATTGTTGTTGCCAGGATATAACACCTGAGCCCTGTACTGCTCCTTGCCATTCTTCTCAGAAAGTCACCGCGGGGCTTCCTGGGTCGGATGGACCTCCATGTTCTACTGGATAGAACATGAAGCCTTTGTTGTTTGATTGAATACTCTTTTGCTTGATTATTAAATACTCTTTGCTTGATTATTACAGCCTTACGATCTCACTTTCTCACTACAATACTTACATTCTTAAGTTGCTGTGTTTGTGTCCTGTGCTATACCCATTGAAATGGACAGTACATTTTAATAACACTTATAAAAAGTCAGCAATACAAGTCAAATCAGTAACTCGACCTTGTTAGTGCAGGGAATATTATAGGACATTATTGGTTAACAGATCCAATTACATCTACAAGTGTCACTCAAAACAGAAAATAGGCTCCAAGGTTGATGCTAATTAAATATCTGTAAAACAAGCTTGTTTTCTCTGCCAGTGTGCAAAATACATCTGACTCATTATCAAGCAAATCACCCAGCAAATATATGACTCGCACATCAGTACCCACAAACCTCAGTGATTTTTGTTTGCTACCTTGTGTGACTCATATGGGGTGAAAAAAAGGAGCAAAAATAGCCTTTAAAAACAAATCCTCTGTTTTTGAGTGTTGGGATTTAGAAGGTGAGCCCAAATGGACCTGGAATTACATGTTGAGTGGATAAAATCACTTTTAAGCACTCCCTTTGAAAGCTGTGTGACAAGGGTTGTGCCGTAAGGGCTGAGAGCATGTTGATTTGTTGGCATCTCAAAGGGCAGTTCTAGTGTGTGCTAGGACAACGGAAACACATCACTCTTCAGAAAAGATGGCTTTTGCTTGGGTCGGCCATATGCCCCAGCATCTGTGAGGGAAGAAGAACGCTTCGGTGTATTAAAAAATAAAACCCAATGACCAATTCTGTATTTATTATGCTTTTTTTTCTTTTTCTTTTTTTTTTTACACTGACCGCTTTCCCTTTTATAAATTAGTTTGTAGCCTTTCAGGTAGATGGTATACAGATTTTAAACTGAATGATTCCATGATGCTGGTAAATATTACATCCAGTAGTTTATGTCTTCAATAATTGATGTTGTTTTGGTAAACAGTAAATATTACACCAACATATGGGATATGTTGCATACATATTAGATATTTCCGAAATTCTGTTTAATACTGCTGCCAGAGTGTGGTCCAGCCGTGCTCCCCTTTGGCCTTCCATCGAGTCCTCACTTGCATTTTTAGTATGTTCAGAGGCTTGTTCCAAGTAATTCAGGTGATTTTAAGTTTGTTCAGCAAGGTTATAATTGATGAAAACTTAAGTCAAACAAAAAATATGTATTCTAATTAGTTCCTTAGTCCCTAAGGTCGACTTTTATATATACTTTATCTGTGATTATCCTCTGTGGATTTGTCACTACATGCAACTCCTTTCACATAACATTTAATCATAAAAAACAAAAGCCATGAATAAAAATTACTTCAGATTTAAATTTAATTTCTCTCTCTTAACTACACACTTCCAACCAAATACTTACAGGGTCCCGATGGAGTTTTAGACCTCTTTTAGGGCTTTGGAGTGGTTTTGATTATCTCGTGCACGTGGACGCACAAACCCGCGATACAGAATTCAACCGATGTTGTCGCATTATTCCACTAATGTACAGGTGACGGTGACATGCCAAGATAAATAATTAAAACAAATATATATTTAATACTTTAAAAAGTTCCTGAGGGACCAACGAAAAATTAATAAATAAACATAATGTAAAAAGGGTAGGTGCAATAAGCTAAGGCTTCAGCCTACACCTTTTCGATCAATACTATTTATAAGAAATGTCAATGTATAAATCAAGATGACAACTTTTTTTTTTTGTTTTTTTTTGTGTTTTTTTTAATTTTATTTATTTTTTATTTTTAAAATATTGTATGTGTAACTTCAACACACAGCTTAGCATTGGCAAAAAAAATAAACTATTGCCTATCGTCCCTTCAGTCACAGAGCATAACCCTGTTATTTTCTTCCGATACATTTTTGGAGGGAACCCAAGTGTCTGTCTTACATCCCACACACTTTCAGTCTGCATCCATATATGAACAAGGATGATTTTCCATAAAGGTTACATAGCTTTGCTCTACACCTTGACTTCATGTACATTAGAGTACATAAACTACACAGTATAAACAAATGCACCTGGATGGGATGCAGTCACAACTGGAGCTCCTAACCTACATACCCAAAAGTTATCACAACCTATGTGTACAGTAATTGAATCTTGTTAGTGCAAAGGGACTTCAACAGGGCTAAAAGGAAGTCTGCTTGAATATTTGTTGGCCAGAAAGCCGATAGGCCCAAACAACAAATGGGATTATACGGTCGGGAGCCACTGCAAACACATTGGGGCAAGACTCAATGCTGTTACGGTTAAACATACGACTATGCTACCAAACATGAGGTGATTATTAATTACTGAGATGCAGGGAAGAGAGATGCTAAAGTGATTGTCCACGATAACTTGTCATCCAAGACCTCAAAGAAAACCCCTGTGTAGACAAGGTAAAACAAGACGGGATCCCTTGGCACATCTTAATGGGATTCGTGTTAATACATTTTTAAGATAATATATAAGGAAACGAAAGCCTTCGTTTCAAGGTAGGTCAAATAATTCAGAGTCAAAAGACAATAGAGGATTATAATGTACATTTATGTACGGCAGTTATATAAGACGGAAATTCTAATTTAATGTAACTTTTTTAATCTTGGGCACCAAATTTCATTATTCCATATAAACGGTTCAAGGAGAAAAGCCAACAGAGTGCCAGCCTCTTCAAGAAAAAATAGGGTACACTCTTGGCCCACTGTATGAAATTATGAATAAATAACTCAACATGCTGTTAGCCTGGGGATAAAACACACACTATTAACTTCCTCCCAGAAAAAATGCAATAGTGAAGAAAAAAAAGCTGTTCATCACCGCCTGAAACAGATGGCTGCATCGTCCTCTATATGTCAGGTCTGTCCAGCTCTCACAACCTTTGGCTGTGGCCTGAACCTTTCACAATTGCCTGCACATGGAACACACAATTGCACACAAATATATGCATGCCCACGAGTACAGCTTCCTTTCGCCTAATTCTAGCACACATTCTTCTTATGTCTTTCTCTTTTTCTGCCCATCTATTCTTTCTTTTTTCCCAGTATTTCCTCTCTCCAAAAAGCCTTTCTAATAAATATTAATAGCAGATCCCATGTGGCGGGGCAGGGCTTACTCACAGCCAAATGATCCTCACACAGAATAATGAAGCCGCTGGGATCCAGGTGAGAGGATGGAGGGAGGCTTATGTAACTCGGTGCCTTGTCAGGTAAATTTCATCCATAATCTAACACCTGGGACAGGAGATTGGAGATATAAAAGGAGACGGAGGAATTAGCCCCATAACCTGGGAAAGATGCAGAAATGGAGGGAGCAAATGTAATGAGAGTAAACCCGCAAGAGATTAAGTGCGCAAACAGATATGTTTTGGCAGTTTGATGGATGAGAATATGTTGCAAATACACCAGGTATATACAGTGTACCTGCTGAGAACATTATACCTTTCCTGGAATTAATTCTGTTTATTTATTGTGATAGCAATATCACTCACGTAAACTATCAATTTCCTAGAGCAGGAATGATCGATACAAAGACTTCGGCAACAACAAAAGTCCACCACAGGAGATTCCGGAACTCAAGCAATTCAAAGACTGCGGGTTTGCTTTGTCTGCACATGTCTCCTGTTGACACATAAACAAGATGAATGGCCCTAACAGGCAATTTGATGAACACAGTTCTTGACAGCTTCACAGTTTCTGGAGATCAATCTGCCTCACACAGAGCGGCCGTACATGGGCAAAACAAAAAGACACGTACATGAAAACATAGATTATTGATTCAGCTGACTTCTGACCCATACTTGTTGACCTTGCTATGATGACACAGTTTAGCTTGACAAACCTGGGGTCTCCTCTTCACACTTTTGGTGAAATGACAAATGTGTTCCAAATTCTTCTCTTCATCAGAACACATGTTTATAATGATTACAGATATAAGGGCAATAAGGTATAGGGGAGAACGGGGTAATCTGAGCCACTTTTTACATTTGCTCCCCTCTAAGGGAGCTAAAATGATTTATCACTAAAATTTACACATTTCCCATTAATTCAGGATGTTTCCTAGAAATGGGCATTAGCAGAATTTTTTCAAGACAAAGGGCAGTGAAAATATGATTGTTTTAAAAAAAGTTGTCATGTGGCTCACTTTACTTATTAGCTTATTAAAGGTTTTAATAAGATTCAAATGAAAGATAGAACCAGTTAGATAAGAACACAGTCTGGGGGTCAGAACACAGCCAGCTAGTGTCTGGGGGTCAAAGCATAGGAAAATCAGAACCAGCGAGAACAGCCTGGGACTCAGAACACAGGAGAAGACCCAACTGGTTTATAACATCAGCCTGTCATACTCTACAACTAGGCCTATACTCTACATTCCAGCTCTGAAGGTTACAGGGAAAGATGAGAAAGTGCTCTTTCCGTGTGGTTGCCCCAGGTCGTCTTCCTGGTGTATTTCCTTGGCATGATGGCTTTTCTACAATGTGTATGACATTAAAATAAAACATGTGTTATGTAATATTACATTAAAATATGTTTAAGACTAAACTTAACTTGTGCCTCATGGTGGGGGAAAGTGAGCCAAATGCTGTTCGGGAAAGTGAGCCACTGTCTCACTTTCCCCCACCACCACAATTTGAGAAAAAACTACCTCTCTTAGCATTTCAGGCTAATCTTCAATTATCAGCATCACATATGGTAGTTCATCAACACGTATGATATAAGTTATTCTACGTGAATACATTTGCTTTGGCACAACAGTTGATTAAGTTGACAGCAAGAAAATTTACTTTTACATGCAAAATACCTATTTTGGTGAAAAAAACATGCTTACCACTGCACCATGAGGTCCTCTCTTTCAGGGCCATGGGGAAATGAGAGGGCTTTAAAACATATATCTCACATGACCACAAATGTTTTCCGTTGCCTAGATACAGGGGGTGGCTCACATTACCCGATGCCTCAGATTCCCCCGTTCTCCCCTACATACATTTTTTTTCATTATCATCATTTTTCTTTCAAGATTATTTTTTGGCATTCTATGCTTTATTGAACAGTTCAGAGAGACAGAGGTGAAATAGGTCAGAGAGTGAGGCTGACATGCAGAGAACGACCACGGGCCAGATTCGAACCTGTGGTCTGGTGAGGACTAAGCTTCTATGGGCAGGGGCTCTAACCACTAAACCACGTAGTTTAAAAGATTATATTTCAGTGGTAGAACTGTACCTCTCAGAAGAAATGTGAGGTCCTCTACTTTACTATCACTTGACTTTATACACCCACAACATGATAGTTAAGCAAAAGTATTTTGTAAAGGGGGATGGGTTCGGGGCCCCAAAGAAAAGTTTGGTCTGTTAATGTGTGTGTGTTCACCCAAAGGCCTGTATTTGCACATGATAATTACCATGAAAATGTATTAGCAATGTGATATCAGTGCCTTTAAGTGTGTATCTATGCATGCATAATGCATTGATATGTGTGTGTGGGTCTCTGCCCTTGTACAGTGTGTGTGCTCAGTGGTGATTTGAGGGCCACAGATACAGCAGAACCGAGGGCCATGCAGGGGCCAGTTTGATCAGAGGGCCAGTATAGAGCCCCAGGAGGGCCACTAATGGAGCTGTCATTATGCCACGTCCTTGTTTTCTAACTGCCTCCTTTGCTGTCACACATACATCACACATAAGCACACAGTGTTTACTGGCCTCTACGACTCAGCAGTTTCTTCTCAGCTGGAGTCAGTACCAGAGAGAGTTCAAAGGCACAACTGGGTTGGACAGGGGAAACATTGTCATCTCTTTGGGATGCTAGAGTAACGGTCGAAGGCAAATAGAGTGGTTTAAATGTTATATTGTGTTCCATGCTTTGATCTTAGAAATCTAAAAAGGTGATGAAAGGCACTGCAATAGAGAGAGAGACATGCTGAGCCACAAACCACTATTTTACTAAGTGTTAGACAAAATGAGAAATTCTCGTAGGAGACAGCTTGTAATTGTTTTTGCATTACGATTCGTTGTTTCCACAGTAGGAGGAAGTTTAGAAATAAAGTGCATACATTTTCACTGTAAAAAGTAATCGTGAGAAAATTTTCCCCCTTTTTTTGAGGATGATATCAACAATCAAAAGAGAAGCTTGAATGTTGTAGCGTACAGCTTTTCGTCCTGTACAGTTAGTCCCTACATCCTTTTAACACCAGGTCAAGGCTTGGTGATTTTATATAAGGTGTTTTTCACCACTTCAGTAGCCTGCCTTTCTTTTTGCTCCTCTGTGTGTTGTTGTTTGTTAAAAGTTCAAGTATCAAATGGGAACCAGTTGATTTTACTTTAGTTTCCTTTCTATCTGTCTAATTCAACCTCACTCAGTTTATACTAGAACATGATTTTTTATTATATGTTAAATGAGGTGGAGTTCTGCTTCATTAAATACTGGGCATAAAGTAGGAAATTACAGATATGTCAAATTGGAGCTAGTGAGCTAGAGATTTAGTAGTTAGAGAATGGATTCATCCTAATAGATAGAAGGAATCGGTTCCGTAATGTCATCTAGGAGGGATCTGCTATTTCTCAATTAGCCTGTCACTCTAAGGCTCCTTCCTTTAGGTGTTTCCAACCAGCCTCAGCATATTTTAGCTAAGGAAAAGAGCATTAAGCAGTGGTTTGAACTATGAGGAAGTTGATCAAAAGTTGGTAACATGGTGTAGCGCTGCAGCTTGGCATGCATTATATCATAATATGACTAACATATTGGAAGCCTGCTGTAGTAAGCAGTTCTTAACCCATAGAAAAAATCTGATATTTTTTCATATATTTGCCTAATCCTAATATGAGTTTATATTTATCCTCATCAATGGGAGCAATACCGATTCTTGCGACACATTTCTATATTTTATAATCATCAAAATGTATTATTATTTGATTACTCCTAATAATTATTTTTCCAAGGTTGGGCGATATATTCAATTTATTTGATTAACTTATAAACTTATTTGAATTACACCATTAAACTGTGACATGAGGCGTTTCACAATGTGTGCACTGTTTACAGTTTACTGAACTGTCTTGACTCCATGCAGGCTTTGGCTATCTAGTGATTCTAAAACTCGACAAGGTTTCGAGTGAAGCGAAAAGAAACTGCAGTTTCAACTTTGTTTATTGTGTCTGTTCCTGCAGGTTAGTAGCTTACTTTACTGAACAAACATGTAATATACCATGAGTGCATCTGAAATACATAGCAAAGTGAGTCAGCCCAGTGTTGAATTGGAGGAAGAGAGAAAAATTGGTATCCGGCGGTTACACTCCAAATGTCAGGTCTGATGAGAAAAAGTCAAGGCTACCTTGACATAGCAATATAATTGAAACCCAATTTTTGGACACAACTATATCTGCTGTTTTTCCTAAAGAGTGAGCAGAAAAACTGCCACTTTCATTTTGAGAGGACCGAAAGGAAGAAATGAGCCAGGGAAAAGACAGATTTTAGAAGATGATATGGTGTTAGTGGGTCTGCGTGTTATTGTATGACAGAATGTACACATCAGCTTTAGATGCTATCACATCAGGAATGGGCGCATTTGGTAGTATGTGTCATGGACGGTATGATTATAGTTTACCCATGATGATATATACTCTTGTAAAATGTAAATTTTCCACACGTCATAGAGTGTAAAGAAAGTCTGAGAGAGTGCTATGTCATCCATGACGCACTTTCACTCCTGGTTGAGACTTGGGTGTCAAGAGTGTCACCTGTCACTTGTCTTGTCATGTCAGCCATGATACTGCTAGTGCATCAATCAATGATTTCTAGGCTGCGTCTGGGGTACCACGGCAACAGGGAGAAATGTCACTGAATGTAATGCAACTCCCTGTTGAGAATTACATAGGTTGGGTGTACTATTGCACATTTGTAAAATACTTAAGATAAACGGTGACAAGTATAGAAAATATAGCAAGTTATGTGCACAAGTACACATGAAGATGTGATTTTGTGTCATGAAGAGAGAAAAATAAGTCAATCTGAGAAGGAGGAAGTGGGTTGGCATGTATTGACAATTTGATTGATTACATCTTGAGTGAATCATGAAACATTCAAGTGGATGCAGGGCAAAAAAAAGGTTTGGATGCCAGGATTGGCAGTAGATCAAACTGAAGTAGAATTCCGAGCTGTTACACCTTTGATAGATATTCATGACACTCTTAACTCTTCACCTGAATCCAAACAACCGCCAGCTATTGTCTGTCTTCTTACTGCTTCTTCCATTTTGGAGTAATATTGAAGCATCAAGAGACATGAGGTATTGATCACAGCCTCTCAATGTGGTGAAATGGAGAGGTTGAAGGGGCAGAGAAAGATGAGATGGAAAAGCGGACGAAATGATGATGTCAGTGGTAAGAAGGGAAAGGAAGCAAGAAAGTGTGAAGGCAATTCAATTGAATTCTTACCATACTTTCCCAAAGTTTATTTATAATTTATATGTAGGCATTTTTAATTGTATGAGTTGAGTATCAATTTTATGTTGTCTTATTATTATCTTTGTTGTTTTTGTACTCTATAAGGTTATGACATTTTTAAATTATTTAGTTGGAGGCTTGAAATAAGCCCACTGTGTTTTTTGCCTCTCTCTGCACTGTATCCATTTGTTATTCTGTATATTAAACATTGTTCAAATAATTAAAATCCTAAAAAAGAACAAACCTAATAGGATGGCAGAGAGGAAGAGTGAGGGAAGAAAGGCAATTGGCAAAACAAGATTGGAAAACGGATAAATGAAACGTTTGTCAGCTGGTATTCTCCTCCAACCAGGGCTAGGAGAATAGATCCATGGAATCCCACCTGATTCCCATCTACAGGTCAATAGGGAAATCCTATTACAGTTGCTTCTTTGCTGGCTGTGAATATGGACTTGACACAAAGTACCCACGGGAGATTATTGGCTGCAATTTCCTTCAATAACTGCTACCCATCTCCCTCTAGCTTGTCTCCATCAATCAGCTGTGTCAGCTGGGTTTGTGTTTTTTTCGTGTTTGTTTGTTTTGGCCTTTCCATCTTGCCTTATTTTCCTTTACATGCTCTCTCCATCTTCTGTGACACATTTCAGACACCTGTACTATTTTAGTGGCTTTTCTTGCTCAGGAAGCTTCTTTTCATCTCGCCTCGCTGCCTGCATTTCACGCTCTAATCTATTCATCTTCTGCTCACCATCACCACATCCCCTGGTCCAATCCGCAGCAGAAGATTCTATAAAGCAAAGCATTTGTTGCCAGAGAGACAGCGGCCCACACAAAAATTACCTGTTCATTCATGTCTTATTTGCTGCTATTCAGAAAGAACATTATATTGGGCTAACTGAATTCTCCGGAAACCTCAAACTCTTACTAAACTGAAACTAGTTTTGGGCAAATGTTACTAAAACAGGATTAACCTATATGTTAGAGATTATTTGCAGACAATAATTTATTTTCAGACAAGAATTTAGTGCTCAATTAAATATTTAAGGCAGCGGGATGGCGTGTCTGGAATAGACTTAAAACAAACTGTACCTGTTCAATAATCAATATTTTTAAGTTTTGAACGACTGGGACAACAAGCAAATATAAGCTTTTGGGGCTCTTGGAAATTGTGATGGCATGATTTTGTAGACTAAATGATTGATTGGTAAATAGAAATAGAATTAATCCCCCAATGAATTGTTTACCAAAATAATCCTTCATTGCAGCGCTACTACAAGACCGAGACTGTGTCTAGTTTCCATAGTTTCCATATGTTCCATAGTTCCATACCATAAACCAAGTTAAAAAAAAACAAGTAAATTAAAGTAATCCGAGTGTGATGTTTAACCAACATTTCCTCTAACAAAACACAACAGAAGATATTGCACTAATAGTGACCTGGTCATAGTGACTTACCAGTCATGATGTTATTGGAGCTTACTTAGTTTGTTACACCCAAAATTATTTCCAATTTACCTTGCTCTCTCTTCAAAGAATCACATATTATCTTACATTATTTAAAATGTGCTCACAAGACACCATAGTCAATCCCTTTTTTTCCATCACCTTACAGACAAGCCTCAGGCAGTCAATATCAATATTCGGCTACAAACTGTGCTGAACATCGCATTGCATTCAGTGAAAAGAGAAAGAAAAAGTAAATGAAACAGCACGCACGACCAAATCATGCTCATTCAATGAAGAGAAAGTAGGGCAGATAGATCCCCTCTTTATTTATTTATATATTTCCTGCAGCTTAATATATTCTACTGCGCCTGGCATAAAACCGCAGAGCTCCTCTCCATCACCAGCAAATACAAGATTGAATTTTGGGGAGAGAGGGGAAGGGGGAGAAAGATAGATAGAAAGATTGAATGAGACAGAGAGAGCAGGCAGTAGGTGGTGAGGGTTGTGTGTGTGTGGAGGGGGCGTGGGGGGGGGGGGGTCTTGAAACTAGTAAATCGGTTAAGGTAAGCGTGATGGCGGAGGGATGTTTGATTTTTTTATATGCCCCCTTTTTGCTAATTTCTTAAGAGAATTGATATGTGAGGGCAGAAAGACGGAAATAAACACAACTTGAAAGGAAATAGTAAGGCAATGTGAAGCCAATACTGCTGATATTTGATAATGTAATGCTTTTAAAATATTATCCTCTTTTCCCCATTTCAATGGCAGTTACAGAGACACAAAGGGGCTACAAGTCATACCTCTTCCTTCACTCCCTTTGTGCTCCTTTCCGCTTCCTCATTTTAGGACTATACAGTAATGTTAAAGCAAATATGGCGGTGTGCTTGTGATCGAACAAACCCCCTACAACATCCACATACCGGTAGCTCTCCTCCATCTTCAACATTGCTCTGCCATGAAATAAAAATTTGATCTTATCTACCCTATCCCATCATACACCCCTGAACACACACACACACACACACACAATGTTGTGCCCTATTGAATGGTGTCCTCCATTATGAATATGTCTTTGTTGCACACAACTACACACATTTTCGATGCTGTATTTTTTGACTAGAATCACACAGGCACAGCAACACTCATACTTTATACATCAGAGCATAAGCATACCATTGTGTATCCAAGTCACTAAATCCATTGTCAGGACAGCAGAGACAAAAGACAATGAGCAGAACAGTTAACCAGGCAGAAAAATAGTGTATGAGAAAATGTATCGGGCAGAACCACTTAAGGAACTAAACAGGAATCTTCCTCTTAGCACTTCCACCATCACACCTGGATGAAAATAAAATGGTAAAAAATTGTTCACAACATTTTATTTTAGAAAATTAAGACAAAACCTTAACAATATGGAAACATAACATGGAAATGCCAATATAAGCGGATTGAGCCGCATCGAACCGAGCCGCTCCGCTCAGTGGAAACGAGGCATAAGGTTTAGTACTGCATCCCAAGACATCCGTGACCATCAGAAAACGCAACCCCCATATGTTGAGACAAAATTTGCTAAAGAAACAGTTTCTGAAATCTTAAAAATTATATTAGGGTTTTCTAAAAAAAAGTTCCTGATCAGAAAAGAGCTAATGGATACCAATATATTGTGGAAAGAGAAAAATAAATCTGTTATTGCTGCATGCTGACCAATGTCTTCATGAACGTCAGTAAATTTATCTTGTAGAAATACTTAAGAATTTTCTAAACAGTTATGATTGAGTATTTGCAGTTTTGGTAAAGTTCACTTTCTACATGAACTAGTTCAAAGTTCAGTTCACACACTTTAAAATAAACTAGTTCAGTTCATAGTTCATATTTAAAAATGTTGAACTAAGTCCACAGTTCAAAAAATTAAATAGTTCAAAGTTATTTTTTTTTCAATATTTTGCTGCAAGATATTTAAAAATAAATCATTACCACAGCCCAGTTAAAACCACAGAAAGCAATTATTGAAGATGAAATCTGACACAAAGTTTTCAGTTTTAAACTTTGTGTCAGATTTCATTTTCGTATCCAATTTTGAATCCTTATACAACCAGGAAATACATTAGCATTGAGGGGACAGCCTTTAGAATACTGGCATTTCTCCATTGTTGTCGCCCATTCAGTCCACACTAGAAGCCTTCCCCCTTACAGTATATTATCAAAAACAGGACAGTAGACCTTAAGGTGCAAATATTTTTCCATTTTAATAATTTTCCAAACCTGGAAATAATTCACATCAAATTCCATTTCAGTCCATACTAAAAAGGAACTTAAAGAAAACAATACTGGAAAAATATTCCTTAATTTTTGCTGCCTCCATGCTTCCCATTTTAATGTTTTTTTTGTCCCCCCAACGGAACCTTGAAGGCAACGCTGCCCCTTGTGGTTAGGTTTAGGGATAGGGCATAGGGCCTCCCAGGCAGATTTGCCTTGCAGGCTACGTTGGGGGCACACAAAAACATTGAGCATTTTGATGATGCATGTGGCGGTGCGACTCTGTGGTGGCTGGTGTTGCTAGATTGGATTGGGTGTTTTATCCGGCACTCTCTTTAACGACGAACTGAGCGCCATTCACAAATGCCAGAATGAAGGCGTTAACGTACAATAACGTTCACCAGGCAGAAACATAACAAAACGAACAGAACGTTCAGTTCACATTCTCCCCAAATATGAACAAGTTCATGAACGATCGTTCACTGAACGATTTCAGGCACTACACTGGTATTTGGAGCAATGGTGGTCGTGTAGCAAACACAGAAACATGTAACCATAGCACTTCTAGGGGAGAAAAGAAGGGCTAAGATTGACTGTTCATTTTCCCAAAACATAATGCAGATACAGCAACACATATATATATAAATACAGTATTATTAACAGCTTTTTATTATTCATCTGCTCTAAAACTGCTTTCTGTTGCAGGAAATATCAGGATTAAAAATGATGTATCTAGTGAGGATAACTTCTATGGTCTTGGAAATTATTACCACCCCCATTCAAATCACATCCAACAAGACTTCAGCAGTGGCTCTATCGTGCTGTGCTGAATAGATGTAGTAAAGCTGTTTACTTTCCTGCTATCTCAGTGTTGTAGAGTACTACTCCAGGCATTCAGAGTTTAGTCAGAATTCATGACCCAATGGACTTCATGTCAAAATAAATTAGTGATAAATGCAAGAGAGAGCAAGTCAGGGATCAGAAAGTTGGAGGTTGTGTTTATGTGCAGTTGACTGTGTGTACAGCTTGTGTGTCTGACTTCTACATCAGAAGAATCCGCATTGTATATCATCAGTATTCTGAATGAGTGTGTCCTGTTTCCATCAGACGACTCATGCCCACCCTAAGCTACCATCTCCATGAAGCAGAGCAAAACTTTGTTTAAAAGTCAGCTTTGACTACAATATGACTAAGGCAGTATTAAAGACTGGAAGTATGAATATAACTTTGTCATTGGAATTTCTGAAATACAATTCTAAATTAGACATTTTGGGAAGTTAATGTATACCATTTGTTTTATGCAAATAAAAAAACAAAAGATTTGTGTTTTAAGTTTTTATCTACCTTTGAAATGCCATGTCAGATGACTGCATTTAAAGTGCACATTACACGGTAACGATAACGGCACAAACGCAAAGGTAATTTTACGTTTGCGGCCTATCATTCACATGATAACAGCGTTTGCAGTCTTGAAAACGTAAACCTTTGAAACCAGGTTCCAGAGTGGAATCTTTTCAAAACGCAACTCTAGCGTCACCATGATAACGATGATATCACGGCTCCACTCTCCACATGCGTAGGGCTATTACATTTGCTGTCAAATAGCCGCACCCGAGAGAAGTTACAACAATGTGCACTGTCTCAGCTGCAACAACACTGGGATCAGCGGAGAGTCTCGTGCAGGGCTCAAATATAACACTTGCTTAAAGCGAGTAATTTAAGTCTAGGCGAGTAGTAAGTTATTGAGACCACTAGCCAATTCGTCTGGTGAAAGATGTGTGTTCTGACGGCTTTTCTAGCAACTAATAAACTCATGTCACCACCGGTAATGCCCGGGTTGCAGCTTTCATTAAAAAACACTATCGCGTGCAGCAGTGAAGTTACTGTTAATACAAATGGAGCATAAGGCTGCTGCTTCACATGAAAAGCATTTCACAGGCCAAACGTGAGTTGACTTTTATTTTTAAGCAAAACAGGAAGCTATAGTGCTGACACAGCACCTTCACAGCACAGCAGCGCTCCAGTCGCTAGCAGCCTAGCAGCGTGTCTTCTGTTTTCACTAGTTTTATGCTGTGTAAAAGGAGGACAGAAAGCTTGTCATTTGCCATACTTGTAACCCTGCACTGACACCAAAAGCTTCATGAACGTCAGTAGCATTCTATTTCTGTTCCGGTAAACGGGTTGTTTACATGAACAAAATTGCACCGGAATATCTATCTACTTGGCCACAAGTGTCACCGCTAACTACTGGCTTGGCATGCGTACTACAGCAATTTTGTCCCGTTTTTCTGAAACTCTGTGCAATTTCTGAAAAGTTTCTTGGTAGTTTGTTAGTGAACTATTTGAAAGGCACTGCATGTAAATATGATCTAATATATGCTAATAACCCAAAGCAGACAGAGCTGTGCTCAGCTGTAAAACTCAGAACAGTGATAGTCAAACTCGCATCATAACTTTAACAATTTGCAGAAATGCTGTTCCCTTAACGATGAACACTTTAGCCCTGTTTGAAATAGCCAATGTGACAGCATTTGATAATGTGGCACTGACACATTTAAGGACTGCTCTTCCAGAGAACCTCAAGAACCATGCAACTCAAACACTAACCAAATAATCAATGTTAACAACTTTGGTCACTTAAAAACCCCTATTGGTGCCCAATGCTAATGCCATTCCTATAAACATGGTCTGCAGTGACAGAACCGAAAAGAGGGCTGTCACACTTAGACCAGAGGATTGCAGGCCTGTGTAATTAGAATCGATAATTCATTTTCCCCTCTTCTGCCACCGTTCCATTCAAACAACCCCTCTCACACTATTGAGAGGGCTTCAAAATCTCTTCAGTGTCACAGTAATTGGACTGGGATTTTTTTCTTTCCCCTCCATTCCTTTTTGCACCTCAACAAAAACTCATCAGCTAAATGCAAAGGGGAGCATTCTTTTTGTGGTAATTGTCTTCGACTGCCGTCTAAGTCTTTGCATCACTTTTCCAGGTGCAGGTATTGTTCTTTAGGGCTAGTTAATTTGGGGAGATGAAGGTGATTTAGGTCATAGAGTGTATGGGTGGCAGACAACCATGGTATCATGTAATTTATCCACCTCAACTATAATGGAGACTATTGATGGTCTGAAAACTAATGTTGCAGGTGGATGAGCAATAGGACTTGCATTTCCATGTGTACTGGCTATAATAATTATATTTATATTTTTTTCACTTGGATGGTGGATTTAATAGCCCTCAATCTAACCCATTGTGTGTATATATGTTAATGCTGTTCTTGCTGCTTTCTGTACATTTGAGTGAAGGTAATGACCACCTGCTGTTAACAAAATTTTGATTTGATGGATGAGAGTAACAGTGATGATAATAATTCCTATAGTTGTTACTGTAATCTTTTTAACATTGATCAGCATTGGGGTGAATTGTCATCCTCACTGTTGTCACCATCACTGCTGCTGTCAAGTGCAGAACTGACATTACTTGTGAACTTTTGAAGCGATTCACAGTCTGTGTCAGGCAGGAGATTGCTCTGGGACATTGTAAAGATCATGGCTACCTAAACATGTCTTAGCTTCCGCACAGGCACTCCACAGCTGCACATTTCTATCTGTGGGTGTCACCCATAGAGACATAGATAATGGCAGTTGTGAATGGCTTCTCTGTCACACTGCCATTCCCATCTCCCTGGCTAGGATTTAATGTGACACTTATATCTATTGCATGGCTTAGCCCTGAGATAGCAGGGAACCATGCCTGAATGGAAATGAGATTGTCATCTGTCAGCTACACCCATCAAACCACTGGAAGACTAACAAAGAGAGTGAGAGAATGATTAAGGGAGATACTGGGTGATGAAGAGGAAGAGGAGGAACCTTAGTTGCTCCCCATCTTAGATGCCCTTATCTGAAAAACGACAATCCTAAAGCATGGCTCAAATGGGGCGGAATACAAATGTGGACAGACATGAATAATGCCATGCAGGTCTATAACACAGTGGGCTATTTCATTTGAGCTACATGATGTAAACAACTTTTGCACAACTCTTGAACGATTCAACTCAAAAAAGGTCACCACTAAAAACAAGAACCCACTATAACACAATCCATTAAGTGTGATTTCCTTATGTTTCAAGGGGCCTTGACAAGTGGCTGAGCAAAATCACGGAAGGACGCTCATGTTGTGCTTTTGCTGTTCGCTTTTTATAACATTGCAAACAATCGCAAATGGATTCAATTCAAACAAGGAAATGAGACGCTCGCTAAGCAGAGATTTAAACATCACGGTTGTAAAGCCGCAAGCAGGCAACTCAACCAATAAGAATTATTAAGCACTGCACCCCCGCTCCAAAGGTTCCTTAACATTTGCAAAGTCATACCCTCCGAGCAGGATCTTTTTCTGGGATTGTGAGACTTCATGAACAAAAGTTTTAAGAATGAGTGCTGATGATATTAGAAGAGTCTTTGCAGAACACCCCCTGATGGAGCCTAGAAACTGGTGGAGGTAAAGAGCTGAAGGTCTGGATGATGCTGATGATGTAATGAGGACTTTAGGTGAATGGGGTGGACGGAGGAGGGTTGCATCTATCATTGAAATTGTATCAATCGCTTAAATGACCACTGACAGTAAGTTGAGGATGGTTTTAAAAGTGGATGGGAACAAGGTGATTGGCTCACAGATGTTAGGGTGAATGTGATAGGTTTGAGCTAATAGAGGGAACCTCCCTTGATGAGCTGATTTGGTTGAAGCAGCAACTAGACCAGACCGTGAATGAACTGAGGGAGGAATCTGAAATAAAGAACAGATAGTCAGTCTTCCTGTCTGAACTTTCGCTAAGCTTCATTTCCGGGAACTACAGTTTAGACCCTAGTTCCTGTGGTGGAACATGCGTAGATTCTGCAAAGGAGTTCAAGGAACTAGTTCCTGCAGGGGAAACGCAAACAAATCTCCAATTTTCTTTTACAAAAACTCTCAGGCTCTTGTATGGATATAATGCCCACACTAAAGAGCCTTATCCACTGCATCCTGAAGATCGTACCAGAAGGGAGTGGGAGGAAAAGGAGCCTAAATCAAATTAGTATCACAATAAATAAGCCGTAGAGAGACAGCAGCCAGAGTAAAGGTGAGGGTAGAAGGCCATGGATTGTCTGCCACGGAGGCAACTTCCTGTCAATCAGCTGCATGGATGAATACTGTATCCAAAGAGCAAAAGTGCAAAGGGACACAAATTTGAGTGCAGCATATGCATGCACTAGCAACTGAAATTGCATGTTGTAAATGCATACACACATTTTCACTGCCACTGTCGTTGTCTTTCGTGGATTGATTCTTCAAAAATAAGAAATCATTGGCTGGGTGCTGTGACAGGGCAATGATCGATATTGATGCCCAGAGCTACTGTGAGATCAGAGCTCACTAATTCGAAGTAGGTGCCTTGAATTGCATTACTATACAGCACATGCTTAAAAATAGAGCACACATAACACCAGTTGGTAATTAGTCAGCCTGACAGCACATCCCATGGCAAGTGAGGACAACTACAGCTGAATTAAACCAGGGAAGCTACTCCTGCAAACATACATACAGTACAGTTTCATACTTGAACACAGTCACCATGGAGCTTTTCCTCACAGTGTGTGGGCCTAATTAAGACACTGAGATAATTAGGAAATAGAGGGGGGTCAGTGTATGAGTCTGTGTCTATGTTTATTTCAAAAATATGTTTAATTACTCAGAACAACAGAACATGCGCACAATCCCCAACATTTATTTTCCTGAGGGGACCAACAGGAAAAGGAGAAAGGACAGCAGGCCACAGAAAAACATACACAGGGACACAAAGGCATGGACAAAAAGTAATACCAAATTTAGCAAGAGAGAGAGAGAGAGAGAGAGAGAGAGAGAGAGAGAGAGAGGCAGACTGAGAGGTCATATTGAGAGGCGTGGGGGACGGGAGTTACCAGATGAAAAATGAGGCAACCTAGCAGACAGGCTTCAGACAACACCACACTCCCAACACAGCAGAGCCTTGGGGATACACATGAAATGTTGGGTAATGCGGTCCGACATGCCACAGCTCAGTGGCCCCCTGACAGGCTGCTCTGAATGGCCTGACGAGCTCACAGGGGGGGATGGGTTATGAAGGAGGTTCCTGATAGGCTTACTAGTTTCTGTAAGCAGTTTGTGATAACGCAGATTAGGGTTGCGTTCCGAATCGCATACTTTCTACTATATAGTATGCAGAAAAAAGATTTAGGATGTCCCGATTCTTATGGCCAGATTTAGGATGGTTAGAAGTACCCGGATGTCCTACTTCATGCGGCCAAGATTGTTAGTGTTGAAAAGTGCATCCTATTTGGGCGATTCTGACCCACAATCCAGTGCGCACGTGAAGTGACGTAACATCGACGAAGCCTCCATATGAAAACAAACAGGGATGCGACAGATATAAAAGCAAGAGGCAAGATCAAGGCGCAATGTTATGATGAAATAAGAGAGTAAAGTATGTCCCAATAGTATGCCTACTGCATCCTAACTAGATTCTTTTTATCGTCGGATGTAGTATGTAGAATAGAAAAAAGAAAGAGTATGCAATTCGGAACGCAACCTATATGTAGGTTTGTTTTCGGACTAAGGTAGATAAGCAGCTGGAACTAAGCGCTACACAACATTTCTCAACACCTTGTACCTTTAATCCCACATCAAAACCCTACTATTTCGCGTTTGGTCAGTATATTATCTAGGGATTTTTTTAAAGGAATATGAAGTCAAAAGGTTAAGGTGTGTGCAATAGGAGCACCCACACCTTTACTATACTAATGCATAATTATGCCTACATATTATTTTAAATTTAAAAAATAAATAAAAATAACTGCTTCATCAAGACACATTTTAACGTTCTTAACATTTTAAAATCCGTGTTACTCTTCAATTAAAAGTAATTGTGTTAGTATGTGTTTTTAATTATTTGTTTGTTTAAGTTTATTTCTGTGTTTTCAGGAATGACCATGTCCAGAATGCCAATTTCTTAGAAATACATAAAAACACATTTATTAGCCAATTTATTAGCATACAAATACATACAGTAGATACATTTACCTTGGTCTACTTTGCTGTACATGCCCGTCCCCTCACTCAATGGTAAATATTGCAAGCATGCATACATTCATAACCTAGGGCTTCTTGCAGTTTCCTGGAAAAGCCTCAAAAACGCTTACCAGCACAACCATCAAGCACACAGAGTGAGTGATATTTGTTTAATGCAAGGCATAATTAATTGAAAACTAGACAGACACTGTGTCCCCGTTTTTAGTTGCATTTAGTTACATAGACACATTTCTTCAGTAAAAACTGGCTGCCCTTTGATGCAATGTCATTTACCATGCATTAGCTAACATATTAATCACAATAAAGACGACTTAAATATAATTAGATTTTTCCCCCCTTTGTATGCCTGATTTGGTGTTTCAGTTGCTCTGTGTGAATTTGAGGTCATCTCTCTACAGATCCCCCAGCAGGAATGTGTGCTCAGGGAAGTGTTATGCGCTATCCCTCACTTCTTCTTATGTTGGGAATGTCTGGCTCTCTTTCTCTACCTCCATTTCTCTCAACTTCAGGGATATGAATTGTGGTTTTATGGATGAGCTGGCTAATGAAGGATCCATCTTCTGACATTTTCCCAGACTCAGGAATTGTCTGTGGGTTCAATTATCACTCAGGAACCCACCTATTGTTCAGATGGCATGCCCCTGCTAAGTGGAGGTTTATACCTTCAACATTGTGCAATAGTGCACATCAATTATGCAGGTGGCAGCAATTACATATTTATGTATTCTGATAATTAAATTTTTAATACCGCAGATGTCAGCCTCATTTATAGCAGTTAATGAAAATGAAAGACAGCCATTTTACAGTTGGAAGTTCATAGGAGCGCTGAAAATACGTGGCTGAGGGTCAATTTCACATGGGTGAGTTTGTCTGCATTGTGAATGAGAATGATGTCTCCTTTATTGATTAGACGAGCTTAAATAACATGAAGTTGTAATTTCATTGTCGAGATCATGATGAATTTTC
Source organism: Hyperoplus lanceolatus (assembly GCA_026929865.2). Taxonomy (NCBI): domain Eukaryota; kingdom Metazoa; phylum Chordata; class Actinopteri; order Uranoscopiformes; family Ammodytidae; genus Hyperoplus; species Hyperoplus lanceolatus. Next base: position 15,928,611 of record CM049416.1, read on the forward strand.
ATAATCATGTGCTAAGTGCTACAAAATGGTTGCTATGCACACACATCCATGTGTGCATTTGGTATCCTTAATCGGGCGAGTTGCACTGGTGCCCGTGCGATATCCCAAGTACTCTTTAATTCAGAACATATTTTTTTCCCCCTCAACTTCGTGAGGTTATGAAATTAGATTGGATCCTCTATGTAGTTGACAAAGTCAGCTACACTCTTCCATAACCAGATGCTATTAAAGGAACAAAGTGGGGCAAAACTTTGCACGGAACAACTTTCGCATGAGTCACATGCTATGGGTGGCATCCCCACAAAGGAAGCCCAGGAGAGAATTTACAGCAATTCAAACGCAATATGTTCCAAATGTTTAGGGAAATGTTAAGTTTACTGTCCAGTTGTCTGTACCAATGAAATACTATGATCATCACATGCCCATAGGAAAATTACTCCACACACAAATGTCTTGGTCAAATTTCCAGAAGTATGCCTGTTTCAGTCACCCATGACAAGGAGTAAAAATTAAATCAGTGCACACAGGCAATGTCATCACAGGCTGTAAGCCTTTGCACACTGGAGCTCTCTGACACGATTCCTGCTTTGAAAGTTCCTGTCATGCCACATCATCACTGCAAAGGCACTTGTATTCCAAACACTTCCCATATACCAAGGTGTGAATTATTTGGTGGTTATTAGAAAGGCTGTTCTTGCAATAAGGATTGTTTTCAATAGCAAAGATGCTTCAGGGATCCACTCTAAATGCAGATGTCATGAAGCATTTGAAAAGTGCAAGGAGACAAGCCAGTGGGAAACAACCTAAATGCAAGGCAACGTAAGTTTATTTATACAGCACAATTCAGACACAAGGCCATTCCAAGTGCTTTATAGGGGCATCAAATACATCAGGATTAAACTAATTCAAGTATAGAATAGACATTAGAAAAACATATAAAAATAGACAAAATAAAAATAAGAATAAAAATTACAGGGTTAAAAGGGAAACAGAAAAGTACTTGAATATAAAGAGCTGAAAGTTGCAGCAGACCTCAAGATAATAACCCGTGACGGCTGGTGGTGATATTGAGTGGGGTGGGAACTAACAAATTCAGTGCACCTTTCAATAGTCACACCAAAGAAATGCTGTTACAAGCAACACCACTTTATACCTTTGCTCAACACCACAATAAAAGCATGAAAACGTTTACTGTATTTCAATTCAAATAGGCTTTATATGCCAGTGAACCAAACATTAATGTTGGCAAAACAAGTAAACTATGTACTTCAAAACAAATTAACAATACTAATTTACATAAAATAATATAGCAGTGGTCATATTTTAATTTTACACTAGTTGGCTATTTATCTCTCTTTTTTTTCGACTAAAAGGTTTAACAGTAAAACAAATAAGTAAGAATTTAAAAATATAAAAAGTTGTATTAACAACAGACAGTACGAGCTCTGGTTGTACGTTTAATGTATAATGTATATATTACAGTAGGAATTTTACAAAATACCACCTAATTGAAAAATAAATAATCTAGAATTATTAACAGTGTACATGTGGGAGAGGATCTTTATAGCCTGTTGTTGCATCCAATCTTCCAAGAAGAGCAAGAAGCTAGCGGTCTTCTCTTTAATATGTAAGGTCAAATAAAAATAAATCAGTCAAATATCACCACCAATTTGTCAGTTTAACAGTGATTCAAAAAGCAGCTGGAAAAACATTGCTGAGCTATGAATACTCACCTTTTATTTGTATGATATGTTAGGTCATAGAATGAATGGCTGTGTTCATCAGGACCATGACAGAGAGGAAGATAGGCTGTTGTCACCAGAAGTGCATGGATTAAGTAAATTTGACGCACAGAATGAATTAGACTCTCATCATTGTCATTTTGATGAACAGAGTGTAGGCATTTTATCATAATCAATAGAGGTCATTTTATTTACTTTATTAATTTTTACATTCTTAATAGATTATCATCATGTGAGCTACTCGTTATGTTTTTTAAGTAATAATTAATGGGACAAACCTATATATTGTACATTTATCATTTCACAGAGAGGAAAGTTAAAAGTTAAACAGAAACAGACAGATTACAGACAGTGGGTTTCCTTGTCAATGCCAAAGGCATATAATGATTTTTTTTTTTTTCGGGGGCCACTAACAAAACTTGTTCAACTGCCATGGTGCCTAAACAGTCAAATAATAGCATTGCAATATTGAGAACAAAAAAGGACAATTGAACTCTGGGTGCTCGTGCGTTAACAATCTCAGAACCTGTCTGACTAGGAGGACGGCACCCGGCGTTCGCTCTTTCTACACCTGTGGCAGCGGAATCACCCAAAGGTGATTTAAGCTTAATCTTAAAATTTAACATAACAATAGATTAGCTTGTGTGTTATAAGTTTTATAGGACATAGGGTACTCTTGTGATGCTGTGGCTGTTTTAGGTCCCACCGAAATAAAAAATAAAAAAGTATAATAATTTTGAAATGTATATTCATTATCAAAAATGTATCATAGCCTTATAAAAATACAAATAATAATACTTGTAATAATCATTTTTATTGTAAAAACAAATCTCAACATTATTCTGAAATATAGGCAGGGCTTAATCCTGCTAGCCAATTTATACCAGCCACCCCTAATATAATAACATAATAACACAAAGCCTTCAGTTTCACTAAGCTCTTTCACTGGTGAGCTTCCCACTGCTAAGACAACTCCTTATCAATCATTGGTCTATTTTTGTGAAGGAAGACCGAGAACATGGGTTTATTGCATGCATGTGCTTGATTAAAGGTAGATGTTCTGTGGTGATCACAGCTGGCTGCTGTGCGTGTTCTTCCTCCTCCTTCTGCCACTCCTCCTGTCTGTCTCCACACCTGGTTCTCATCACTAATCAGCTCACCTACATCTACTCCTGGTTTCCCTGCAGTCAGCGCCAGAGCGTTCCTCGCACTCAGTGGTAATTATACGTACCTGGCTACAGTGTATTTGTCTACCTCGCTCTCTCTCTCTCGTCTCCTGTTGTGTTTTTTGTGATCACATCCTAACTTTGTTTCCTCTGCCTGCAGTTACCCGGTCCTCACTCCAGCTCGCCTGCCTCGCACTTCCCCCCGGCTTCCTCAGTTACCCCCAGCTTCTCCACCTCATTCAATAAACCTTTTATTTATCCAATCCTGTCTCTGCCTGCTCTTGGGTCCAACCAGCATCTAACCGTAACAGAACGCTCTGGCCAAGATGGACCCAGCGGACATGGATAGTTTCTGCGGAGCTCTCGCCGCCCAAGGATTTCGGATAGTGGAGCACAGCAAGGCTCTCCATGACGCTATGGAAGCGTTTAAGAACCTCACTACTCGTGTTACACAGATGGGTGCGCAGTTGGACTTACTGGCCCCACATCCGGCAGCACCCCCACTGTCAGCGGCACCTCCGCCTGCTCCCACTCCCCTGTCACACCTGCCACGAGCTCGTGAGCCTCTCATTCCTGCACTGGAGCGCTATGCTGGGGACATGGGTACGTGCAGAGCTTTTTTGATCCAGTGTTCCCTAGTTTTCAGTCAGCAGCCCCTCACCTATCCTACTGATAAAGCTAAGATTGCTTACATTATGGGGTCACTTAAGGGTAACACACTAGCGTGGGCTTCAGCTTTATGGGACAGTGATTCCCCAGTCAATGACAATTTTCACCTTTTTGTAGCCGAAATGAGGAAGGTTTTTGATCACCCAGTAGAGGGAGGGAACGCCGCCAAGCGGCTTATTTCCTTACGTCAGGGCTCCCGCAGTGTAGCTGAGTTCTCTGTCGAGTTCAGGACCTATGCTGCCAGGTCGGGCTGGAACGACAAGTCACTACGTGGGCTTTTTCTTTCCGGTCTCAGTGAGTTGATCAAAGATGAGCTGGCTACGAGGGAGGAAGGTGACACTCTCGATGAAATGATTTCCCTCTCTATCCGGCTGGATAATCGCATACACGAGCGGCGTAGGGAGAAGGCAGGCAGCTCCGTGCCCCCGGCAATTGCTGCACCCTGTTCCCCACTCTTTTCTAAGACTACCCTCTCTGCCCCCGTGACGCATGGTGTCACTGAAGAGGAGCCCATGCAGCTGGGCCGCACACGTCTCACCCAGGCAGAGCGGCTTCATCGGATTAGGACCGGAGTGTGTCTGTACTGTGCGCTGCCCGGGCATCTCATCTCCACCTGTCCGTCACTGCCAAAAGACAGGGCTCGGCAGTGAGGCTCGGGGCCCTGCTGAGCCACGCCCCCTCCGTCCCCGTTTCTCACTGTTCTCGCTCACTGCTGGATGCCACTTTCCTGTCCCTCGGGCATCCCTTTCCTGTGTCAGCCCTGGTGGATTCTGGAGTGGATGAGAACTTCATTGACGCCGGCTTCACGTCTCAGGTTGGCATTAATTTGGAACAATTACCCTCTCCCTTAAATGCTAACGCCTTAGACGGCAGTCACCTGGCCCTTATTACTCACCGTACTAAACCCCTGGAGTTAATTGTTTCTGGTAATCACCACGAGATACTTCAGTTTCATGTCATCCTGTCTCCCCTTACTCCCCTGGTGCTGGGGCACCCCTGGCTCAAGCGGCACAATCCCCAATTTGACTGGTCTTCTGGCCAGGTGGTGAGTTGGAGCACCTTTTGTCATTCCACCTGCTTACAATCTGCCCTGTTTCCAGCAGAGGGAGGTGTTCCCTTGCCCAGGAAACCTCCCGACCTCTCCTTGGTTCCCCCAGTTTATCATGACCTGGGAGAGGTGTTTAGTAAGTGTCGTGCTCTCACCCTGCCTCCTCATCGCCCCTATGACTGTTCCATTAATCTCCTCCCCGGCGCTCCTTTGCCCAGTAGTCACCTTTATAACTTGTCCCGTCCTGAGAGGGAGGCCATGGAGAAGTATATTAAGGATTCCCTTTCGGCTGGCCTCATTAGACCCTCCTCTTCTCCTGTTGGTGCAGGTTTCTTTTTTGTGGCCAAAAAGGACAAGTCACTTCGTCCTTGTATTGATTTCAGGGGACTCAATAACATTACAGTCAAGAACAAGTATGCTTTACCCCTCATTAGTTCCGCTTTTGAGCCGCTGCAGGGCGCCACAGTCTTTTCTAAACTGGACCTACGCAATGCCTACCACCTGGTGCATATCCGTGAAGGTGATGAATGGAAGACGGCCTTTAACACCCCCCTCGGCCATTTTGAATACCTCGTCATGCCCTTCGGACTTACTAATGCCCCTGCTGTGTTCCAGAACCTGGTAAATGACGTCCTCCGGGATTTTCTCAACCGTTCAGTTTTTGTCTATTTAGACGACATCCTTATTTTTTCCCACACCCAGGAGGAACACGTCCAGCATGTCCGGCAGGTTCTTCAGCGGCTGTTGGAGAACAAGTTATACGTTAAGGCCGAGAAGTGTGAGTTCAGTGTCGCCTCTGTATCCTTCCTGGGGTTCGTCATTGAGAGCGGGCGGGTGAGGACCTGTCCCGAGAAGATCAGCGCTGTGACAGGCTGGCCCATCCCCGACTCCCGCAAGAAACTGCAGCAGTTTCTGGGGTTTGCCAATTTTTACCGGAGGTTCATCCGTGACTACAGCAGGGTTGCAGCCCCTCCCTTTTGTCTGGACGCCTGAAGCGGAGGCTGCCTTCTCTAGGCTTAAGGAGCTTTTCTCGTCTGCCCCCATTCTGATCCAACCGGACCCCTCCAGGCAGTTCATCGTGGAGGTCGATGCATCCGACACTGGGGTGGGGGGGGTTCTGTCCCAGCGATCTGCTTCAGATGAGAAGATTCACCCCTGCGCCTTTTTCTCCCGCCGGCTGGTCCCTGCTGAGTGTAACTATGATGCGGGGAACAGAGAACTGCTGGCTGTGAAACTGGCGTTGGAGGAATGGCGGCACTGGCTTGAGGGGGCAGAACAACCGTTCGTGGTTTGGACCGACCACAAGAATCTGTCTTACATCCAGACAGCCAAGCGCTTAAATTCCCGTCAGGCCCGGTGGTCCCTGTTTTTTGGACGTTTTAATTTCACCCTCACCTACCATCTCGGGTCCCGGAATGTCAAGCCTGACGCTCTCTCCCGTCAGTTCAACACTGTGAACACACCGCTCCCCCCTGACACTATCCTCTTTCCTTCCTGCCTCAAGGTGGCGGCTATCACCTGGGAGATAGAGTCCCTCATCCGGGAGGCCCAAGCCAGGGAACCAGACCCGGGCAACGGCCCTCCTAACCGCCTCTTTATTCCCAGTTTGGTGCGCTCGCAAGTTCTGGTATGGGGCCACACTTCGCGCTTTGCCTGTGACCCTGGTGTGGGTCGCACCCTGTCACTATTGAAAAGGCATTTTTGGTGGCCAGCGATGGACTCTGACACCCGGGCGTTCGTGCTGGCCTGCACGGTTTGTGCTCAGTGCACATAGGCAATGTCATCACAGGTTTAAGCCTTTGCACACTGGAGCTCTCTGACACGATTCCTGCTTTGAAAGTTCCTGTCATGCCACATCATCACTGCAAAGACACTTGTATGCCAAACACTTCCCATATACCAAGGTGTGAATTATTTGGTGGTTATTAGAAAGGCTGTTCTTGCAATAAGGATTGTTGTCAATAGCAAAGATGCTTCAGGGATCCACTCTAAATAAATAATAAAATAGTAACAAAAAGGACTCAATAACACTATTTAGATATTCTGAATACACGCCTCTTCAACATAGCGTGGAAGTCGGGTACAGTGCCGAAGGAGTGGCAGACCGGGGTGGTGGTTCCTATTTTTAAAAAGGGGGACCAGAGAGTGTGTTCCAACTACCGGGGTATCACACTTCTCAGCCTTCCCGGCAAAGTCTACTCCAAGGTGCTGGAAAGGAGGGTTCGGCCGATAGTCGAACCTCAGATTGAAGAGGAACAATGCGGATTCCGTCCTGGCCGTGGAACAACGGACCAGCTCTTCACTCTCGCAAGGATCCTAGAGGGAGCTTGGGAGTTTGCTCATCCAGTCTACATGTGTTTTGTAGATCTGGAGAAGGCTTATGACCGGGTTCCCCGGGAGATATTGTGGGGGGTGCTGCGGGAGTATGGGGTGAGGGTGTCTCTTCTCAGGGCCATCCAATCTCTGTACGCTCAAAGCGAGAGCTGTGTACGGGTTCTCGGTAGTAAGTCAGACTCGTTTCCGGTGGGGGTTGGCCTCCGCCAGGGCTGCGCTTTATCACCAATCCTGTTTGTGATATTTATGGACAGGATATCAAGGCGTAGTCGTGGTGGGGAGGAGTTGCAGTTTGGTGGTCTGAAGATCTCATCTCTGCTGTTTGCGGATGATGTGGTTCTGATGGCATCATCGGCCTGTGACCTTCAGCTCTCATTGGATCGGTTTGCAGCCGAATGTGAAGCGGTTGGGATGAGGATCAGCACCTCTAAATCAGAGGCCATGGTGCTCAGCAGGAAACCGATGGATTGTCTACTACAGGTATGGAATGAGTCCTTACCCCAAGTGAAGGAGTACAAGTACCTCGGGGTCTTGTTTGCGAGTGAGGGAACAATGGAGCGTGAGATTGGCCGTAGAATCGGAGCAGCAGGGGCGGTTTTGCACTCGCTTTACCGCACTGTTGTGACGAAAAGAGAGCTGAGTCGTAAGGCAAAGCTTTCGATCTACCAGGCGATCTTTGTTCCTACCCTCACCTATGGTCATGAAGGCTGGGTAATGACCAAAAGAACGAGGTCGCGGGTACAAGCGGCCGAAATGGGCTTTCTCAGGAGGGTGGCTGGCGTCTCCCTTAGAGATAGGGTGAGAAGCTCAGTCATTCGTGAGGAACTCGGGGCAGAGCCGCTACTCCTTTGCGTTGAAAGGAGCCAGTTGAGGTGGTTCGGGCATCTGGTAAGGATGCCCCCAGGGCGCCTCCCTAGGGAGGTGTTCCAGGAGCGTCCAGCTGGGAGGAGGCCTCGGGGAAGACCCAGGACGAGGTGGAGAGATTATATTTCCACGCTGGCCTGGGAACGCCTCGGGATCCCCCAGTCAGAGCTGGTTGAGGTGGCCCGGGAAAGAGAAGTTTGGGGTTCCCTGCTCAAGCTGCTGCCCCCGCGACCCGATTTCGGATAAGCGGTTGAAGATGATGATGATGATGATGATGATGATGATGAATACAGCCTTATCTGTCAATCTTACTAGCTATGAAGTGCAAAATTGGGCATGACTACGTTTGCAAAGGCCAACAGTTCTATCTGGGCTTAGTTAAGTTTATGGAGACTGTGCATAAAATCTATTTGGCAAAGTATGGCCACACAGAAACAAAGAAAAGTGTGAAAGTGAGTGTGATGTCAACGAGACATGCGTTGGGTGTTGTGACATCCGCTGATTTCTGGCTTATCTTCACTTTCCAATGTCAGTGTTATGTTACTGACTTGATTTGATGGCTGGCAAAGTTAAGGGCATATGTAAATGATATCTGATCGATACCTGCCAGCGCTTGCAGAGGAACTGGGCCTCGTCTTGAGCTGCAATGCATTCCTGTCTATCAACCACGGACTTCTGGCTTAAATTGAAAATCCAATACTCGTTTATGGAGCTCCAGATATTGCGATTAATTAAATTTTCGTCATGCCGTCATTCTTCCTCCTCCTTTCCCCGGTAGTGATTCATGGTGTGGAAGAGCAGAGTCCATCTTCCTTACTGTCTCTCATGTACTGATCCTCCTCCCCCCAGCTTTCTTGCCTGGGGAAAGATTGAAAAGAATGAAAGAGATGTCAAAAAGAAAAAGAACAGTCAAAAAATGACAAGCTGGTGTCAAAACAATTCACCCGTGGTAATATTTGTGCAAAGGAGCTTTAACATAGCGACAGAAATGCACATACAATATTCATGAGATAGATCTCAGGAGCTTCTCAGATGCAAGCTGGTGATTGACTGGCTTATAATTGTCTTGGTCATCAATCGAGCAACACTGACAAGGACAAAAAGGACATTTAACAAAGGCTTGAAATGTGAGAGAATGCCAAGACTCGTACCGAGATAACAAGCTGTTGCAGTAAACAATGCTGTCCTAGTATCTGCATTATTTGACGAGGAAATGAATACTCTGGAATGAATATGAATATGAATTAAACAAATATCTCATCAAAATGAAAATGATTTTGAATACAAAAATAAATCAAATCAAACCTGCAAAAAAACCCACAAACATGATGGCTTTCAATTGCAGTTTATTTATCAACCCTTTTTCAATCCACCTTAAGAGGCTCCGCTGTTGCCTTGGACACCGTAGAGCTCAAAGCACTAGTTTTAAGGCGGTAATAAGACACAGTGATGCACTGTGCCCAAGACAAATTTCCCCACGATGACAATGAAGTTGAACCTTGACCTTGACACAGTGTTCCATTTTCTCTGTCTTAATTGAAAACTGTGCGAAAGCTGTGTTTGTTTCCTGACTCACTGAAACTTAATTGTTTTTCACATGAACACTTTGACAGGTAAGAAGCTTATCCTCTCATACAAACATTAACTTTACACTGGCCATTGCTTTACATCTCTGCAGCTGTGTGGCGGCCCAATTATTGTTAAAAGCAGCGCTTTGGACCTTGTTTAAATTGCAACTAACTAGAAAGCTGTCAACTTCATCTTTCAAATCCACTTATGAAGGATAGAGGACGTCATTACCATGCTACTGTACTGCTAGTAATTAAGTAAAGCAAATTGCAACTGGTTATTATCTTCTAATTAAGTCAGTAATCAACTCCCCTTCCCTTCTTCCATCTTCATCATCATCATCATCATCATCACCATTTCATTCTGTACCAATTTTGTGCCCTACGTTCTTCATAGAGGCTGTGCTGCACATTCTATCACGATAGAACAACTTCTTCTCTCACTTTGTAAAACTATTGCATTCACTTCACCTGGAGCCTGTTTGCACACGGTCTACCTAGAGAGGGATCTGTTGGTTCTCTCCACTGAGGAAACAACAGAAAATTGATGGATGAGTGGGCTGGAGCTTGCCATTTCCCAAATCACATCCTGAGGATCTTAAAGGCAAGGGGGATAAAAAAAAACAGGGTGGGAATCTGCTGGTATCAATCTGCCCGCTGCCTGCCCCTGACGGATGGCCCAAACCACTATACATAATTACCTGCTTGTTAACAGGAGAGAGAGAGAGAGAGAGAGAGAGAGAGAGAGAGAGAGAGAGAGAGAGAGAGAGAGAGAGAACATCGGACCAAGGGAGGAAGTCCCTACACTCACACATGCTTTTCAAGCCACTTGCTATGGATACATGTGTGGGCTAGCCCTAGAATGTTCCCTCGTGTTTTCTTCAGCAAGACAGGCATCAGTCATGAAACTTTGGCTTTGGGACAACCTTGCTTTGGTCAACAATGTAATGGAGTGCCGGCCAGCAGCTCTGGACCTCCAGATTGATGCGGGTGTGTTGATTAATGCCAGGGCACACCCGCCCAGGTTAGTGGAGGCCTGACAGCTTTATTGATAAATTAAACAGATGGCCGCATAAAAGACATAAATCTCTCAACTCCTCTCCTTGCTTTTCTAAATCCTCAAGCATTCTTCAGCGCTCATCTGAAGTGGTGGTTTGAAGTACTAGATGCTTGGAAGCTACTCAGTCTGTTTTCACTGAGTTCACCAAGTCACTGGACTGGAACTTATTTTGGAATTCAGAGCCAATATTTAGTTGACTTTGATGTTTTGGTTCACTGGAACGAAATGTAACAAGTGAAATTGTTGCAAAATAAATTAAAGTTTCGACTTTAAAAACTGGTCAGGTCTACCACACAAATTAGTGGCGGAACTGCCTATATAGGTCAAAGAGACCCTTTTGACACCAACCATCATTATTTGATCAGAGTAAACAAAGCTTATCAAATAACGAGCCAACTCAAGCTGGAGGGTAACAAATTGTATACCAAGGGCCTCAACCCAATCCATCAGGGATCCGAACAGCAATGGAGGAGGAGCGTCAAAGGAAATTAAATCAAAAGGGAGCAACACAAGGACTCAGATAGAGAGATAATGTCCACGACCCCTCTCCATACACACATCCCTCTTCCCATTCCCTTCCACGTCTGTCCTACCAGACAGATGGATGCACTTTTGAAGAGTGGTCTGGGGAAACTTTTAATGAACAAGAAGCGGGCTGAGGGGCTTTCTGAATTATCTCATGGTTGATAAGCACCCCATAGCACAAATGGCACTGCGAAGGGGTTTGGTCAGATAAACAGCATCTTTTCAGAAAGAGAACAGAGGAGAGAGCTGACACTCGAGGAGAGATTAACGGGGTCTCTTTTCAGGGCTTGTCAGCCCCATTGAACAGGAATTGAATCTGAGAAAGAGAGTACTAAGAAAAGGAGGAGCCATAAAAAAAGTTCTAATTTAAAAAAAAAAATCACCTTAGTCTTGTGAATGTGTTTCATGCCACGGTTACTGGCTGATTAAAAATAGAAACCAAGGAAAATAATATATATATTTTTTATTTCTTTAAACTTATTCCTAGATGCAATTTAAATGGCAATATCTCTCTAGCATAAAGTGATAGATATCAAGTCCATATTGGATAATCCTGCAATTGAGGATCTATGTTAAATGCCAACCGTCCTTGTTAGTGCAGGAAGTAGTGCAAAAGGGTGTGGAGTTTGGGCTGGTGGACGGGCATGTATACATACGATTTTTTTTTAGATTTTATGGGTTTCCACACATTCATTAAAATACAAAACAATACATAATGAAACACAACATCTTTATCTTTCACATACAAAGTGAAATGAGTGTGTGCTAGAGGAAACTAAAACATGTAAGATCATACAGGAAGAAAGAAAAATGAAAAAGAAAAAAAGAAAATACCTGCTGTTGTTTTTTATTTTCTACTGGTACCTGTTCTAATATTATATCAGTCAACAAAAATAATCATAGAAGGTATGAAGGTGAATAATACAGTTGACTCCTATGCACACATCCACATATGCCTGAAGTCCTGCATCCTGTCAATATTGAGATTTTTAATATTACAATAGACAGAAGACTTGTAAAGCTGTTTATTATCCTGTGATGGTTATCATTTGGCATTGTGAAGGGAGATGAAAAATGAACGCCTGCATTACTGTCGAAAAGATAACCTGGCACTTTAAGTCATCCAAAATAAATTGCTAAAGAACCAATGATTTTCTCATAATCTTCAATATTTTTATGAGAGGCTATTTATCAGCATTAATGATTATTAAAACATGCAGTAGGAATAAAAAATACCTCGCAACAAAGTGTTTGAGTGAATTATGGAAAAGACGTTTGAAGGCAAGGGAGCTCCGTTACATTTTTTACACTGTCACTGCGAGGGAGCAACTCAAATTTTCTGCTGCCGGTGCCTTTAAATCAGTTCTGCCATCATTTACTGCATTGCAGATGTGAAGTCAAGTCATTACAGCCAGTGATGGTACACTCCATTGATCCAACCCCAAGTATTAATGAGATCAACCGGTTTTGCCTAATGGACAGCCTCCCATTGGGAGCTGAAATGCTTGAATTTGACCAAGACCAGCATAATGGTTTTAGTGCATTTATGTGTGTTGTTTGGGTACGGATGTGTGTTTGTGAAACCCAGGTTAAGCATGTGGTGAGCCTGCAAAGACCTGCCTTGTGCATTCTTACAGGGCTTTACAATCTTTATTGAACTGTGAAGGTGAATGTTTTAATGACCTCCCTGTCCTCTCATAAGCAGGGAGGTATACTGTGTGGTTAATTTGCTAAATGGGATGCACCCTTAACTGAGCTGATCTCTGCACATTAAGTCAGGTGAGATGAAATGCCCTGATAATTGTGAGGGAGAAGCGTTTTCATCTCAGGAGCTTGAAGACTAGAACAAGCATAGCTAAATGTATTATTATGAAGTTCCTGTTTGAACTGGATACTTTTAGGTCAGATGCTCAAAAATTACAGCCTCTGTGATTTCTTCTTGATTTCATTTCCCCAAGCCAAGGAAACTACTTCACACTCTCCCCTTTATCAAGCAGTGAGCATGAACTGTCAACCCGGATTTGCATTATTACCAAAAAAACATATTTTTCCACGTAAAGCCTGTTAGGCCCAATCAATGCCAGCATACTGACACCCGCAGATGAATCTTTTAGAGAAATCCCTTAGTCTGGAGAATAGGCTAGCAGAGATTGCCTTGGCATTCCTAAGGAGCTATCCATCATTATGATCTGAGCACACGCCAGAAACCGATGATATACAAACATAATATAATTTGCTGGAGCTTATCATGCATGAAATATATTTTTTCAGGATGGCAGGAGAAGATCAAGGAGCAAAAAATGCATTTCTTAAGATTTCTCCAAATGTACGTAAATGTTTTTTTGTACTGTATATATTTTTTAACTGAAATCATATCAATGTGAACACATGTTATGGGACATGTTGGATGTTTTACCAGAACACAGTCATGTAGGTATCAACCATGGAATAACAAGAATAATTACATGGGCATGAGGGATATATAAGATCAACTTTGATAATGAATAATTGAAAAAAATATCTGACATAATAAATAATAGAAAATAATATAATTTCATTAATGTGATTGCATTCTTGACAGAAAATCAAGATCATATATCAGCTGATTTGAATAACAATGTATTTCTAAATGTTCTAATCTAAAAAAGTATGTGTGATTCAATTAAAGTTGCCATAGTCCAGACAAACAGTGTGAAAGACCTCAAAGAGACCTTCAGATTTGTGTTTGTGCTGCCTCTGTGGATTTAGTGGGTCAAGGAGAGCTGGGCACAGCAGGATCGTATGGGGCACTGTGGGAAAAGTGCAAGGTACTAGACAAGGTCTGAGGAAGGGCAGCTTTTGATTAAGACCTTTCTACTACAGTGCTTACCTGGAATTTCCACCTGGACTGCTGCTTTGATACAGCAAGGTTACAAGTATTGGCAACCATGTTAAGTATTAGCTCTGGATCAAGAGAGGGATGCAGTGCAGATGTATTGCAATACACTCTGTTGATAGATTCTATTACAAGTCAAGCTAAGCTGGATGGGTTTATGTGGGGTGCATGTTCCACCTGTAGGACAAATTGTGTTTAAGCATTGGTGAGGGAAGGGATGCGTGATTCTGAGATTCGGAGAGTGCATGGAAATTTGATCTGATCCCCTGAAAATTATTATTGGCAAATAGGCCGTCTAGAACCAAGTACTTTTTTTTTTACTGAGGAGCATGGCTAAATTGTAATCGCCCATGTTCCCCTGTAATATGAATCCCGTCCGAACGAGGCTAATGCTGACATTTCCATGTCCAAATAAGATATTTTGCCTTATAGAATACTTTCTTTAACAGGAGTAAAAGTTCAACCATGAAATATCCAAAAGCACAATGCCCTTCCTTTTTGAAATACTTAAATTGCTAAATGAAGAAGGCACCCGAGTTGTTTTAGCTGTGCAAATCTCATCGTCATAGCCTGTCCAATACTAACCGAAATTCTTTCGAAGTCGCGCCAATTCACGTCTTCACTGTTAACTCTGGTCAATAATACTTTAATAAGATAAATACATTCAAGTGAATGCACCTCCAAACAACAACTTATTTCAGACTTCAGCTACCTCGGATTGATGTTGGTATGCCCACGTTGTATCTATACAGCAGATCAAGGGCACACTAACCTTATTGATTCCCTAGGGGTTCGAAGCTGTGGGAATTTGGGGGTGAAGTGGGCCCTGATGTGCTAACAGATGATATCTGAACTGTACTGGTAACAAATCTAGGCACTGATGCCTAGTCAGGGCTAAGCAATGCAGGCTGATGGACAACCCTATGGGGACGCAAGTAGCTACCCAAGCATGGTAGCCAGGAGAGAGATGGAAAAGGTAGAGAATAGGAGGTAGAAAGCTTAGCTTGGAGGAAGAGGACAGAGGGCCGGTGAGTACATTGACCAGAGAAGACAAGAGAGAGAACTGGTTAACAGCACAGATAGACTGGCTTGACTGGGTTTTCGCAGTTTCCTCTCTGCACCTTGCCAACCAATGCCAAGCTTGGAAGCATTACAGTTCACTTACTGTATCAACTCACAGATATTGTACATCCAGCTCTAACTTTCAATGGTTCAAACAGTAAAAACTTTAATTGAAAGTTTCGCAGAACTATCCCCTGGAAATCAGGCATTAGCACAAAGTTTCACAGGTGGGAAAAGGAAGGCAAATAAGGATTAACATTGGAATGTTTTTTTATTAAACCTTTACTTATTCAGGGAAGACAATTGAGAGCAAACTCTATTTTTCAATGAAGCCCTGATTACAACACAATAAAAACAAAAATACAATAGAAATGTACAATAGATAAACAGTAGGTCATACAACCAGAGCAATTCAATTCAATTCATGTAAATAATACACTGGGGCAATTAAGAAAGCGATTTAAAACAAGAGAAAACCTTAGTTAATGCACCTTCAATCATCACCTTGAGCATCTCAATTGATACCAATACCGTGTGTGTCCGCAAAGCCAGGACTATGAGTGTGTGGGTTCTAGTTTCAAGGTACTGCTTCCTTTATCAGTTTGGAAGCTGCAGAAGCATTTCTCCAATTCCCAAAACTGGCGGGTCCACCTGCTAAACTTTGCTTTTGAACAATGCTATCAAAAGGTTAGAGGCAGACAAGCCTTTTTGTATTTCATCAAAACCAAATTATGTCACAGCGGAAAGATACCAATACCATAGTTGTATTTTCTTTCATTTTTAATTGTGAATAAACACAGAAGTGTGTGCTCTGGGCATACCATTCGCTCAAGGTTTATCCTGGATGTCGTCAAGACTGATATACATGCACCACTCAAAAGCAGATGTATTCTTACAGTATGGTACCGACTACCACTTTTTACCTAAGTACAAGCTCCTCAAAGCTACATGCTTGTGGCATATGTTAAATATACTTCTACTAATAGATGTGACAAACTTTCAGCTGTACATGCTAAGCATCCCTTACAGTATGGCCAATTTTATTGCAGAAAATTTGAGGGAGGAATAGCATGACAGACGGCGAGGAATGAGATGAAATTTTGATTAAGGTGCCAACAAATTTTATTTGCGGTTCCAAAGTTGTCTCCTCCGTATTTCCCACTGGACATTTGAGGTTAGACAGGACAGGTATTCGGTCCCAACTTTGGCTGTCAGACATCGATCCTCTCTAGATTACACATCAGATGCAGCCACAGTTCACAGCAAGACAAGTGTTATAAATTGTGAAGCAGCGAATAAAGACTGCATCTCCAGGGCATATTAGCAATGTACCTAAAGTAAGAACTCTATGTACGGTTAAAACTGATGTAAAGGTTAATGACATCCAAAGCATTTAGCATTGACCTTGTGTAAATATGGGATTTTTTTAATTTAATTATTGAAAAAAAGGGATATTTGTATGCTACTAGTATAGTAAAGCAGAATGTTAATATTGCTGAAGCCACATTGCCGGTTTCCCATGTTTTACAGTTACCTAAACTACAGCATATAATGCCATCTAAACATGATTGAGCGATAACTGGTTGTTTTTATATTTATTAACCCTCTATACAGCCCTTGAATAAGCCACTGAGTATAGCTGCAGAGAATGTAAACAGAAAGAACATACCAACTCTTAACTGTGGGATTTTCAATTTACAATCTTCTGTCCTACTGACCGACTCATCTCCTATCAATCCGGTTAATGAATGTAAATCGTTCCTTCTCCCATCATACACACCACTTTCCATTCTTTCCCAGGTGCCCATTTAAATTGAACAAAAGCATGTAAGACAAAGAGCAGAATAATTATTCCATGGAAATGGAGTGCAGAATTCCATCTGGGAATCGTGTTTCTACAGTACAGTATCAGATGGAGAAAAATCAGGGCACAGATTGTATTCCTCACAAAACATAAAACATTAGTTTACAGTGTATATGTCAACAAATATTTTCACACATGGACAAACAGCAGTTAATCCTCAGTGATATATGCGCCACTTTGGATTGAAATGGCTGTGGTTGTGTGTGCATGTGTGAAATGACAGGGTGTACTCATCTATGGGTGCAGTGCTTTATGGGTTAGAGTTGGGTTTATTCAGTTTGACTGCCATCCAGGAAATCAAACCGGAAATGTGCAAAGGTTGCTGTGGCAAATGAACACTTCCTGTTTACCCATAATCATGTTGGGAATTCATAAGGGGTAGATTTGGTCAAAGTCAAGAATATTATTAATTTCAAGGAAATTATAATATTAAGAAAAATTGTTAATTAATGATCAATTAAATTAGTCCAGCTAATCAAATTACTTATTAATACCTACGGAGCACCACCCTTTGAAGAAGGGAACTTTGAATCAAATCAGAAAAACAGTCTCATAATGTTAAAGGGATTTACCTTTTAAAATGTCAAAGTTGGTTACAATGTACATTTAAGATAATGAAGGAGTGAATATTCGAGCATAGACCTTATTTACCAGCAATTAGTGAAATACAAGACACAAATATCATAGACACTGCTCCTTAAAATCCAAATGTAAGGGTTTATTTACTTAGGCAAGTTGATTACAACGACACACATAAGTCAATAACCATTAACTAATCTAATTTAAGAAAGCAGACATAGCACAAGCAATAATAAGAACAGTTTAGAATCAAACCCACAGGCTATAGTACATGTATATGTACCACTGTGTGTGTGTGTGTGTGTGTGTGTGTGGGTGTCAAAAAGAAAGGGGGGGTGGACACCATCCAAAGCCAAAAATGGCGGACAGCTTGTGACGTTTTCGTCACATGAAGGGGGTCACCGATGGCGACGCAATCACGTGGCGGAGACGTCCTAACTGTGACGTGTGACGTTAAAGTCACGTGAAGGGGGTCAGCGCTCGCGACCCACTCAATTTAACTTTGGAAACCACAGAAGTCAACGCTCATATGCTTAACAATCGCGATGCAAATGTAAGAATATGTGTTGGTGTGCGGATGTACAGAGATTGAATAAAGAGAGAGAAAGACAGAGGAGATCAAGTAAAAGCTCGCCACAGAAAGTGCATAGTTAGTTGTTCACCTTGATTTATAGCCTACAGTCATTCAATCTGTGAGTGGTCTCACAAAACTGATGCTGCTTCGGAGTTATCAGAGGGGAACAGCTGTTCTGGCACGTAGCAACAATCACAACAATCAAATATCTCCCGGAAAGCGGGAGGAAAAACCACAGTGAGCAGTTAGGCAATTATTATGAAAATAATGCTGTCAGAATCACATTTAACAAGGGAAAAACGACTCGTCAGTCGGTACCTTAACCTTAAGTTAATGTTTACCTAAATAGATATCTATAGCCTACTTTATAGCCCAGACAAATGCCTACTGTGAACCGTCTCCGAGAAGCGATGGGTAGTTTAGGATCCTGTGGTCCACACGGCAGGTTTAGAGGAGGGTCCTGCTTGTTATGCCGGTGGAGGAGCGATCTTGCTTCTTGGGGAGAAAGACGGGGCCCGTTGCGGTCAGCTGGCTTGCTCCAGTAGTGGCGTGCGTCTTTTGCGGAGGTGGCGAGGCAGTTTACTGTCTGTTGGGTTCAGGGACGCTGGGCTTCTTCTCCGGCTGGCAGGGAGGAAGCCACGGCTGAATTTCAGCAGCCGCAGTAGGATGAAGTTTCCTTGGTGAAACTTCCTTCGGATCCGGGAGGGTAAAGACTGCAGGCAAGCAGTCTGTGAGCTCAGTTTAAGTTGCAAACACCCGCTTTGTGGATGGATCCACTGCGAAAGGCACTGATTTTGGGGTGCTTGCTGGTTTTATCATAGCATGGTCACATGGTTGACTGGAAGATTTCAGCCAATGGGGGTACAAAACCTTATCAGGAGTGATAAAACTAGGGCTGGGTTGCTTCGTTTTATGGCCCCTTGTTCTTGGGGGTTTTGCCTCCCAAAAACTCAAATCCAGGCTTTATTTTACCCATGTAGGCCCCAAGAGTTCCTTATCATGCTTTGAAAAGGGGGTCTAGGCCTCCCTTTTCCTCATAGGTTTCTATTGTACTTTTTAGCACTGCTGTAGGCACAACAATCATTTTCCAGTTAACTAACTCGATGTGCTGGGTGTCCTTCTTAGGGGCCCTTTACATGGTGAAAATGTGACAGTTTTCCCATTTTTATTTAAAAAAAAAACGTTCAGACGGAATTTATTTGAAATATTCATTCGTACACGTTTTCAGAGGAAACGGGCCGCAATCGCTGTAGTAGGCATGCCAAGCCAATAGTCAGCGGTGACACTTAGCCTAGTAGATAGCTCTTCCGGTACAATTTGATGCATAAAACCTTACTGTAACCGAAAATCAATGCCACTAACATTCATAAAGCGGTTGGTGTAAGCTTGGGGTTACAAGTATTGTAAATGACAAGCTTTCTGTCCTCTTATTTCACCGCATTGAACTCGTGAAAACAGAAGACATGCTGATAGTGAAGGGGCTTTGTGAGCGGCTACTTTCCTGTTAGGAGTACTTCAAAATAAAAGTCATCTCACGTTTGCCCAGTGAAATGCTTAGCCAGTGAAATGCTTTTACTGTGAAGCCGTAGCCTTAATGCTCCTTTTGTTGAACAGTAACTTAACCGCTGCGCGCTGAACTATGGATAGTGTTTTTTAATGTAGAGAGAGCTGTGTCCCTGGCATATAGAAGCTATACATGTTTATTTTGCTAGAAAAACCGGCAGAGCACAAATCTTTCCCCAGACAATGTAGCGGATGGTCTCAATAACTTACTAATCGCTTAGACTAAATTGGCGAGTGTTATGTTTGAGCCCTGCACGACACTCTCCGCTGATCACAGCGATGGTGCCGCGGAGACACCTTGCATGTGATGTTGTCTTCTAACTTTATAACTCGGGTGTAGGTATTTTGACAGCAAATGTTATAGACTATACGCATACATGAAGTGGAGCCGTGAAGTCAGCGTTCCTCCCTGGGAGTTGATCTCAAAAACTTGCGGTTTCATGCCTGCGTTTGCTGTTTTCATGTAAATGATATAGTGCATCCGCGAAAATATTTTCGCGTATGCACCGTTTTGTGTTGTCATATAAACAGCCCCTTATACTTCCATAACCATGGGCTGCCTGCTCCCCTTAAGATGTGCCCTATGAGCCTTGTAGGATGAGAAAGCCAGCCTCTTCACCGCTCAGACTAAATCTGACAGCTTCTCTTTGCCTTACAGGGTGAGGAGGGGACTTTTTTCACTTGTCTCCCCAGAGGGGGATGGGTGACTGCCATGCTCAAAGCATATAAGAACATCACACGCTGATGCTAAGGAGTTGGCCATTTCATGGCAACTCTCCACTGTGACAGATGGGCTGTGTGCTATTGCCATAGCCCAGAGTTTACAATTCCAATCTGCTTAACTGAGTAAGTTAAGGCCAGGACACACCAGTCCGACTACCCGAAAATGGAGACTGCCGATTCAGGGAGATCCAGTCTTCCCGTCGCGGCCGAAAAAGTGCAAAGAACACACCAAACCGACTGCTGACTTTCCGTACGCTCTGCACTTAAGCGGGACGTAATGTCTCCATAACAGCAGGCGGCGCTAATCTGTATTGTGGCCCGAAAAAATACGGAAGCCGGAAATGATGGGACGGCTCTCTAGACCATAAACATAGATAGAAATACGTATTTATATTTATGGACCATAAAGAGCACCATTTTTAGCAGAGAGTGTCGAGCATGGTGTCGAGCAGTCAACAAGGGTTGATGCATGTGAGTACTCGCTAAACGAAACAAACAAACACATTAAAACGATGGCTAACTGTTGTTAGCTGTTTGTGCTACCCGCCTCACTTCCGGGCTTCACTGATTCGCTAGCCCTCCACAAATCAAATTGCTCCAACTGAAAGACTGCCCGCCGACATCTACGACGACCGATTTCACGGCACACACCAAACAGATTCGTGTCCCCGCCCCCTCCCGACTCTACGACGGCGATTATCGGGCCGGTGTGTCCTGGCCTTTAGAGGAATGGGGAGAAAAATGATGTGTGGAGCTACTGCGGGACAGCAAAGCAGAGAGATGACACAGGACATAAAAAAGGGAGAAGACAAGTGAAGTAAGACATAAATACTGTAGTTTGACAAAGGGGAGAAAAGAGAGTTGATGAGTTAAAGACTAGACCTTGTCTGCAGTCCATACCAAAATTTGGTGCATTTCTGTCACAAAAAATCAAATTGGAGACCCCGAAATGTTGATCAACTGAAATTGTATTTCAATCAAGATTAGGGAATCATTTTGCTTTCAAAATGTCGACAATTAATGTCCTCATTTCCCAAACGCTTACTCATATTTTTAAAAAGGGTCATGTAAAACAATGGTAAACATGCCCGTCCCAGCTTTTTGGGAACGTGTTGCAGGCAACAAAGTTAAAATGTGTGCATATTTACAACATACATAATATTAATTAATAATAATAATTATTTATTAAATACACTTCGAAAAGGATTAGGAAATTATCACATTATGGCTTTTTTCACATTTTACATAATGTCCAAACATTTTCGGAACTGGGGTTGTAAATCCAAATATTGGGTCCCTCTTGAGGGTCTCAAAGTAATATTGATATTACATCAAATGAAAATACAAGTACCTCAAATTGTACTCCAGAAATCCTTTTTGAGTAGATTAATCCTTTTTGTGTCCCTGCAGCCCTTTGGCTTACTGTTGAAATTAATCTGTATCTGTTTAGTTTCATCCATGTCCAGCTCTGACCTGCATGTCTATAAACAGGCTACATTTAAAAGTGTCTCTTAAAAAGCTCATATAATTTATCTGCCTTTAGGCTTATTCTCTTGTGTTAGATGTATCCATCATTCAACTGTCAGATTGTCAATGGTGCTTGGTCATTGCTATTAACAATCATTAGAACAGGAAGAAAGGTTCAAATATTTAGGACTGGAAGAAAGTACAGGAAATACATTTCATGAATCCTTATTATCCCCAGTTGGTATTGCTGAAGAACTTATCTTGGTTGTTTCTCTTTGACAGAACATATGTGACAAGCTTGAGCTTTTGTCAGTTATCAGTGCTACACTTTGATTGTATAAGCACTAATGGAATTTCTCTCAACCAACTACGTATGCCTGCAAATTATTGTAATAGGCTACAATTGCATTTGCACTATTCTACTGTGGAGTCAGTTCTGTGACATCTGACCTCTTCATGATTTCAAGATGAGGTACTCAGGTGATTGTGAAGCCATTTGTGAGCGTGTTTTATGAGAAATAGAATACCATTAAAATGACGAGCAGATTATGAAAATTAGAAATGACAATGTTACTCCCTTGTAACTATATTAATTTAATAGGGTACACCAACCAGGAGTGAAGGTGTAATAGGGGTGTTTGACAAGACATGCTGCAGAGAGCAGAACCAACTTACAGCTTTCCTGATATAACGTATGCTTCAATCATACTTCCTTCCAATCTTCCATCCACATTACAGACGTTTAATGGTTGAGTAAATCTATTATTTTTTGTAATTGTGTGGTTCGAGTAGGTAGGGGTAATTCTGGTTAAAAAGTGTGGTAACGTATTTCTTTGTATGCACCAACAGGGGAGCTTCATAGTTGCCGAGCAAGGGCTCTTGATACAAGTGATTATTTTGTAAATCTGAGGTAAGATACTAGCAAGCCTCAGTGTGCATCTGGAGCACTGACAGAATCAATAAATCTAAAGTAAAAATCAAACACCAGCAAACTGAGACACTCACACACAGTTCCACCTCAGTGTGCAGCCACTCCTGGTGACACGGTGGCACTTGGATCAAACACTTTCCCAAGAGACCACTGTCCACAGACACACACTTACATACATACAGGTGTACACACGCTTTCCAATCCACTCGTTTTAGGCACATTTCCCAATCCCTTAGCAGGTGTGTGTTAAGGTGGCCGCCTTAACTATAAAGCACTGGGGAAACACTGTCTAGTCTGCTAATGATACTAAAGTTGAATCTAATCAATGGGAGCATCCTGGACCATTAACAATAACAAAACATGCGCTGAGAGTACCTCAACTACCTTCATTCATGGTTATGGTTAGGTATTTGGCAGACACTTTTATCCAAAGCAACATACTCATAAAAACACCAATATAATGTAACAAATCAGGAGATTTATACACTGCAAAAACTAAAATCTAACTAAGACGAAATATCTTAAATCAAGGCGAAATGTTCTTGTTTTTTGTCTGTCAAGATATTTCTTCTTACCAGACAGTTTTTGCGTAAGAGCATTTCACTAGATTTAAGTGTTTTTTTGCTGAATTTTCTTAATAAGGCATTATAACCTGTTATTGAGATTTTATTACTGGTTCTGAGTGTGTTAATGCTTAAAATGAGAATTACCATTATTCTTAAGGTGATACATCTATACTGACAAGTACAAACCTGCTTTATCAAAATCTGAATTTCTTATTTCAAGCATCTTATCTCTTAACATACTAAAAACAGACAATAATCAAATGGAATTCATTATTTTATTGTCAATCTTAAAACACAGCAATTGCACATGTCCAGAGATTAAATACAGTACAGAGCAATGACACTACTTGCTTTAAGAACACACTTTCTGTCCAGTCTGTATTATCCTTTAAGTGATTGAGTTATCCAACTTAAAAGTGAGTGATCACCTACAACATCATATCATCATTCATTAGGCCAAGACCATTTAGTTATCACAACAGGAACAGCATTGGGATCATGACACCTAAATGGCTCTTAACACATGGTCTAATAAACATTTCAAACAATCTCAAAGAAAGCCATTATTTTCAAAGAAAGAGTTGATTTTCAGAATTCAGTTACACAGTACAAAAACCAATACAAAACCCATCTGGAATCCAAACATCTAACATTCTCATCTGCTACTAAAATATACTTTGACCCAATATAATATGACCCTGCTCAAATTGCAAGATCGCTTTAAAAGCTTTGTATCTGGGGAACACACTATTTGTCGTTTGAACTGTTGTGCATTTCCATAACATCCTCAAGATGGTATTTTACTTGTACATACGTTTGGCTCTTGCTGCTGATTGTGTAATAAGAGGTACAATCGACCAGGTTTTCAGCATCAACCAAATCATTGGCCTGTGCAAGGTGTGGATGCTGAACTTGATAAGCCATTGCATTTCTATCAAAGTGTATAGTTTGAAATGGTTGATATTCCAAACAATAAAGCCTAGAGTCAACAAGAAAGATGTTTTTGACCAGTCCAAATTCTGGCATATTATCGTTCAGTACTTTGGCAAGGATCATAGACTTCTCAGTTATGTATTTATTACCATTTATCACAAGCCATTTGACTGATACAGCATGGTGTATTTCATTGAAACCTAGAAAGTCTCTCAGTTTTCCACGTAAATATTGTAGATCTTTAACCTCAGATACAGGTCCCATCTCTTTTTCATTTGAAAAAATTGGGTGCTTGGAATGGTCAACATTTTGACAACTTTCATATATTTGGTTCTGATTAATCAAAGACTTACATACATTTTTAAAATTAAGCTTGGAAGCCCATTGTTTAAAGAGACAATGTTTGGACTCGAAACGCATACACATATGTCTGACCATTGGACCCAATGATTGTATCTGTGATGGCAAATGTATCATATAATGCTGTTTAGGTGTAACATTGTGGTCTGGAAAAAGCTCCTTCCAATGCTTCAAATGATTTTCAATTAGTAACTTTAACCTACAAACAGTTGCAATGCTAAGAACAGGTGCAAACACTATTTGCACAATCGCTATTAACTCAGTTAAAAATTGGACATATGCATTGACCTCCAAACTCTCAAAAACAAATGGCAATATCTTTAGCAGGACAAGCATTTGCCTAGATGACTGTTTTAGCTTACCATCACTTGACGTTAGTGTACTTAGAGCAATTAGGGATGGCCGATCTCTAACATCTGGAGGGGAATAAGGGAAACCAAGAATGATCGAATTCACAGAGTCCAGACTTATTTGTCCTGACTCAATAAGATGATTCAAGACACATTTTATTTCCAATGGAGCTATGCCCTCCAGAATGACATGCATAATGTCCTGCGGGGTTTGCTGAATAATATCAAAGGATGGGAATTCAACTAACTTGCTCCTTCGATTTATCCCATATGTTGTTCTCAGGCTGTTGCGAAGCAAGTCTGTGTTCGCCTTTCCTATTTCATCACACTGTCTGACATGCTTCTCTAATGTCCTTTTAGTATATGCATCCTCATTGAATTGTGACTGCATGTCCTCAAAAGAACACTCACAGTGTCTACACTTGCTGTAGGCAAAGCCCACACCCTCCTTGAACCCTGCTAGTTCATGCTGTGCCAGGGTGTCGCCACAGAGAGAGACCATAGCACCATATATAATTTTCTCTCCATTAACGGTTTGGATTTTAACATCACTGTACAATGCATCCAAATCTTCCTTGATTCTATTCAATATGACGTCTACACCAGATTGACGGAGATCTGCTGACCTAGCCATTGCAAGTAGCCTAATAGATGCCAACTTAGACCTGTATTTTGGATTTATATTTCCTAGGGTGTAGTACACCATTAACAACTTATTTTTTGATGCAAATGATCCAAGTGGATTACAGATCTGTATTTCATCCGTGTATAGAACAATCTGCAGTGCATTTGGTTTCTCTGAAAATAAGGGATGTGATTTTAAAAGAGCGCCATCGACAATGTCATAAAAGAAACCTTCCCTGCACCTCTGGGGTCCCTTTTCAATCATAGCCAAAACCTTTGGATGTGATAATAACTGCTCTAGACTTTTAACTAATGGTACATAATAAAATACTTTGTCTTTGATGAGACATTCTCTGGATCCTCCACGTTTCTTTCTAATTATGGTGGGAGCAATTGGAATTTCCTCTGCATCCAAACAGCTGAACTGCTTCCTAATGACGCTGTTCTGTCGAAATGTTGTTGCAACATTAGCAAAGGGGTCAATGAAATTGTCAAATATATCCATTGCATCTATTTCAAGTTGACTTGTTGTGCCTTCTGAATGCTTCTTTACCACATCCTTCATCTGCCTCCGGAGATTGTCCAATAGTGATGATTGATACTGCTGTACCCCAGCAACAAT
The DNA here is from genome assembly GCA_026929865.2 of Hyperoplus lanceolatus. Taxonomy (NCBI): domain Eukaryota; kingdom Metazoa; phylum Chordata; class Actinopteri; order Uranoscopiformes; family Ammodytidae; genus Hyperoplus; species Hyperoplus lanceolatus. The sequence continues at coordinate 15,954,680 of CM049416.1, forward strand.
GTCGTTCATGCCTTTCTGAAAATGAGATATAGAAAAATAGAAAGAGGTGATGTCATTAATGTCACTGCTACCACTGCTGCTAATCACAACTGCTACTTTTGATATACAGGTTTGATGATAATATTAATCAAATAGTAATTAACATAAGGTATCACCAATAGTAAAGTGGAAAACATAGCACTAAAACTGAACTCAGCCATCAGTGAACCACTGTAAACTGCTTTGCTTAAAAAGGAATACTACAGCCATACGGAACTGGCGTTCTATGATTATTATAATATAATGAATTAGGTTTTTCTTTCAATGGCCCAGCTGTCCTATTAATCCCAACCCTTCATTTTACCATGTGAGACATTACACATGGTAAAATGTAGGGTGAGACAGTGAGACCATAAAACACTCTTTCTGCCTTTTCTCAGGCTAGGATAAACCGATTTCTAAAATGTTTGCACATAGGGCCTGTGTCCACCAAACTTTAAAGGCGGAGCGCTCTTTTCGCTGCGCTCTGTGTGCGCACCAACGGCTGGTCGTTCGAAGCAACACAAAAAAAGAGCACCGTTTTTTTTTTCAAAAGATCAACTGTTTCTAACAAACAGCGGCCTGAGGGCTCCGCCTAAAAACACGGGCGAAGGGAGCGTTTTACCCGCGCTTTTATAATAGGCGCGCTGCCAGCGTGTCCTGCCTTAGAGAATGCATTGCAGACAGACACGTTTAGTGGACACAGCCCCTTATACTACATAGTATCTTAGATTTCAATACACCTTTATATTTCCACCGGTGAAGTAGGTCTAACTGTGTAAGTAACCAAATGTTGTGTTCTGTTCAAACACATCTTTAGGGAAGCATCTTACCTGTGACAGATGATGCTTGGCTCGGGCATTTATCACAAAGGCAGTAGCATGTGTTGTCAGATCCTAAAAAAAATATATATTTATATCAATTTAGTAATTAGAGGTTTATATGGATTTACAATGTTTTTTTTCAGCCAATAACATAATTGCTAATTCCACTTTATGGTAATTTGATGGTAAAAAGAGTCAGATGTTGTGATTCAATATTCCATAACTCTTACCGAACCAAATCTGACATTAGTAGGCTATTACAACAAAGACAAAGAACAGGTCTGGCTCAAATGATCATTTAGATTTTCAAGTACAGCAAATCAAAAACAAAAAATACACATCATATATTTAAGGTTGTATATGGATTATTTTGACCTAGAATTTAAATTAAATACTTAGACCTAACCTGTCAAATCTGCTACTTTATCAGCCCCGATATTTTATTAAGCATCCCTTAATGGTCTATTTCCATAGCTAGTCACCAACCGAGAAACATACATTGCATTGTTACAGCTCCATCTTGGTCAATTCCCATTTGCTCTTCATCTAAGCCAGGTGTATGGAGATGCTGATCCGTGATGCTGGAGTTTGCTGGAAGCAGATCGGGTTGAGTGATGTCCACCTGTGTACCGCATATCAAAGAAACAGATTAATTGAAATCGTATTGAGTTTCGAGTTATTTAAGGGTTCCATGAAATAAAATAAGAGACTCCTCTTGGGGAAAAAAGTGTAAAAAAGTATGTCAACGTTAACAGATTTTGACTGCTTTTATAGTTTGATTAGCTGGCGCTAATGGTTTAATTATAACGGATTTTCGCGGATCGATGTTGGCTAACCTCAGTATCGTACCAATCTAATATTGTACCCCATAATGTCAACCTACAATTTCCAAATGCATTTCTCATAAAATGACGAGTCACGACACATACTTACTTGTTGCAGCGGTGCTTGACTTTCCTCCAGTCGCTGTTCATCTGCTCGGGTATCCTCGTCTGGTCTGGTGCCTTCAAGAAGGTGGCTAGAGTGTCTTCTCTTAACATGATGATAAAATGAGTTGTAGACTCTATATTCCTCACTGCATCCGTCGATACCACAAAGCATCCTGAAATCGGGGCTGCGACTGTGCAGTCGATTGACATGGCTCAATAACTGTTTAAGTGAAAAAGTAATAAAAACGCAGCAGATAACGCACCGCCAAAGCATCTTGAACTTAAACAAACGCAAACAAAAGTAAAGTAAAGGGTGGGAAAAGGAACATAATACGACGGCAACAACTATTTAATGCGGACGTTTATCACATTATCTAACTAGATAGGGGAGGCCAGTGAGTCAAGTGTTTTCTATAAATAGATGTATACGCCATATTAACGTGTGAATAACCTATGGAATTAGTGAATATTCAAATATATTAAAGTAATTTCACCCATGACTGCATCAGTGAATCATATTCTTTATATTAACACTATTTCAAATGTCCATAACCCCCCTTTATGAAATGGTACCATCCAATGGGAAAGCGCGGGCATGAGGTCAGGTGCACGTAGCTAGCTTTAGCACATTGGTGACTGACTGGCTTTCATTTCGCCACACTCCACAGTCAGATGCAGAAGCCGTTCATGCTGCACGACAACGAGTCAATCTTTTAACTACGCGATGGACGACGCTGGAGGAGATGCCATATATCCGGGCATGGATCATATAACAACCACAATATTGAAAGGTATTGTATACTTGCATATTAATTATATATTTGTTTAAACCTGTACCTCTCCTTAGCCAGATAACCTTTATTTGAATTGGAAAGTTGGCTAGCAAATTATTAAGGGTGTGCACATTTACAAACGGTTACACGACGGACATTTCATAAAAATGCTATATGGGGTAGAGGGAAACACGTTGCGCACCCCTAGTTAGCATGCTACATTAGCTAGCTAGAGTTTAGTAGTTATTGTGTTGACCATCAATCATAGTGAACACTTACGTTTATAGTGGTTTAGTGCCAGACACAGTATACAGATGCAAAATAGCCTTACAATGGCCTTTAACTAATATGGAATTGTTTTAACTAAATTATTGACTTTCCCTTATTGAAGGCATAAGCCGCCCATTCTACTTTTCAAATTACGCCCAGCTTGGGCCACACTGGACGTGGAAGCGCCTTGAAGCGCGCGAAACGCCATCTTTTTGCCGGCCATATCAGGAGCGAGTTTCTCCTCCCCATTCTAGGTTGAGCTGGTCTTCGGGCGTCATAACAACCTTATCCGTTTACAATGTTTGTATGTTTCCTCACTAGTGTGCATGCATGTCCACATCAGGATATGTTTAAAAAAAAAGGCATTTAATTTTCTGTGTGTGTGTCTTGTAAACAAGAGGAGAGCACTTGCTCTTTACCTGTTTCAGTTTAGTTAACAAATTAAAACCTTAATAACTGTATGCAGTTTTATCCTGGTATATGTCCGAATCGCTTATGGAAAAAAACAGATGCCGAAACCGCAGTGCTACAGCCGGGTGGCTCCCGGCATAATGGACCATAACGAATGGAAATATTATGTCAATCAGTATATTAATCAGTTTGCCTGTATAAACTATGTGTTTGTTGTATATTACCTAACTATTTACTGTTAAATGTGTTTCTCAGCCGCTAATATAAATACAGACATGCTGTCCAGCCTCTCTAAGGAGGACTTGCGTGATCTCTTTCCTGGGCCAGAGCACTTCTTAAGAAGAAGAACTATTTGGAGACTCATTCATGATGAAGATAAGGTAATGATGGTTTTAACAATTGAGAATTTGTTGTTGTCACAGTGTACTGTTCTTTGCCTTAATATTACCATGAAATAATGTATATTTCATACAGGGTCAGGAATCAGACCTGTGCACACCAGGCCCTCCTCTGGGACCAGTGATTTCAGCCCCACTCCCACCCCCTCAGTTTCCTTTCCATCTCCCTCCACCTCCCTCCCCTCTCCAAGCCCAAAGCCTCAACATGTTGCCGGCAGAATCGTACAGCTTGTCAGCCCACAGTATGTTGTATACACAGACACAGAATTTGAGCAAGCAAGAAGCACCTTTTTTGAAAAACAGCGTACTGGAGAAGAGGGAGAATATATGCTATCCAAAGAGCTTCGCTGTCGATTAATCAGGAATACAGTAACAAGCATGAATACTATTAAGAGAGCAGCAGGTGATGACTTCCAGTATCCATGCAACCGAGAACTCACTGTAATGGCTAAGCGTCTCATTGACTACTACCCAATGCTCCGGGAAAGATCTGCAACCACTGGAGCTGAGTGGGTAAGTCACTATTCAGGTATCCAACATGTGGGTAAGATGCAGCATTGTTTTCCACTGCATGGCATTCAAAATGCAAACATGTAAAATGGGAGGGATGTGTTTAAGTCTAGACTAGTTTAATCAAGGCAACATGCATGTGCTGGTTTGGCTTAATTTCCAGATACGTCTTTGTCTAATGTGATTTATTAAACACTCTGTTGTTTGTCTGTCTTTTCAGGAATCTGTGAAGAAACAGCTTACAATAAGGGTCCAGAATGTGACAACCCCCAAAAAGAAGCAGGGGGCGACTCCTTCAAGAAAGAGGCCACGGAGCCTTAGCTTTCAACAAAGCCAGGAGATGTCCACCGACACTGACGAGTCCACCTCCACTTTGATCTTGGAGAGATCACCACCATCCAGTTGCAGCTCCCCAGAGTTTGAACAATTGCATTGTAAGTACACACATTGAACCAGTAGATTGTGTTTCAGTATTAATGTAACTTTTAATATTATATTTAACAAGGGACAATTTCATATTCTTGAGAAAATTCTGATGTCATCATGCTGTTTTGAACCGTTCTTGTTCTGGATTAATCATATGTTATTGTCCTATTTTAATCACTGTGGGTGTTTTTTTGTTAATGCCCCATTTAAACTGTAATTTCTAGAAATGGTAATAGTGGTCTTAATGATAGGCTACATTTAAATGTTAATTGGTGGGGTTTATGTTTTCTAGCGTCAGAAACTACTGAGAGCCCACAGAACCAGGCAAGACATTATAAAACTTTACAGGAGATGTACAAAACCAAGGCCAGACCCAACAAGAAGGATGTTTCTCAGCTCCTGGACCTTGAATTCCAAGCAAGACGGGCCTTCATTGACTCTGATGACTAAGGGCAGGACAGGCCTACAATATCCTTCTGACCCATCCCCCTGCTTCAGAGAACTGGATCATGTAAGCACATCTATTCAATGTATATGCTTCTTAAGCCTGGTTAGTGGTTTGTTGTTTTGGTTCCTTCAAGTTGTTCTTGCAGATCTCAGTCTAGAAAGATTCTATAATGGTTTTTACCATATTTTCACTGTCATAGAAAGTTTTATAGCCAGATTTTAATTATAATTTACTTAGTAATATTTCTTTATCTTATGTCTCTGTCTGTGTGTTAGCTAATGGATGAACTCCAACGGATCCTCAATCGAGGAACTCCTTCATATCAGGAAATGAAAGACCAATTAGGGGAGTTTTATGTGAAGGCTGAGTTTTATGGAGTTTTCAAAAAGGTCATGAGGACTCCACTGCTAGACAAAGGTGAATGACTCGACATCATTGCAAATGAGGGTCACCCCTCCATTTATCACACAAGTATAAATAAAGGTTATATGAATACTGATAATGGAGAATTCCATAAAAGTATTAATGTTTGTTTAATAACTGGTTGCAGGAAAACAATGAGACTTTTTTTGTTTTTAACAGTAAAGCAGTCACTCGCCCTACTGAAGGCTTTGCCAGATATGTTCCCATCACCTGTGGTTCCACCCAAGAAGTTAGGACATGCTAGTGAGGCTATGCTCCACGTCCTTGAGGTAAGAAAATTCTGCATGTATTTAAGAATTTTAAAATTATTTTACCGTACGACACAAAGTGAATTGTAAGCATATTTTTTCTTTTTGTGCTTGTGTCAGTCTGCAGAAGACCCCAACACCTTTCTTCAGACCAGACCGCTCTCCAGCCCTGTCGTCGTCGTCTGCGAAACTAACTGCATTATGGCCATTGGAACAACGCCTGTTCTAATCTTCACAAAAGAGGACATCTTTGACTGTGTAATGTATCTCATGGCATGTTATTATGCCTTTCACCTTACGTATCCTAAATGCATCGCAACACTCCTGTCTGTGCTGCAGACCGAAGTCCTCTTGGACCTGATCCACAGTAGTGATATGACTTCTTCCTACAAAAATGCTATGGCAAGTGGAAAAGTTCACTAGTGAGTTTTCCGATTAATGTCGATTCTGTCTCGAGACGATTCTGAATCGATTCATAAAAGACAATCTATTTTTTTTATATATAAATATATATATTCTTGTTTTTTTTGTAAATATAATGCTTTATAGCCCATTGGCATGCACACCACACATGTGAGTTGTTTCCAAAGTGGCTTCAAAGGCTAGAACATGAGCTTCCATGACCTGCAGCTTTATCTGTTTCACGTTTTTGTATAGAGCTGAATTCCAAGCCATACTTTTTGTACAATGTGTTGAAATTTACATAGAAAATAATAGATAATAGAATAAATCCCTATAGAAGCATGATTTACGAGATTAGAAATAAAATAAAACTGAATCGGTTTAGTTTTACCTTATTTTCCATGTTAATGTTGAAATGCAAGCTGCATTGATTATTGCACTGGTCATAGAAGTCATATTTGTGACAAGAAAAGCTTTTCTCTTAATACAATATTAGAGAAAGGCAATTCATCTGATTGTCTTTAATGATCATCACAAAAATAGGAAGTGATTAGCAAACTCCAGGTAGCAAACTCAGATGTGCATATAAATATATTTTTTGGAATTCACATGGGTATGTACATAAAATGTTTGCATTGAAAATCGATCTTGAATTGAATCGTTGACCTCTGAATCGGAATCGAATCGAATCGTGAGGTGCCAAGAGATTCCCACCCTTACATGCAATGTGACTTTTTTTTTATATATAATTATTATTTTTCTATACTTTTTTGGGGGATTTTTATTTTATTTTATTTTTTGAGACACAAACACAAAACTAGAGAGTGATAATACTTAACACATTTCTGTGTATCACTTTAAGATAAGTTATAACAAACAAGAAATGAGTAATTCATAAGGTTTCAAGTTTGCAGGTAGCCTTATTCATTTGGATCTATTCATTACGTAGCGTGTTTCTACCTTCACTGACCTGATAAGACGTTGGAGTGTTACTACTTTGTGAGGGTTTGTCTTACAAATGGTTCAAAATAATTAATTAAGCAGCTGAGATCTGTGCAGTTTTCAGCAAAAAAAATACGAAGTTGTTTGGAAACAATGCTCAGGTTTTAGTTTTGTTTTTTGGTCGTCCTTAGGCATTAATAAATTGTTTCAATAATGGCCCTCATGTTCTGGTTCTTCCCATATGCATGAAGACCAATAAAGAAGTGAAAAGAAATTGATTCAGATTCATATCTTGTTAATAAGCACCACATTACATTTAGCACTTATTTTTTTCTTAATTTCCATTAATACTGCAATAGCATTGGATGATAATGATAATTTAAGTATATTTTTCTACATATTAAGAAAATAATTCTTAAATATTTTCTTGTATCCAGACAAATATACTTGTTTTAAGTGTAGCTGTACTGATTTTAAGATATGTTGCCTAAAATATAGCCTTATTTAAAGATTATGGCACTAGCATATTCTGAATTTAAGCACATTTTCCTAAATATTGAGAAAATAATGCTTAAATATAGTCTTTGTATCCAGACAAATGTACTTGCTAAGTCTAGCTGTACTGATTTTAAGATCTTTGACTAAAATATAGCCTTATTTAAAGGAATTATGGCACCTGGCATATTCTGAATTTAAGCACATTTTCCTAAATATTGAGAAAATAATGCTTAAATATGTCCTTTGTATCTAGACAGATGTACTTGTTTTAAGTATAAACACACTTGTTTTAAGAAATGTATGAGTTCTTTGAGGCTAGATATATAAACTTGTTTTAAGAAGTCTTGGCAAGCCCAGTTTTCTTGTTCTGTTGGCAGATAATTTTGCTTATTTCAAGTAAAATATCCCTTATTTTATTACTTTTTTTTCTTGTTTTTTTAGGCCGAGTTTTTGCAGTGTAGAAGTAATTCTCAGTAGTTTTATTGGCTTGTAGGCACAACAATTAACACTCATAGCAGTGCCTAAACACACACACACACACACACACACACACACACACACACACACACACACACACACACACACACACACACACACACACACAATGTGCCAACATGGTCCAAAGTCCAGAGTTGGCTAGGCCTAACTCATTACACAGCCCCATGACAATTCCTGCCATTCATAATGGGTGTAATTTTAAACATTTGAATACAATAGCACATCAGTTAGGTCATATTTTCTAGAAACATACATCTTGTCATGGAATGGTACAGAGTGATATGCAGTGTAGTCAGGTAACTTCTCCAAATCTATAAATTCTGTTGCCAGAGCAGCATTTGGTACAGCAATTTCATAAGACAGTAAATCTCGGTTAAAATCCAATGTATCATAAATTTGATATTCGCAACAAAATAGGGATGAATCTACAACTAAAATATTATTTATCAATCCAAAAATAGGCAGCCCGTCTTTTGAATCTGTGATGATGAGTGTCTTATTACTTATATACTTGTTACCATTGAGAGTAATCCACTTAACAGAGATGATATGCTGGAAATGGTCAATATTTAAGAAATCTCTTATCTTTGAAATCACATATTCCAAGTTTGACACTTCTGATACAGGACCCAATTCTTTCTCATGTGCAAAAATTTCATTTGTGTGACTATGAACACTTTCTACTACTTGACTGTGGTTTACCAGAGATTTGCAAACGTTCTTGTAGTTCAATTTTGAAGACCACTTTTTAAAAAATCGATGCTTAGACTCGAATCTCATACACATGTGCCTTGTTAAGGGACCCAGTGCCTCAATTTGTGAAGGGAAATGCAACATATAATGCTGCTTTGGTGTTATATTGTTCTCAGGGAACAACTCCCTGAACGTTTTAAGATGCTTCTCTATCATCGCTCTAAGTTTTTGTAGGGTTTCCCTAAATAGAAGAGGAGCAAAAAGGATCTGAGTTATTTCAATTAACTCTATGATGAACTTAACATAGGTATGATCCTTGATATTGTTCAAAATATAAGGAAGTATCTTCAAAAGTATCAGCATCTGCCCAGAAGACTGTTTAAGTTTGTTGTCATTAGATGCCATAGTACTGACACTGATCGGGCATGGTTTGTCTTTTACATCACTGGATGAATATGTAAAACCATTTATACATGAATTAATACAATCCAGGTCAACCTCGCCTGATAAAATGAGGTACTTCAATACACATTTTATTTCCAGGGGCACAACACCCTCAAGCATAACATGCATAATATCTTGAGGGGTTTGCTGAATAAGGTCATAGGCTGGAAAATCTGTAAGTTTACTCCTCCTGTTAATTCCATAAGTAGTCTTGAGGGCATTTTTAAGGTGTTCTGTTCTGGTCCTCTCTATTTCTCTACACTGTCTCAAGTGATTTGCTAACGTTCTCATGGTAAAACTCTTTTCATCAAAATTGTTCTGCATGGTCTCAAAATCACACTCACAATGCCTACACTTACTGAATGCAAACCCAACTCCAGACTTAAACCCAGCCAGGTCGTGCTGGGCAAGGGTATCGCCACATACAGATATTACTGCACCATACATAATTTCACCATTCCCAATTTTGACACCATTGTAGAGTTCTCTTAAATCCTTTTCTATACGTTCCAAAATAACATCAACACCAGCTTGTGTAATGTCCTTAGCTTTGGCGATAGCAAGCAGTCGTATAGCAGCCAGCTTTGACCTAAACTTGGGGTCTATGTTTCCTAGTGTATAATAAAACATAAGTAACTTGTTCACAGAGGTATGCGCTCCAAGAGGGTTACATAGTTCTATCTCATCAGAGTACAATATCAACTGTAAAGCACTAGGCTTCACTGAAAATAATGGATGACTTTTGAAAAGGGTACCGTACACAATGTCATAGAGAAATCCATCTTTGTTGCAATTTTCTGGGGGAGTACTGGCCATACTGTGAATTCTTGGGTTGGACAACAGCTGTTCTAGACTCTTGATGAGGGGAACATAGAAAAAAACCTTGTTTTTGAGTTGAAGAACCCGGGAAGAACCTCTCTTAACTCTACACAGTCTTTGCGATATGACAACCTCCTCTGGCTCAACTGGGGTAAAAAGTTCCTTAATGGTTTGGTCCTGCCTGAATGTTGTGGTTAGCGTGGAGAATGGATCTGGAAAGTCATCAAAGGTTGCCAGTGCCTCATTCCGAAGGTGCTCAATGTTGTCTGAATGGCCATGTTTGTCAAAGACGTTCTTCACTCTTTCCCTCAAGGTTTCAACTAGATTAAATTGAAACTGTTGTACTTCTGACACTATGCTGTTGACATTCCTCTAGAGAGAGAGAGAGAGAGAGAAAGAGAGAGAAAAATAATTTAATTAGGTCTATCAATTAAAACACAAGTGATGTGATCATTTATGATGAAATACAATGGCCAAGATTTACATGTTGACAAATGATTCAGTCCCCCGGAGGGGGGCATTGTATTTCATTGCAAACTGTCTGCAAACTAGGCGTAATGTCTGAAAAACCAAACAAATAGCTTACCCGAGAAAGACAGCATCTTTCACGAACATCCACAGTGAAGGCAGCTGCACGTCTGGACAAGTCCTGTAAAAATAAAATACATTATGCTTTATAATAACTGTGTTGTGCCCTTCAAATCATCAAACCATTAGTTTTGATATCAGTGATATTTTCCTTATTCCAAAATAAACATCTTATCCATAAATTCACTACATTACTAACCCCTCTATGATTTACGTGCAATGGACTTTTTTTTTTTTTTTTTTTAGAAAAGGTGTATCAGAATAGGCCTATATCTGACAAGAACATAAATGATGTAGGCTAGGGCCAGTTCATAGGAGGCATAGGGTCATGTTCCAACAGACATACAATCATGTCAAAAGTACAAATTAAATTAACAAAATCATAGCCTATCATATGGGCATATTTCAGCAGCAGTCCAATTTATTGTGTAGCAATAAACACATGACTAACTGTGGAGGCCTAGATATAGGCTATAAAACGGTGCATTTTCCAAACAAACTAGCCTATCCGTTCAGCCTACCATGTCAAAACTACTCTAACTAATTGAACTGCATCACAAGAAACGCCAACATGTTGGACTTAGTAGCTTTCAACATAAAAGCTTACCTTTTCCTTGATATGTGACTGAGTATCGTTGTGGACTTGGTCCTGGTTTGGCATTCTGGCGCTCTCACCATGAGCATCTTCCTGCAAGATGGCGGCCTCGTTGCAATTTGCATCCTCGCTGGTAACAGTACTTGGGTTCGACTCTTCAATTTGGTTGCTGGAGGGTGTAATACAGTTCGAAAATATTGGTATGTCGAACCTTTCACCTCCAACACAGCCTGAGCGAAACGACATTCCCTGCAATGGCGGACGTCCATTGGCGAAGTATGATGCATGCCTGCGTTTGATGTGATAGTAAAACGAGTTGAATACTCTGTACTGTTCTCTGCAGTCATCAATTCCACAAATTACACTAAAGTTGTTACAACGTCCATGTGCCCTATTAATATGGCTTAAGAGTGCCGTCAAAGTCAATGCAATAAATGCAAAACAAATGACACAGCGCCAGCCAGCCATGTTTACTCCAGCAGTAGTCAAACCGGGTGTGGCTGTGGCAAAGATGGCAGGCGCTAGTTCACGTATTTTTTCGCGCGCGACAATTCCATTATCAAACCCACATAGGGGTGGCTTTTATAATGCAAATGACTTGCACGTAAGGTGTCTTTACTAAATAGGGGATATAATTTGCTCAAAAACATTATTGTTTATGACTGAGGAAACCCTACTCCAGCCCTGAAATAATTTGCAGGTTTTGTTTAATAATTGCATATTGTATTCCTATGGCTCTGCCCCTCCCTATCCAGACCTACTTGGACTTGCCCTCTTACAACGTCAAGGTTCGACTGCCTTCACTACAGTCTTTTGAAGATAGAGAAGAAGAGTACACCTAAAATAAAAAGGTTTGTATTATTGTCGGAACGTTTTACAAGTAATGAATGTAGTTATTAGTAACATATTATTCTCTACGGTCTTAAGGAGTAGTTAAAGGTTTAAAACCAACGGCCGTTTGCAAGGTTTTAGTAGCCCAAGTCTTCTTTAAAAAAACATAGCAAGCAGCTAAGTATCTTACTCAATCGTTAGCTAATGCTAACAACTTCGCGCCATCTTTTGGGAAATAACAGCTACCTTGCCCTATAAATGACACACGGTACTGGCAGAGGAAAGCTATTTGTATACAATGATTTATTCAGGTTGTGTATGTCCAGTTTAAAGACATGAACAAATTTAGTTTCGATATCCCTCCCTGGGGGCCAGTGCAGTTAAGCACACATTGGAAGGATTTTAGCTTGAGGAATGTCACATGTCCTCCCACTCACAAAGAAAGTAGCTGAGCTAACATTACTACAGACAACAGGGGGCCTGCACTGATTTAACCTACCAGTATTACATGTTACACCTATTTTTTCTTGGATCAGCATGAATATAAATATTACTACTGCCATACATGCATGTTCTGCTTTAACTAAACATTGGATTTATTATTTATGAATTAGATTGATTTATTGGAATTATGCTAATAAAGTAAGAGTAATATTGAAGCTATTTGGGTGATACCAGACAGGGTAATTAATTGTTTCAATTTCAACAGAATCATGAATGCCTTAGAAAAATTGGACCAAGTGGCGAACGACATTCTAGCAGGTAAGAATGATGACCTGATAATTGTTTACAAATTATATTGGGTGTGGTAGTCACATGATTTTAGGTATAACTATAGGTGGCTCATAGCTTGGGTAGGGATTCCATTTCGTCCTGCAGGCTGACCCCAATCACAAACACGCTTTTCTCCTGTTGATCACTCCTGTTCAAAGTTGTCCATTACTAGAGCTTGGTTTGGGATATGCCAGGCTAGTGGATGACCACACACATTCCTAACCAACTCTCAACCTTCAAGGAGAACTCCGGCCATTTTTAATCCATACCCCTGTTGCATAAGGTCACTGAATACTATACATAACCCATGGCAACTAACACTAATCCATGGGGGCAATCAAACTGAAAGTGAAATTTAAGGGAGGTTGCCCTCATAGATTAGATGCCAGTCCGATATTCAGTCAATGTTGTGCCAAACTTTCTTGTTCTTTTTCCTACTAGCATAACTCGGTAACTTTAATCAACAGAGCTATGGGTTGAAAATGGCCGGAGTTCTCATTCAAAGGAGATAGAGTGGTGGTCTCGCAATAGCCACAGCAAGGTACCTCAATGAATTACCCTGGATGTTCAGTGGTAGATGTGGGTCTGGATATCCAGGCTATAAATCAATTGGACAAGGTTTTGACAATTGAAAGCACACTGTTCTTACCGTAGCCATACCGACAGCACGCTATTTGCACATCGAACTCAAATGAATTGTACATTTAGTTATATAGTGCTGCTGTCTCTATTGTGGCCTTGCATGTCTTAATAGTCTAATAGATGTGATCCTCTGAGCGTGTTGGAATACGAGTTTTAGGAAAAGGAACAAAACGGTGCTGGAACTACATAATCTCTTGGATCACCTTAATCAGTTGTCATTATTCTTTAACCACTTCTCCTTTGTCTTTATTTGTGACACAGCGGCACAAGTTGATGCAGATGCTTTGCACACACTTTCAAGGGAAGATCTGCGGGACCTTTTTCCAGGGCCTGAACATTTTCTCAGGAGAAAATCCATTTGGAAGGTTGTGCATCCTGCGGTATGACCAACTTTTTGTCTTTTGTTTATTTGTTTCTGGTTTTCTTAAAACAGCATCTCAACATTGTGTTTCAGACTTGATATCAAAGGTAAATGTGTCCTTTTTTCATGAATGTATTCACAGGAGCAGGCCTCACCCAGCTCCTGTGCAGCAGACACCCAACAACCCAAAACCCCAAAACCCAACAAGCGACGATACCAACATCAAAGAGGAAAGTCCAGCCAAAACAATACAATTGCCGGGCTTCCAGTATGTCATTTACATAGATAGCGAGTTAGAGCACGTTAGGAAACACTATTTTGAAATGAAAAGAATGGGGCGAGGAGGAGAGTGTGAGCTCTCTAGAGAGCTGACATGTAGGCTGGTTAGAAATACAGTGACAAACATGGTCTCTGTAGTGAGGGCCTCTGCCACCGAAGAATACACAAAATACCCTTCTAAAGAAGACCTGCAATCAATGGCAAGGAGACTTGTTTCATATTACCCAATGTTGTCCAATAAGCTTGATCTACACACGACCATGGGTAAGCATTTCGACATGAATGTAATAATTTCATTACATTATTAGGGGTGGAACGGTGCAATGACTTGATGATGTGTATCTCTTGTCATGATTATTTTTAATATGAATTGACTAAATGGATACACAATCAGCCACTTAATTTGTCTGAGAGGAATTAGTTTCTAGTCTGGATAGAGGGAATCGTGATCTAGAGAGTAAGTCACAAAGTATGATAGACATATCAATACATTTGTATTGAACATCTACTAAATGCTTCCGTATGAACATCTGTACCCTTGCACCCCTAACCAACACAATTACATGGCTAGTGTGTCTTGTAAGTCCATGTGTTGCCATAAATCTTTTTAATGTTTGCTCATTGTCTTTGTGTTTCATGTTTCAGTTTGAATTCTTTAAGCGACTGAACAAGAGGGTGCAAAACATCAGGACTCCACGCAAATCCCAGGGGGCTACACCAGCAAGGGGGAAAAAGAGACGCCTTGAGTTTGGAGCCACAGAGGGAGAAGATGAGGAAGATTGTGACTCCTGCGCATCCACTATCATTCTCTCCCCAAGTTGCAGTAGCATCATCAGCAGCCAAGACAGTGAAGGGGATCACCAAGTCATAACCAGCACTCCAGTGAAACAGGCTGATGTTCTTGGTAATTGTATTAGGTTTTTGTAGGAGTCCCATTAATTGAAATTGCACAACACACAAGATTAATCAGCACCGTACATAGTTGCATTTCTTCTAGAAGGGCACAGACATAATCTCCAGCTATTATTAAAGAGGACCTATGATGCTTTTTGACTTTTATGACCTATAAACGTTGTTATGATGATTCATAGTCATGCTTAACCATACTAAATTATCAAATAATGACTTACATGCATTTCGACATATTCCCTGCTGACCGTCTGGGGTGTCTGTGCAGAGCACTAAACACTATTCTAGCCAGTCGAGAAGTCACGTCTTCAAAGCGGTCTACCCTTTCATAATTTGTGACGTCGCATAAAACTTTGTGACGTCTCCACGCGGATGTTTCCATGTATGGTAATGCTGTCACTTCCCTGTTCGCGTCTGCCTCGCGCCCTTATAGGTCCATGCTCGCGCTTCCCGCCACTGAAAGTGTTCCGGAAGGAAGGTAACCAATCACAACGGAGTGGGGTTTGCAGGAGGGGAGCGGAGATGGCCGAAGCACAGGCGGAGGGAGCCGAAGCACACACACTCAAGTGTTGACAGGATGTGCTGGATCGCCAAAATAAGAGAAAGAGCTTCCCGAAAATCTACATAGTTTTTTGTGATGTGATTCGTGTCAGGTTGCTCTATAGCAGTGTAAAACAAGAAATTAAGACCAGAAAAGTAGCATAATAGGTCCTCATTAAGATATGTAACTGTTGGGCTGAATAGAAACAAGACTAGGCAAAAAATGACAAGGCCAACTGCCAGAAAATTCTCATGTCTACTATTAATTGTCAGGGGGCTGAGAATTTTGACCTAGTAATTTTTTTCTTTTCCTGATTCTATTCAAATAATATCAATGAATGTCTTCATTAAATGTAGTGGAGATTTTTTTTTTCTTTGCTCCAGTAGAAGCAATAGGAGCATGCATAACATTAGCAAGCAACAAATACTTCTGACCTCAACTGTGTTGTAATATTTTCTCTCTTTAACCTTTTAGTTGAAAGCAGAAAGGACAGCCGGATGGCCCAGGCTAGACACTACACAACTCTGCAGCAGCTATATCGCAAGACCAAACAGAACAGAGACGATGTGGCACAACTTCTCGACCTGGAGTGCGAGGGGAGGAGGGCCTTCATCGATTCGGATACAATAAGGGAACAAGACAGACCGGCAAAACTATTGGAGGCATATCCATGCTTCAGAGATATTGACCATGTAAGTATGATCAGAATTCACACTTCGGTTCAGTTCAACAGTGAACGTGTTCTTTGGAACATTCAAAGCATACTGCTTTAGCACATTAAATAGCTGTTTTAGACCCCATTTACACGTAGGTTTGACGTTTCATTTAGACGAAAACAGAGGTTTTGTCCCTGAAAACAAATCTGGTTTTATTTCAGCATCTAGAATCCTTTGCTACGTATAAATGTGGTCTTAAAGTGATGCTTGAACTAAACTATCATTTGTTGGTTATTTCCATAAAATGTTTATGTGTGTGTGTGTGTGTGTGTGTGTGTGTGTGTGTGTGTGTGTGTGTGTGTGTGTGTGTGTGTGTGTGTGTGTGTGTGTGTGTGTGTGTCCCCACCAAAGGTTCTTGATGAACTTAGACGAATACTAGACAACAACAACTCCAACTATGTGGAAGAGCTGAGGGAGCGGTGGCTCGAATTCAAATCTAGAGTAAGCTTCTACGGGGTTCACAAGAAGGCAATGAAACCTCCAATGTCACTTTCAGCTGGTAAGGACAGCCAACATAATACCAAAATAATATGTATCTTTATGTTTGTCTGTATACTGAGAAACAAATCTTTAATTCTCTCTCCTCTTTTTTAGAGGAGCAAGCGATAAACCTCGACTGTACTGCCAGCTCTGTTCCCGTCCAATGTTGCTGTGCCCAAGAAGATGACATCTGCCTCTGAAGCTCTCATCCATGTTCTTCTGGTAAGTCATAAACTTTTATATAAATACAAAAACTACCTGCTAAACTTTCTCCAATATGGTTGCTCCCGCTGCTGGTCCACTATTTGGTCCATAGTAAATCATTGTTGTGTGTGGGATGGGATTGCTGACCCACTGATGTTGTGTTTTTATGTTCAGCCCACAGAGGACCCTGAGACGTTCCTGAACAGAAGGCCACTCACCACACCACTCGTTTTGGTGGATGAAAACCAAGAGGCCTTTCTCTGCCTAGGAACCGAAGCAATCCCATTTCCTAAAAGGTACTTAGGGGATGCAGCATTGTATGTAATTGCATACTATTATGCATTTCATATGACCTACCCCAAATGTGTGGCCTGTGTTCTTTCTATTATACAAACCGAGGTCCTGGGGGACTCTATCCATGAGAAGGATGCCACACCGGCTTTCAAACGAGCAAGGACTGATTGGAAGGCCTTTTTTGCATAACTGTAAAATGCTGCCTCCCCTGAGAACACACACACACACACACACACACACACGAAGACAAAAAAAAATAGTGTTCTTCAAAAGTAGACTAAAAAAGACTGTTTGCAAGTTACTTTTCGAGTTATACCAACAGCGTGTTGTGCCATCTTATCTGTTTGTCCATCACATGTGATAAGGACCACTAAGTCAACAGGAATAAGGGGGAGCTCTTTGCGCTAAAGGTTCTAGGGCAGTGGGGGCAATGGATGGGAGATATCTTGGGGGTAGGGTTGTTGATGCGCAATTTCTTTGCTTGCACTTTTGTTTTCCCTTTGGTCTGTTGGTCCCTTTGTGCTGCCCTGTAGGCAACTAAATGTATGTTGCACTGAGACCTGTGTAAGTGATAAGTGTGACTGAATTACAGTTGGCACAGGATGAACATTTGTTGTCAATAAAAAAACAGGTATTGACGTAACTGATGTGTCATTGTGTTGTGTGATGATGCCAATGTTGTGGTTTGCCAAGATTTAGCTGTAAATATGTTAATGTGTTTGTATAGTATACCTAAAACTAGATTTCTTAAAACAAGACTTCCTAATCTAAGATTTGTTTACTTATTATGAGATATTTAATGCACTTGATACAAGCAAATTAATCTTGTTTTCGACCTATTTCTGACATATTATGAGAAATATTTACTTATTCCGAGATTTTTTTTTAAAACAATACAAGAAAATTCATCTTGTTTTAAGCTTCTTGCTGACTAGTTTTGAGCAAGCTTGGCTCTAATCCAGTTGGTTTCTAAGTAGTTGGTTTCATTAGTTAAAGAGTTTTGTCTCGATATTGAATATTACTCAATACTTTTTCACCAAAACAGCTCGTATAGACAGACAAGAGTCGTGGCTTTAAAGAAAGTAATGTGTATTTGTGAAAGGCATGTCGTATTACGTTTTTATTAAGTTTGTTTGCCGAATACGGGTGTCATTCAATATAAAGTGGATGGAGCGCTGTGTATTGTTTTCCCCCACGATGGGCGTGGCCTCAGATTATGGCGCGCCATGCACTGTCTCTATGGTAAAGGAGTTATGGCCAATTTGTTAATAAGCCCCGCCCCTGGTAAAGGGGAGGAGCTTAATGTGGTGAAGGGGAGGAGCCTAATGTGACAAAGGGGAGGGGCCTAACGTGATAAAGGGGATGAGCTTAATGTGGTAAAGAGGAGGAGTCTAACGTTGTAAAGGGGAGGAGCCTAATGTGGTAAAGGGGAGGGGCCTAACACTGTAAAGGGGAGGAGCCTAATGTGGTAAAGGGGAAGAGTCTGACATGATAAAGGGGAGGAGCCTAACATGATAAAGGGGAGGAGCTTAATGTGGTAAAGGGGAGGAGCTTAATGATGTAAAGGGGAGGAGTCTAACGTGGTAAAGGGGAGGAGCCTAATGTGGTAAGGGGGAGGATCCTAACACTGTAAATGGGAGGAGCTTAACACTGTAAAGGCTTAATGTGGTAAGGGGGGAGTCTAACACTGTAAATGGGAGGAGTCTAACACGGTAAAGGGGAGGAGCCTAATGTGGTAAGGGGAGGAGTCTAACACTGTAAATGGGAGGAGTCTAACACGGTAAAGGGGAGGAGCCTAATTATGTAAAGGGGAGGAGTCGAACACTGTAAATGGGAGGAGTCTAACACTGTAAAGGCTTAATGTGGTAAGGGGGGAGTCTAACACGGTAAAGGGGAGGAGCCTAATGCGGTAAGGGGAGGAGTCTAACACTGTAAATGGGAGGAGTCTAACACGGTAAAGGGGAGGAGCCTAATTATGTAAATGGGAGGAGCCTAATGTGGTAAGGGGGAGGAGTCTAACACTGTAAATGGGAGGAGCCTAACATTGTAAAGGGGAGGATCCTAATGCGGCAAAGGGGAGGGACTTAATGTGGTAAGGGGGAGGAGCCTAATGTGTTAAAGGGGAGGAGCCTAATGTGGTAAAGGGGAGGAGCTTAATGTGTTAAGAGGATATATTGTAGAGCACCATGAGCTGTACAAGTGTAAAAAATTTCAAGTCAATCAGAGTCAGGGGGCATTTGTGGCGCCCCCTATGGGTTAATCTCGATAAGCTTCGAGGGACATGCTACCACATGACTTCTGCACATACCCAGCAAGTTTGATGATGATAGGACCTGTGGTTAAGGAGTTATGGCCAATTTGTTAATAAGCCCCGCCCCTGCGTAAACGTTTTGGGCAATGGCGGCGAAAAAAATAATCATGGCTGACCCCTATTGTCCAAGAGGCTATATAGTAGAGCACCATGAGCTGTACATGTGTAATCAATTTCAAGTCAATCAGAGTCAGGTGACTTTTGTGGCGCCCCCTATGGGTTAATCGCGATAAGCTTCGAGGGACATGCTACCACATGACTTCTGCTCATACCCAGCAAGTTTGATGATGATAGGACCTATGGTTAAGGAGTTATGGCCAATTTGTGGATAGGCCCCGCCCCTGTGACGCCCCCTATGGGTTAATCGCGATAAGCTTCGAGGGACATGCTACCACATGACTTCTGCACATACCCAGCAAGTTTGATGATGATAGGACCTATGGTTAAGGAGTTATGGCCAATTTGTGGATAGGCCCCGCCCCTGTGGCGCCCCCTATGGGTTAATCGCGATAAGCTTCGAGGGACATTCTACCACATGACTTCTGCACATACCCAGCAAGTTTGATGATGATAGGACCTATGGTTAAGGAGTTAAGGCCAACGTGTTATTAAGCCCCGCCCCTGCGTAAACAAGTTGTCCTACTAATCTTTTACGGGCATGTTTATTGTAGTCCCTGGGGGCTTCACGAGAAATTTGGTGTCGATACAGTCAAATTTCAGAAAGTTGTGGATAACACCCTGTTTTTCAGTTTATGCTAATTGGCGGGAAATATTCCCAGAAGAATTTTTATGGTCCCAGAGGCTTTTTTGTAGAGCACCCTAACATACACCTGTGTGAGAAATTTCATGTCAATCGGAGTTACAATGTGCGGGGCGTGGCCTCTCAAAGTTCTTTCAGTCGGGACTTCATAACAGCGCCCCCTAGCGGAAATTCAAAAAACTGTATAATAGCACACCCCGCGGGGTTGGGGCGCACGTTGTGTGAAATTTCTGCATGTCTGCGTGAGACGGTGTGGGAGGAGAAGCAGCTAGAAATTTGAGGCAGAATAAGAAGAAGTCAGAAGAAGAAGAAGTATGGTGGAGAGTAATAATTACGGGTCCGGGTCCTCTGTAAACAGAGGACCCGTACTTAATTTATTTATTTATTATTATTATTCCGGACAATTACACACAATACATAATTTTCTCATTGCATATTCATACATATTACTTTGTGTTATCGTCCGAAGGGAAGCAGGAGAAGCCAAAGGCTTATCGGGTCCCGCCCCCACTGCCATAAGATTCAGATACACAGCTACTACAGTTAGAACATTTTTTTTTTCTTTTTTTTTTAAGAAGAATCATTCTAAAACACAGATAATTTTAGGTCTCTATTTTCCTCTCTGCCTGTGGCAATGCAGCTATGGCCTTGTCCATTTCTTCTCTAGTAGCCTAAACACATCTGCAAAAGTATTGAAAGCAGTCAGTGTGTCTACTGACCTCGGCTACAGTCCCAAAACATGCAGTGTATTTACAAATTCTTCAGTCAGAGAAAGTCTTCCATTTTTGAAACGGGTGTTCTGAACACACAGTTGATAATCTTTCATTTGAATTTCAATAGTCACACATTCCATTAGGTTATCAATAGCAGAGCACATTGTATTTACGATTTCAAACCTTATATTTTGACACAAACCAGTTTAAATCCCTTTAGTTCAAAGTCCATGCTTTTGCCTTCTTTAATCCTCGTCCCTCCGGAATTGATCCAAATCCTCCTCCGTTTTGATTTGCACAATTTTAGCTTCTTCGGGTGTAGCTCCATTCATTTTGATGAAGATTCTTCCATCTCTCGTCCAAGTTTGTTGGACCTGTCCACATTTTTTTAACCCTCTCGCTTTGAGGCAGAATAAGAAGAAGTCAGAAGAAGAAGAAGTATGGTGGAGAGTATTAATTACGGGTCCTCTGTAAACAGAGGACCCGTACTTAATTAACAAGTAATGTGGCTTGACTCTACTTGAGACAACAGTGACTTTCTTTTTCTCACCGTCTTCCAACCCCTTCCGTCTCTCTGTCCCTCCTTCCTTTTGAGAAAATAAGATGGTTTTGGCCAGCATATGTGGCTTTGTTTGCAAAAGATTGCACAACAGTGTGTTTCATTGGCACAAATTCAGTGTCTGTGTGTATGCAGATGTCCGTGACTGTGTGTATGTAGTTGTGTAAGCCAAAGCGCCTTTTGTAAGTAATGCAATGGCATTACAGTGGTGTAGACCTCCTGTTTTCTGTGTACGATTCTGTGTGGATTTTCAAATCCACAAGCCTTTGATTGAAATACCTTTTGTTCTAAGTGGTTGACTTACATAGTGCACCGGGACACAATGTAGGTGTCCCGCCGACTGTATGCATATTCAAAACAATTGCCGACTCCTCTGTGGGCTTGTGTGTGTGCAGTGTGACCAAGCATGTAATTTCCCTCTCAGAGTAACCGTCTTAGGTTTTGCAGGCTACCTTGGCTCCTGCAGAGGTGTGGTGTAACAACGCTACATTTATGTTGATATGCAATCTCCCAACACGGCAGTGGAAAATTACAAAGACTTCGGAAAGGCAGCGTCAGACAAATTATTCTGAAATGTTCTTTCATCTGTAAGTCAGGGTGTATGTGTGTCAACTACACTGGGTTCATACGATGACTACAATCTGACCTGGGTTTTAAAAGTGGGTGAGCAAAGACTAAAACCATACACTGAACACTTTGGTAAACTAAATCCAAATTAACCAAATTTGAAGACATAATTAAAGGTGAAGTAAGCGGTTTATTTATGATAATATAAGTGTAAAATCGCTCTTTATTCATACAGTGATCACTCACATAGGGCTGGCCCGAATTATTCGATTATCCGAGTATTTGTTTGTTAAATTAGTATTCGGAGCTCAATTCAGTATTCGGGATATTATTATTATTATTTTTTTTTTTTTTTTGCAAAGGTAGCTCAAACTGCAGTATATTATATATATTATTATTATATTATATTTGGATATACAAGTTATAAAAAAATTGTAAAATACAAATTAGACTTTCATTTAAAATATATTATCGAATTATTTGAACTTTGACCTAATTGGCCGGTGCCCTTTCAAAACGCAACCGGTGATATCAGCTGTAGTAGGCTATGTGATGTTACCAGAGTGAGGCAAACTAAAAGCGGCACCAAGCGCAGGAGGGAGAGAGAGATGGAGGAAGAATAGATTGTGTTCCCAATAACTCTATAGGCTACCACAACATTGGCGCGATTTCGGAATGAAATGTAATGCTTGACGTAATGCTAACGTTAGCTTAGCTCAGCTGTTTGTTTACATTCAGCCATCATCAACCGTGACTTGCTTGCATCATGGGAATAGGCAGTCAATAATGGATATAATATGGACACAAAAGACTATCAATATTGGATCTTTGTATGGATTTATAAATCGCCGAAAAGATGCACGTTCCTGGATGAATTGATAATCTCCTGTATGGGTTACGATGGCGCAGAGGACAGCTGATTTGGAACGGAAAAACAGCTGTTTGCCTCCACGGGGAAAAAGTAAGGAACTCCGACTTTACTACTGTTCGAAATAGGGATGGGCATTTTAAGAAATTCAATTGATCGATCATCGGGAAAATTAACGAGCAATTATCGAGCAATCGTTATCTTTTTTTGCATATTAAAAAATGCCAACAGAACATCCAAAATACAGCGTTTTTTACCATAGACTGTATACAAGAGGTTTTTACTCAATTACACCTTTATTCCAAGATCTTCTAGGCAAACAACAATCTATTAAGACAAGGCAACTTTTTAAAATAAAATAATAATAAAATGTGGCACTGGTGAAAGCCCGAGGCTATGAGCCAACAAGTAGCCAATGCTACGATACCTTTAAAGTTTAAACACATATGCGCCTCCTAAGATGCTGCCAAAGACTGCATAAGGGCACGGCAAGTTTCTGTGTGGTAAAGGACCTAACGTTACTAAATCTAATAGACAAAATGTGCAAATTATTTTCCCTGATGAAGGCGAAGTAGGAAAGCATAGACGCTAAAGTTAGCTGCTAATGCTAGCAGCGCTAACGTGACACGTTTAACAGGGTCGGATGTAGGCTTCAATGTACAAGTGGTACATGATTCGGTTTGTTTAAGTGTTGTACTTATACAAGGTTTCACAATGCTTAATGAACTTAGGGTGTATTCACACATGGAAAGTCCGCTAGTTCACTTGCTTTGGTCCAGACCAAATAGAATTTGGATTTTTTTTTGTTGGTGTGGTCCACTTTCATATTGCCCTTTTTGCAAGTGAACCAGCATTGCGAAGCAAAACCACACGTGATCTGAGGTCATTCATTAATTGGACAGACATTCTGGGGTGGAGAGAAGCAGGAAGAACGAAGTAAAAACTGCGAAATATATCATTGATATAATACGGGGTTAAAAATAATAAAAATGCCTACATCTGGCCTATAAATAAAGAAGAAACACATCAAATTATTATTGTTTCATATGGTTATAATATGTAGCCCCATGTCAATGCCACGTTATGTGGCTTCTAGCCTACGATGTGAAACATAATTTTTACTGTATTTTTGCTGCTGGACGCGCGGCTCGCGTGAAGAATAGGCTCAAACTGAAACACAGCTGATTTAGCTGTGTATCAGCTGGCTGTCAGTTCGGCGCAGTTCAGCACCAAACTGACACGGGGATAGTATTGACGGTCCCGTTGGGAAGAACAATAAAAACACACACTTCATGCAAAGCGCAGCGTGAACCTGTTGGCACTGTAGGCTACGGGAGACGCTCCTCTCCATCTGATCGCTGATCCGTATGCGTCATTATCAAATGTAGCCTAATATTTTCGCTCGGGGCTACCGGTCAAACCACAACTAATCTTTCTAACAATGGCGACAACAACACTTTCCCATAATGTGAAGCTGATGGCGATTTATTAAAAAAGAAAATAAAGAAAAGGCGCAGTGCTTCCTGCAATTGGGTCGGATCGAGTCCGGCCAAATTCACACCACAAACGAACTGCAGCAGAGGGCGTTTCGAAGCGCATCGAGACCACCTCTTCAGCTGGGTCTCGGAGCGTTTGTTTGGTCCGCCCCCGAGTGCGATTGCTGTATTCACACCTGTCTGAAAGATGCGCACCGAAGGTGGAAGTGCACCTGAGTTCGTTTCAACCGAACTAAACACGGCATGTGTGAATACACCCTTAGTTATTTTCGGTTCTAAAGCTGTCCGGTCCGATGCCAAACTTCTCCTTAACTTCTTCCTGTTTATGTTTTGAGATCTACGGCAGCTCGCAGGCTGCTGCCTGAGCCTGTTCTGTTGTCTCCTACTACTAGTTAAGTAGGCTATCTCCCCCTGCTGATAGGATGTTTAATTGCTGCCCATACAGTCTTTGGTGCTGCCTGCCACATAGTGAAACTAATTGCTGTGCTGCCGGACTCACACTGCGCAACACAACGGCTATATAATCAATAACAATTTCACGAGATCGACAATATTCTTAACGAGCAATGATCGATTAATCGATTAATTATGCCCATCCCTAGTTCGAAAGTTATTAAAGCATCAACAAACTACGCAGCTTGCTGTCTCGGCTCACACACTCGGTTTCAGTGAGTACATTGGCACTATTAATGTTGGTTTGATGGTGTTTTTCTGGAACAAATATTTGCTCGGAAAAACCAACGAATACTCGAAGCCTGAAAAATGGCATTCGGGCCAGCCCTACACTCACATAATGTGCGCGTTTCAGAAATCCGATCTCTCAGTCAGCTGCTTTGCATGTAATCGGCAAATAAACTTATTGTAGTAACCCGAAATTTTTATCCAATCAGAAGAGAGAACACTACAGACCGACACTCGTCTCACTCATATATAGTATACACTCCATGGTCTCACTGCCGGTGCACGCCAGAGCAACAGATGGGTGAATGTGTATGCGCCTACAATGGCGGAGCAGGTAAAAATCCTTCCCAATGTCTGTTTTGATGGTTTTTATCATGTTTTATCACACTTATGGATCTGAGATGATGCTAGATAACTTGCTGCTTGAAGACCGAAATGCTTTAATGTGGTGACGTAGGAACCATGGACATATAAAGAAATGGACACCGGATTGAAACATTGTGCCCATTCATTCCTATGAAAGCTGCTCATTGGCGCAGGAAAGCCACAAGGAAGTGACTTTCTGCTTCATGGGTGCCTAACACGCCCCTAAAGCATGACACGCAGGGTACGTTTCACTGACGTTACTCATTCTCGAGCAGTGTAACGTTATAAGATGTCCATGCATTAAGATAAGCGGGACGAGCACAGTTGCATTGTTTATCGACCATGGAAGTATAAATTACTAATCCCCGATGATTCTCTATATGTAATCTTTAAATTACACCCCGTCGTTGTTAAGTAATATTGTGGTAAACAAAGATTCCTCCCGCCATCAGAGGCCGGGCCGGCTGAAGCAACGGTTGTTTTCACTACGACTCCTTTTGGTCTAAAGAAAAGTATGAGCCTTTGATTGATATCCAGAAAAATTTAGCGGAGATACATTCTTGTTTGTCGAAATTGTATTGGGAATGAATGGGGTCGGCACCCTATGATCTCCATTTTGTTTTACGGACCCGTCCCAGACAGTCTAATACGTGTAATACCAGGCGTGGCCACCTGTCCATGCAGGCTGCTCGGAAAAGGCACAGTCCTGGGGGCCTGGTAGGGACAAGCGAGGGGACTGCTAACTGCAGTAACTGATAGGAACTTAGCTAAAAGAACCATTCCGCTTACAGCACCTTTAAAAGATATAGTAATAATGCACTGACAGAACATGCCAGCTTCGGCTGGTAACTTGCTCACTTGTGCTTTCTTTTGTTTTACCTACCTCTACTGTCTACTTAAAACACATCAGGGTAAGATAAAACACAAATCACAATAATAACATAACAAACTGCCTCTTAGCAAAAGCGTTCTCTCCTCAGAAGAGCAATTATCTACCTAATTATAGCAACTGTTGATAGGTGAAGGATGATTGAGTTTGCCTTGGTTCCATATTTTAAACGTAAATGCTATCGTTTAACCATTGAAATTAGAGGTTGCCTTTATGACTTCCGGATGTCACTCAACCTCCATGGGGATTTTTTGTTACACTACCTAACCCCTGAAGCATAATGCCCTTGATATTAAAACTGTTTGTAGGGCTGGCCCGAATCATTCAAATATTCTAATACTCGTTTGTTAAGTTATGCACATATTGTAAGTTAGTGTAGATAATTGGTATGAAATGTAATAATGTAATACAATCATGTGGGAGCTCGGATGATGATGATTTACCTGGCTATAAAAGTGAAATTTGGCCTGACAGTTATGATTGAAGCAAGTATACATTTTGGTCTGTGTTGAACTAATATTGGCCTATTAAAGCTTTTTGTGTTTTGTACCAATACACTGTAATGCTCCCAAAATCATTGACAGATTTGCAGCTACTACTGGCCAGTTATTTGTAAAGGACTTCATGATGATTTCACGATCTCCTGCGTTTCCTACAATAAATAATCTTATTTGTTGCCAAATTTTATTCCTCACAGCCTTGTGTTCTGAGGCCCAGGAATGTTATGTTAAATGTTTCTCATGTGAATTTATGAAAAGAGACATCTATGAATAAATGGCACTCTTATATCAAGGATAACTGGTTGATATGTTGCTGTTGTTGTGTGTGTGTGTGTGCCCACTCTGTTATGGCAGAGCCAGCACAGCTGTCCTTCAGTGATGCTGACAGAGGATATAAATTCATTACTCCTCGAAACAGACAACCCATCATTTATCAACAAAGTGGTTCTGAATTCACACGGTGCACAGTTGCGAGTGCATTTGTGCAACACCTCAGTGTGAGCAAATGTGTGTGGTTGTGTAAGTGTCAAAGCTGGTGAAGGTCAAGCAGATAGGTGGGGTCCGCTTACTGTTATTCAACAGCAGCCATAACAGAAGCTGCCGGGAATATTGATTGACAGCGTTTATAGCAGACAGCTCCACTCGGCAAGTCATTGACATAAAATGTAAGACGTCCATGCGAGTCAAGAAGCTCATGATTATCTACCTGCGTTTATCACACCTTGAGGATATGCTGTTTTGTAGACCATGAGCTGACCACATAGTACATGTGAATATTGATCTGGGGGGGCTAAATTGTGTGTTTGTCTAGACACTGTGTGTTCACCCCTTCACCAGTGTTTCTCTTGACCTTCCATGCCAATACAATGTATAGCATGTGGACATACATATCTGCAAAGGAGAGATAAGAGACATTCTACAAGAGTCAATGGCCATGCTTGCTGATGTAAGTTTCTTAGGTGTGTTCTTGGGCACAGCTGTGTTTTTAGCTAAATAATCATTTTAGCACACTACCTTTGCTAACATTATTATGTTTAGCAAGTTTAATGTTTACCATGTTCAGGTCTTGATTTATCGTGTAGGTAATCTAAAATAAGCACTTAGTGCAAAGTGTAGCTGAGGCTAAGGGGAATTGTATTTTTTAGGTTATTGGTCATTAACCAAAGTTTTAGACAATTGACGGACCAACCATACAACTGACTGACCAAGTGACTTTTGACACAGACTTAAACGTTCCAGTGATGTTTTGAAAGGATTTCAATCATAATTTAATATTAATAGAAAGTGGCAACTGGCCCATTCTTAGAATTGCTGATTTTCAATCTTTTCCCCTGGTGATTTAGGACAAGCAGAGGTATCGCTTTGAATGCACCAAAGATGGCTCATCCTCATCTGCCCAATGGAGTTTTTCAATTTCCCACCAATATGGCAGGGACAAATGAAAGCTATTAGGGTGCAAAGCTTCCAGTCACACAATGGCCTGAGCTTTTCACCTAGTGATTATGCTGGGTATTCATCAGGCGGGTCTGATCACTGGGCAGAATCTCTAGAAAGATCATTACTTTTTTATTAAGGATACCTGGATACAATATTATATTCTATGATCTGGGAATTCTCACTTGAGTGAAAGGATGTTTCGTGAATCAAACAGAAATATGAACTTAGGCTACACAAGAAGTTTCCCCTGCAACTAAGGGCTTGAAGAGGTTCAAAGAAGATTGAAGTGGTCAAAGAGCCCGGAAAGATCAGCGACAGAGACACTTTGGCATTTCCCCAAAATGTCATTGTATTTGATGCCACCCACATTCTGAAATGGGAAAACGAGTGAATGAGAACTGGACAAAGACAAGGAGGACTTTTGAATTATAGCATCCTCTCGATGTAAGATAGCAAAAAAGAAATGATGATATGAGGAAATTAGATTGAACATTTGGGTGGAACATGGTACAATAAAGTACATAGCATGGTGAGAAATTGTTGAGAAAAACGTGAGGGGCAAAATAACAGATTAATAGAAATGGGATGAAAAGTAAAATGATATCACCATATCAGAGCCTAAAATGGCAGAATGGGAGACACATGTCTCTATGTTTGAGACAATGCAATGTACATGATGAATACATTTCTAGATCAATTTGGCATTTGAGGTGTACAGCGATTTGTTCTTTCACTGCCCACCTGTTCAAACACAAAGTGGGGTGAACCATTGTCTGCACTCTGTTCATGCCTTCCAATCCTTCATAAACTATATTCTATGAGCCTGATTTGACTGATATTCAAAGCAAAGCCCTGCATGACAAGATGGCTATAAAATTCAACACAGAACATAACTATACTTTTTGTACCAATTTGTCATCCACATGCTTTATCCGTCACCAAATGCTTTATCCGTCACCAAATCAATTGTATTTAGGCGATATTTTGCTGCAACTGAAAAAGAAGACCTTGTTCATCTGACAGCAAACCTTAATATGAGGATCCACTAACTCAAACATTACAAATCACCTCCAGGGGGTTTTCTTCGTCACACTCTGTGCCAGTGGCCACCAAATGACAAAAAGTCAGCTGCCGTGTAAGCTTGCATTGTTAGTCAGTGATTCCCAAGAGCAGCGCTAACAAAGTGAGCCCCCTCAACTGAGGTGAGATGGTGAATTCCGTAATATCCATGAGCATGTGTGCATCTGCCCATGTGTCTATTTAGCCAGCCCTATCCTTCTGTCTCAATTATGCGTAAGAGGCATGAGGGGTGCATCCAGCAAAATAAAGAAAAATAATTAAAACAGGCTTACAGGAACATCTGTTTTGTTTGCCAAAATGTGGTTGAGTTTGTGGGATAATCTTTATGAAACTATATGACCTAAGCAAATATGTAGTGATCACAGGAGGGTAATCTTGCCTTCACATTAGACAAGAAATTCACTGTCATCTACACTCACTGTGTGTCATTGCGCAGACAGCTAGGTTTTTGCATTGACACATAGTCTCAGAACAATGGGTTAGAACCTTCAAGAGAGTAGTTATCAATATACAATGTCCCACCTGGGGGAAAATGCATGCAGTTTAAGTGACAACAAAGACTTAACCTACATCAAACTGCTAATGAGGAGGAAGAAATTCTAACCATGATGTCTGTGAAGATATGTGTTACTGCTTGCGATTGCACAACAGTAATTCTCACAAAGAGCTCACTAAAGTGGGGATGTGGGAGGTGCACAAAATTATGGCATATAGAAAAAGGGTTGATTCGAGTTCACCAGCAGGCTCCAGACAGTGGCTGTCGGCCAGACTCGGCAGCTTGGCGATATATGGCGTAACAACCACCAAATCCTCTGGGATCTCAATTCAGGGGCAGGTTGGATGATGTGCTCGGCCGGGCGTGGTTTCCACATATGCCAGGGGAAACTGGGAAACTGCTTTCCAATCCACAGCATTGGGGCTCCAGAGACTCAATATTGAAGAGAATAAAGAAGCCAGATGGAGAGCAGTTCATCTTCTTCACTCAGATCTAATTTAAATAGGACTGAAATTGATATCTTTGCTGGAGTCAAGAATAGTCTGTCAGTAAATCAAATACAACTACAGACAATGTAGATGTTTAAATATTTTCTTTTTTCCAGGTACCAGGACAAGATTCAAGATGATTTATTTTGTCATTGTACATGTTTCAGAACAACGATAATCTGTTTACAGTTATACCCCGCCAATAGACATAGAGTGACAGTAACCAAACATGGGAGACAGGGGGGATACACTGAAGAGTCGTCTAGCGTGCGCTGTGCCCCTTAAAGTATGAAAGGATAAAGAGAACATCAGGGAAAGACAGGTTAAAAAATGCTACTCTCACACTCTGCTCCTTATGGGTGCAAAGTGTGTGATTAGTACAAAAACCACCTTGGCAAAATAAGCACATGATAACGCCACAGACAAATAGAACACGTTGATAAGCATAAAGGTACGGGTTAGGGGTTTATGGGACGGTAGGTATCACAGCCCAGGCACCAGGGGGCGTACGCAGCCAGGCGCCCCGCCCGCGGCATCCATTCTGCAACAAGGGATGGGGAGGGGGTAAGGAGAGAAGAAGGCTTGTGTGGTCAGGGGTCGTGTGTGCTATGTGTCTACGTATGTGTGTATGTGTGTTCCGTTTATCTAAATCTGTTCAGACATAACGGGAGTCTTCAGGCGCCAGATGGTATAGCGAGTCCAGGAGACAACCTCGAGGCCAGCCAGAGATAGAGTTCACAGGAGATTAGGTCAGGAGTGGGGGTAGAGCGTCTTTCTGAATAAACATCCCGGAGAGAGAAGAGATAACACCTCCAAGGACGGTGTGGGGAGCCGAATCAAGATATTGAATTTGTTTAGAAGAGACTAGGCGCTGGAATGTGGAGCCTGTCTTAAAGTCACTGGTTAGGTAAATCCGAAATATTCCAAAATCCAGTGGCCATTTTCCGTGCCTACGGACTGTTAACGCTCACCCAGATCGCATCCACTTTTCGATTAAGGCCGTAAAGCACCTCCAGCTTGCGGTTCACTTCGCTTAATACTTGAGTCTGTACGTTAACAGCCTGGCACAAGCCCTGAAAGACGGGCAGCTTGTCAATGGCCTGATGTGCTGCCAACGCCTTTTTAAAGAGCAACGTGCAGGTTAGAGACCCCAGTTAAACAGCATATAGGACAAACATTCAACTACTCGCTTTTAAAAAAAATATTTAAAAATATACATCACAGTGGCTTCTGGAGTTTTTTTTGTGCGAGAATTCTTCTTCTGCTTCTAAAAAAATGTAGAAGGCCGTGACGTCACGTGAGGGACAGCGGTCCATTCGAACAATAGAAATTAATGTGTTTTAGTGCTATTTTGGACACTTGTAAAACATATATTCATGTGAATATAACGGGACACACACTTAGAATTGTGATCCCGTAGATGTCTAAGAGACCAGGACACGTCAAGGATCAGAAAATAAAACGAAATAATAACAGAAATATGGACGGGAGTGATGGCATGTTTACAGGCTGACCATGACTTACTGAGCGTTAGCTAAGGATATGCTGTGTCCACATCGCAGCCAGACTATCACAAGCCTACACTGCGATCACGTTGTAAATGGTTGCTATTGTTTCAGCAGTAAGTGAACTAGTGTTGTGTTGGTTATCTAGCACTGACAGGAGTAGCCTATTAACACCTATGAAACTAACCAGTCTCTGACTAATTGTAACTCCGCATGCTGCTGCTCTAACGTTACCGCACGGGAGAGAGAGCGGGTGGGCGAGCGAGAGAAAGAGAGCGAGTGATTTATCCGACTTTTTCTACAATGGGAATAAAAAGCATTGAGGATCAAATTAAAGTATTGGTGCCGAGTATTCAGCATATAGGCTAATACAACAATATAGTAGGCCTATGTTGATGCTGAGTATTCAGCATGTAGCCTAGGCTATATAAATCCATAGCCTAAATATGCTTAGAAATCATACACTTGGTCATTTTTTTTTTTTTTTTACCTTTATTTCTACAGGTAAATCCCATTGAGACCGAAGACTCTTTTACAAGGGAGACCTGTTTTCCTTTCCTACGTCTTCTAAATGTAAAGTTAGCTTAATCAATAAACTTGTGAACAATAAAGTGAATAAGTACCCTACTCTACTATAGGCAATAGAAAAGTAAAAAGGACACATTAAAACTGAATTGGAATAATTGTTTCTCTATTTCACATTTTCCATGTGATATTATCACTAGGCCCTACTTGTATCAGAAAATGATAATTAGATTATCAGGTTTAACTAGTGTGCCTATCCCCAGGCAGTTCTGCTATAGCCTACATCTTACCTCATGTGTTGTGTCCAGAAGAACAGGGTATATACAAAGCTCATATAACCTCATTTCAGTGATGACTTTAATTAATCACAATCACAAAGTGTCACACCATAACATTTTATGCAGTTTAGAACATGTTAATTCAGATCACGTGCTGCATCAATAAGTAGGTCTGCATGCTGCTAAAGCAAGACTAATAATAAATGTCCTATATCAATTATATTTACGATTTGCAGTTATCACATCAAAGCACAATCAGTATAAATGTTTAGTAAGAGCTTACACCACCAACAAATCACAAGATTGGGACTTTTTAAAATATTTGTGGATTTACTAAACATATACGTATGGTCACAATGAAAAATATAAATCAACCAGTTTAAAACTAGAATGCACTCACAATTGCATACCTCCAACTAAAGTTGTGTATCGTGTTATTGTATTAAGAGAAAATGATCAAAATATCCCCAATGCTCTGGCATGTGCCGGAACAAGACTTTATAAAACAAAACATAAAACTAGTAACTTAGTCCTTGGTCTGTAGCCCAACTGTTTACCATATTTAATCAAAATCTCCCCTACCTTTTTAATATGTCAAACAAATAAACGTGACTGAGTATGTCACCTCATTTACTGCAATCAATATGATTATGAATTGAGTATGATCTGACTTTGTCTAGATTTATAATAATCACAATCTAAATACTGAAAGCAAATTGTGTGTTTGAGTGAAGCTGTGACTGCCAGGTGAGTTCCACGCTGCTCCATCTTCAGAGATCTTCTACCATGATGAAGAAAGGCAGCAGGAGCAGTGAAGTCTTCAGTTATCTGGAGTGTCCTTCCCTCAGCAATGCATACACTGGGGACGGAAACAATTGTTCGATCCCATTAGTGATGTTATAGTAAACACATGACAGATAATAGTTAGGACTGACTTTAGCTGCTCACTGTACAATGGCTTCTCCCTGACAGGGTGGAAATCCCAGACACTTGTGCAGGCCTTGTGCAGGACAGCCTAGATGAGTCTTTGGAAAAGCAGATTGTGCCGTTCAGATGTTGAAATCCCAAAAGACCAGACAACATATTAACATTTGTAAACCATATTGTCTGTGTGCCACAGCCATTAAAATTAAGGATTATAAAATTACAATATACATGTAGGTTCGAGTTGATTAAGAACACAAAGCTAAAAACTAATTATG
This sequence comes from Hyperoplus lanceolatus, assembly GCA_026929865.2. Taxonomy (NCBI): domain Eukaryota; kingdom Metazoa; phylum Chordata; class Actinopteri; order Uranoscopiformes; family Ammodytidae; genus Hyperoplus; species Hyperoplus lanceolatus. The sequence goes on from CM049416.1 coordinate 15,988,589, forward strand.
ACAACCCTGCAATTCATTCTCTTCATGGGGGTTATCATGTCATTAGTGTCTTTTAAAATTAGTTTTTTCGGGCTGGAAAAACAGATATAAAATATGATTTATACACGATGGAGCAGCACAATTTAACAATTGTTTTCCTTTGCATAATGGGACGCTTGTCTACTTGTTTTTATTCAGAAACAATAACATGTCTGTTGACGTTGAGACGTGCTGAGCAGAATACGTGCCGCTACTTAGGCAGACAATGCTCTTTCTGGGCTCGACACATGCTAACATTACATCCTGATGTAAAACTAGTTTGTATGAAGGTGCCGATGTGCCAGAAAAGCAGACATACAGACACGGAGTAGCGTGTCTTGATTATTAGCCTATTTTTGCATCAAGACACCAGTAGTCTGACTCATATTTCCCCGGCTAGCGCCAGTATTATTTTAACTGATTAACGGAAGGATTATTTGGTCAGCCTTCTTATTTGAGGTTAACAGTTCATTATTAACATCCTCAAAAGTGACCAAATGCCTTATGAAACGGCACATCCTTTAAAAGAAGACGCTAACGAACATTAGCTGTTATGACCATGGGTTATGACTTGGTAGCTAGTGGTTATACTGCCTGCAATAAATTATAACCACACGTTGCTTCTCATCATTGAAATTATTATGCCGACTAACTTTGGAAGTTTAAAAATATTAGCAAACAAGACTTACAGTTCATAGTTTCCGTGGTATGAATCTCTGATGGCTCCGTGTCCTGTAGGCCCTAGCTAGACCCTAGGTCTGTGTCCGACCGTGTGTCCGTGACCGTCAGTCCAGACACTGCTGTCGCTCCGGAGAAAATTGTGAAGCAGCTCAGCTGTTTATTAAACCACCGCAGGTCCTGGTGGTGTATGGGTATCCCCTCCTCAACTTCACCGTGTCGCACAATAAGCCTCCTGTACTGTCTAAAATGATCGGCAAACCACCGTGTGTTTCGTGAGGGAGGGAGGGGGCTGCGGCAGTGATGTAGTTCCGTCTCTTCACGTCTAAACACACCCGGTGGCTCAAAGCTAGCTAGCGCGGCTTATTTACTGTTTTACAGACACCGTGGACTACTTTTCCTCAAAGGCTGGAGTACACAATACTTCTCAATTACTTTAAAATATACTATGTAAAACTACAGAACAAAAAGGAACACATTAAATGACAACAGTTCAATTCACTACTACCTACTACTGTGCATTGGTTGAGGCTGTTAGGTTCGGTCAGGTTCTCACGACTCCCTCCCGTGACGTATTCGAATGTTGTGAACTTTTTAGCAGAGTTGCTCAAAAACGCCACTTTTCTCTCAGAATTTACATATTTGTGTTTTGAAAAACATATAAAATCCTTCATACTCTTTTTGAATGGGCATGTCCAGAGTAGGTTATGAATCAATCTCGTTTTTTTTTTAACCTGCAAGTTGCTCTTTAACTTTGCGGTAGAACAGGAACCCGCCAACACCAAACAGCAGGAACCCTGTTACCAAAAGCCCAATTATGTAGATATCTTCAGCATCCTCGATGGAAAGTGTTGCCAAACACATCGGGTTCCAACTACTCCATGCGTCCCAGCTGTATCCGGCAGCAAAGGTTCCATCAGGACAGCGGGCTTCTCCTGAGCCCACTTTTCTCGTTGAGAAAATTTGATCTATTGCAGAGAGACCCCACTTGATCAGATCCATAATTTAGGTATTCGGAGGAATATGCACAAGGGGTGTCTCAAGGATAGACAGAGACAGGACAGAGACAGAGAGCAGAGCAGGGAAGATAAGGTTTACGGAGGGAGGAGAAATGCGACCGCCTTCGTTCAGAGCTAGAACATATTTTACTGTTGCTTCTTTTACTTAACCATCTTTCATTCTCTCTTCTGCTCTCTTGTCTTGTTGCCAAATGTCATTCCTAAATTACGTTTCCGTATGCTACATTGGCTCACGGTCTCATAAAGCAAATCAAATCAAATCGGAGAAGAAGACAGTCACTTAGAGTGATAACAGTTTGCTACAATCCTTGAGTACAAATATATTTAGCCCTATAAAGGCAATACAACTGACAAAATGTGAGTAAGTGCATTAACAACCTGAAAATAAATGAAGACCAGAAATAGAGACGCTGTTATGATAAAGAATTTATATGCGTTGTTATGTCTTTTTGTATTGCCAAGCTCTCTTTTTTTGGGGTTTTGTTATTTCACTCACTTAATTCACACTTTTCCGCAGTTCGCTTCTCTGTATTCAGTTGGTTATTCCCTATCCACTTTCCTTTCCCCCGTCTCCTCCTCTCATATCTGTTTTTTCATTAAGGAATTGTATTATATTACTGTAAGTGAGCAAGGTGTACACTTAACATTCTACAGCATTTTATGGGGAACTATATAGAGGATTTGTTTCATCTCTGTCCTACTTTCTGTTTATTTTAAATGGCAATGACACACTGCAAAGAAGCAGAGAAGAAGAAGAGAGGACACTCGATTGCATTTAAGGGTCAAATGTTGAGGATGTGTCATGTGTGTGCATTTGTTTGCCACTGTGTATTCATGTGTACAGACACACACACACCGTGATGTTTTTTCCTTCTAAAAACATGCTGGTATCCTGACAAAACCTGTGATTTAAAGGGTTAAAATCTTTAAAAATGTATGAACATGCTATATCAATAGTTAGGTCAGATGTAGGGGAATAAGATTGGCTCATTACAGTACAGTGTACTGTAATGATGAATGTCCCAAATTTAGAAATCATTTAGTTCTCAGTAAAAAGAAAGTTAGTTGTGGAAATGCCCTTTTGAAAATCAAATCAATAGTATATAAAAGTGAATATGAATCAGAGTCCCTTTTTATTCAACACTATACTGTAAAATTGATGATGCATGTTGAAATGTTTAAAGGGGAGGAGCAGCACATAAAATGCGATGGACAATGAGTATTTCTAGTGTGAAATAGGATGAAAAGAAGACATACAGTTTTGCATCATGTACATTTGTGCCGTTACTGACAACAACCCCCCTCAGGAGAGATTAAGTTAAGTTAATTAGATTTTTTTTAAAAGGTCAGAGTCAGAAGCTCTAATAAATTACTACTATCAGCAAGTAATAATGAAATTAGTAAGAAATTATGATTGCCGGATATAGTTTTTTCATTAATGAGACCACTTAATACAGATTTTGACTCCACACGTGCATTTTACACATCACACTGTGAAACATAAACAATAATGTCCACAACTGAATGCTAATATTTAGAGAATAGTCAGACTGTATGTATAGATATACCCTCTACACAAACGAAACATGTGCACTGTGCGGTGCATTACATCATCATAAAGTACTTCTCCCCAGGCTATTGACCCCCAGCGTCTGTTTGTAGTTTTCTTCACCAACACTAATGAAACATCTGTCTGCTGTTTCTCCAACAGAGATGACACAGTTAATTGCAAATAGATTACCCTACTAATTAGGTCACTTTTCAAAGTCCATGTTTGTTTTTGAGAGCTTTTGAGTGAAAAAGGGAAGTGGTGTGTGTGTGTGTGTGTGTGTGTGTGTGTGTGTGTGTGTGTGTGTGTGTGTGTGTGTGTGTGCTTCTGCTTTAATACCTCCTTCATCTAAAACTATGTAAACAACCTTTTAAAATCTGTCTTTGAGAATGTACTTATCGGCTTATAGAAGTAGTTGTGTTGGTGTTTGAAATTGCAATGCATGATCGTCTGTGTATAAGTGAGTGCGCTCTGGATGGCAGCTTGCATCCCTGCCCTGTCAGCTCTGCCCCTCTCAGTCTGCAATCTCATCTAGCAATAGAGAAATAAAGACCTCGGGACACTTTATATGACCCCTGACTCTTTCAATACTTTTTTTGTTAAGTAATCTTGTCTTCCCTGTGGCACTGTCCTTCATTAAATGTTGTATTTCTTCGCACAAGCTTTAGCACACGTCCCTAGATCAGAGGGCAACACTTTGCACCGATTGAGGAATGTACAGTATAGGAATTGAGATTGGTTTCATTCTCATTTTTCACCCTTTTCTGAATATATGTGAGTGTATATGTGATTGTTGTGGGAGAGGGATCCCCTAAGGCAGGGCAAGGATCTGGGCAGTCATGTAGGCCAATGCATTCATTGCCTTCACCTTTCACTCTTCCCTCCGCATAGACAGAAAAAGAAGAAAAGAGAAGACAGGGAAGAATAAAAAGGTGGTTTGAAAAAATAATACTGCTTCCTCTCCGTATGAATATAGAGGTGGGTAGTAAAGTAAAAGAGAACAAGAAACAAGAAGAGGTCAAGACAGACAAGCCGGGAAAATGAAGGAGTACATTAAATGAATCCTGCAGTGGTTCACAGAATCAGCCCTTCACTGACTGAGCATGTCAGTGAAGGGCTGACTGCACCAGACATCGCTGACTGCACCTTTAATACAAATAATGGTTCAAAGAAGACAATTAACAGTGGATGTTGGAACAAACGGGAAAGTGAAAGAAGCCAGAGAGAAAAGCAATCGAAGGAAGAGCAAAAGAAAGACACCCAAAAGTTGACATAATCAGAAAAGAAGGAAGTTAGTAATTTCTGTAGTAAGCTATATGGTAAGGTCACCCAGATGCCCTTGTGGGTATGAAAGTAGGTGTTCATGTAGCAGCCCAGAGGCCCTAGAGAGATGAAAAGCTGTTCTGAAGTCAGCTCCAAAGGCACAGGGATGGGGGCTTTTGCATTGAAAAGGGCTGCCAAATCTCCAGGCATTATATCAAATGAAATTTAAAATGCACAAGCAGGGACTATACATCTGAGCCCGAGGCTTTGGCATACATTGAATAGTTGGAGGAAGAACAAGTAAGGAACAAAGAAAAGCTGAATTGAAAAAAGAAAAACACTAGGAAAGCAGACAGAGAACGTGAGAAAAGATGAAGATGAAAATAAATACACTTACAATGTTAATGTATGTACACACACACACACACACACACACACCACAAACATACTTAGTTAAGGAGGGGGAAAACAGTTTCTGAGCTCATTTTGGACTATAAGAATAAATAGGTGTTTTTTCTGTGTTTTAGTTTTCTTGGGATGTTATTGTACTAACAACACAATGCAAACCATACAGGATTTTGGAGGCCGAAACCAATGTATATCATACATTGAACAGTTTTTTTATAGTATTTTCTTATGTATTATTTCTTATGTTGTATGGGCTAAGGGTTATGTGTATTGCCTTGCATTTTAATGATGCCATGCAGATAGACTTACCTTCCCTTGTCTATACAACCAGTAATATGACTGAATTAAAACAGCATTTCTGTATTTCTACAATATCCGATGATCCTCCAGCCAGCTCCATTAATCAATCAGGCTATGGAGAAATACTCATTTGCTTTGTAGCATCATCACCAGGGGGCTTTCGCACAAAATCAATACAAAGTGAAGTGTAGTGGTAAAAGGAAAAAATAACTGCACGATCTGAGCATATTGAGAGTATGTATATGAAATGCTCGATGCTAAGCATACCTGCCAGCTCCAGGCTCGCAGGAGACAAGACACAGCCTGCAACTTTAAGTCTGTATGAATGCTACCAGGATAGTTGTCAGTCAATTTGAGATGCACTGCCAACTGCATGAAACCTCTGTGAGATGTTTTGATCAAATCTGCTCACTAGAGAGAAATGTGTGAAATAAAAAACAATATTGTTCCAGGCTTACAGTATTACCAGAAAACAAAAAACAGATACCTTAAGATTGCCTTCTGAATGTTGTTCCTTCTTTTTGGAGATTTCTATTCCTATTAAAGCAAATTACAATCGGTGAAAATATTTTTAGTTCCAAAAAGAGATATAGCTCAATATTAACCATGTCCCTGATGCGAATTGGAAGAGTTGGCAACGACGTACATTCAGCAGATTAGTCGGAGCAAAAGAGAAAATATGACAGCTTTATATAAACACAGAAAAAAGAATAGCATCTGCTCCATATGCCTGTGAAATTCCCTGCATGTTACAAGGTTTGAGACAGATATGAAAAGCACAGAAGCCTGCATAGTGGAAGTAGTCACAAAGGCTCTGACTCACAAAGTACCTGTATACAGAGTGACAGTAAAACTCTGCGTCCAGCACACTGTAAGCCCGCAACAAGACATGCAGTAAGCTGCTTAATGTCACAGCAGAACAGAGGAAAAGCAGAGCCAAGGAAAGAGGGGGGACTGTGGATGGATGGATGGATGGATGGACCAAGAGAAGAGAAACAGGGATTTGTCCCTCTGATAGGATGACACAGGACGGGTGAGAAGGGTGAGGAGGACAAGGAAAGAAAAGGATGGTTGTGTGTTGGAGAGAAAGTAGGGGCGAGGTAGACAGACAGTGAAATGAAAAAGCCCTTCCAGACAGCTTGGTGACAGGCCTAAGTAACTCCCTTCCCCTTCAAAGTACAAGGCGTCACATAATCCAGCTAACGTGGCACGAATAACAGATGAGACGTCAAATGGCAACCCCTGCCCACCCTGCCAACCTCCCACCTTCCTTCAGCAACCCCGACAATAGTGCTCGTGCCCCTGCCTATACCTGTCGGCCCATCCCACCCACAATTCCCTGCTCATGTAACCGCCATGCAGTACACTCCAAAAGCTTATCACCGTTGACAAATTCTCCGATTTTTTTTTTTGCTTACATATTTGTGATGCAGAAGGAACTCCTTCTCCGCCCCCCAAAAAAATGCTGACATGATAATTTTTCATTCGGTCTGAGTGTGAGGTTGTCGTCCATTTTTATCCTTAGGTTCTAACATGCGGTGAGGGATGTGTGGAGTCTCCGCGTGTGGCAGGAAGACAGAGTGTTAGTGCTCCCATGGTGAGAATTTGAGGGGATCGTTACATAAACATGGGGCCCATTAAGTATGGGGAATGTAATTTGTGGAAGTGACGGATCATTCTTCCTACTGTATGTTGCCTGGCAATTGCAGACGCTGCATCATTGGCACTGTCAGTGAGACAAATATGGGACAGGTGCTTAAAAAGTGGATGTGGTCAACAGGTGAAGCTGTGGTCTGGGTTGCCATGTGAAGTTTTTGCAAGATTGTATTAAAATACTATTTAAACATTGGATGGACATCCACAGCTGAGTTGTATGTATGAGGATGTGGAAGCAGGCTTCTTATCTGTTCACTGTCCATGTTTAAAATAAAATATAACAAAATGATTTGAATTTTTTTTTTATATAAGCCTTGTTGTTGCAGTTGATGAACCAAACATGTATCTGATCAATGACTTAAAAACCCTTATAGGATCCGAACCGTGGGTTTTGTGATCTGTTGCACACCTAATGGAAACTAACGCTGTCATGGACAATGGGGGTAGGAAAGATCTGCCTATTCCTCACATGCTTCTATGGCGAATTGCACCTTCTGGGGCCCCTTGTTAGTGGAAACTGCTAACATACAGTAATTGAAAGTGGCAAAGAGCTAGCTGGGCACCGCTGGAGGCTGAGTGAAGGTGGGGTTTGATCCAGAGTTCTGGGTCACAAAAGAGTAAAAAGTAAAAGGGAGGAAGGCAGAGGGGGCAGGGTGGATAACTGCCTCCCTGAAGTTATAGTACATGCTGAAGTGTCTTTGACAGAGAATGAGTGGAGCACATGGTTTATTTTCTTTTTTGATTGTGTTTTCTTTTCCTCCTTGTTTGCCACACACAGAAACACATATACACACCATCGGGAGTTCACACACTGTTTTAGAAAGTCAGGATTTACCTCATCAGAGCACAGTCCTCAGGGCTGGAGGGGGGGTCTCTTCTGCTTTTCCTCTCTTACTCTCCCTTTCTTCCCTATCTCTTTCCCTATACCACACATTCTTTTCACAAAGCCCCAGAGCCGAGACCTTAATGATGACGAATGCGAGGAATCAATTTGCGGCATCTTTCTTCCATCTGGCTGGGGCTTGTCTCTGCACCTCAATTAGCACGGCAGCTGGGGGAGAAGCTCCTCCAAAGCAGCCCTATTACATACAACATCGTCTTAAGGAGCAGCTACGGGCTTTGCTGAGAGAGGAATGCATTATCATGGGGGAGAATTGTGCTACTTAAAACTTAGCAGCCAAAATCTGTTTTTACTTATTGTACAAAAGGAACGACAAATTCCTCTCTCTTTCCCAAATTAAATGTTCTCTAACAACCCAGGTGATGCACTATAAAGTGATCCAAGTATTTAATTTGTATCACTGTTTCTTCTCCCTGTCACTTGTGGAGGCAAATTTGGAAAACTGGTAATTCAGTAGTTTGACAACTCTGTTATCACTATACGACTAATTGGCATTTTTTTGGTGTAACAGGATGTCCCACGCTCGGCTCTACCGTAGCCTATGAATTCATTTTCATATTTTTTTTTAACTTCGTTTTCAGTTTATAACAGATCAGGCATGACATTTACGTGATGAGGGCATATACTTGTATATATATTTACGTGGTAAAGATTAAAGTGAACCCAGTCCACTATACCGTACCTGCTAAAAAAATAGTTTTATTTAAATGAAATCACTTTTTAGCCCCGGTAGCAGGTGTTGAAATAATCCTAATCTCAAAAAGAATCTATTTGTGGTTTTGCAAGATCCCCTGTCTTTGCAAAATCCTGGTTTGTGACTAAAAATTCAGATATCTAGTGAGTTGATTGTCTTTAGATGTGAAATGGTGTCGGACTTTATGCCTCGTTTCCACCGAGTAGAGCGGGTCGGATCGGAGCGGTTCGGTCCGGTCGGGGCAGTTTGGCTTTTCATTTGCCAAAAGTTGGGTAGGGTACGGTTTAAGCGCACCTAACCGCTCTGAGCCGCTCCAAATCTCAGTACTCCGGAGCTACACACTGCCGTCATTTGATTGGTCGAAAGAATCATTTCCGCCATGTGTAGTCATCTCGGCAAGAGTGAAGATAGTCTTGTGTTTTGGCGAAAATGTGAGCACAGCTCTGTTTATTGTGTGGTGTTTTTCCTCGTCATTAAATGAATCAGTTGGTTACACTGTGTCCCATAGTCACGTAGAGGCCGCAGCCAGCACTGTTCGCTCACTGTCTCTATGAGTTGCGCCGAGCCGTCTCTGTGTGTTTACGCCATAGATAGTAGTAAATACATGCTCACAACAACACGGGGGGAATAAATAAAGAAGCGGCTGGTTTGAATCATTTCCGCCGTTTGTAGTCACCTCGGCTAGAGTGAAGAGAGTTTTGGCAAAAATGTGAGCGCGGCACTGTTTATTGTGTGGTGTTTTTCCTCGTCATTAAATGAATCAGTTGGCTACACTGTGTCCCACTGCTACGATGTCACGTAGCTGCCGCAGCCAGCGCTGTTCGCTCACTGTCTCTTATCAGTTGCACCGAGCCGTCTCTGTGCTCACAACACGGGGGGAATAAATAAAGAAGGGGCTGGTTTGACCAAGCAAAAACAAGAGACCGCTGGCTTGACCACAGTTGTTCCACAGCCCGATAGTTTGACCGCTATCTCAGTCCAGCCTAAACCCCGCCCTACCAGTAAGGGTAGGGTCGGCGGTGGAAACAACACCGAGATTCTTAAAAGTGAGCTGTCCCGCTCTGAGCCGCTCCGATCCGACCCGCTCTACTCGGTGGAAACGAGGCATTAGTCTCTTTGAAGTAGGGATGGAGCCGATCCGATCCAGTATCGGTATCGGGTCCGATATGGGCGAAATCTATGGATCGGATATCGGACTGACAGCTCCGATATAAAATCCGATAAAAAAAATAATAAAAATAAAAAAATATATATATTTTTTTTTATTTATTATTATTTTTTATTTTAACTATGAAAGAGCGAGAGCCCCGCGCGAGCAGATGCCGACGTTCGGTGGAGGGAGAGAGGATTCAAATACTCGTTCTAGAAAAACACACCAAAGTCGGAGTTTCTTACTTTTTCCCGTGGAAGCAAACAGAGCTGTTGTTCCGTTCCAAATCAGCTGTGCCATCGTAGCTTAAAGGAGTTTATCAATCAATCCTGGAACATGCATTTTCGGGGATTTATAAATCCATAAAAAAGATCCAATATTGATAGTCTTTTTTGTCCATATTATATCCATTATTGGCCGCGTATTCCTATGATGCAAGGCAGTCGCTGTTGATTGGCAATAGCAGCGCTGCATAGGGAATGTAAACAAACAGCTAAGCTAAGCTAATGTTAGCATTTCGCCGAGCACTGCTTTCCCTTCCGAGATCACGCTAATGTTGTGGTATAAAGTTAAGGGAAACACATATGCTGATATTCTTCCTCCCTCTCTGTCTTCCTACTGCGCTTGGTGCCGCTTTTACTTTGCCTCGCTCTGACAATGTCACATAGCCAACAGCTGGTGTATCACCGGTTGCTGCTCTTTGAAAGCACGGTGGCCAAGTAGGTCAAAGTTCAAATAATTTGATAATTTATTTGAAATGAGCATTACATTTATATTTTAACAATTGTTGTATATATAACGTGTATATCTGAGTAGTAATATTTGCTGACAACATATATTGCAGTTTAAGCTGCTTGTGCAAAAAAAAAAAATATTTGGAATACTGAATTGAGCTTCTAATACAAACTTAAACAAGTTTTTGGATATTCAAATTATTCGGGCCGGCCCTAATGCATTTGTGTATATTTCTTGCTCTTTTAGATAATTATTGTTTAAGCCTTCCTAGCCTTACACATAACATCCGATAATATTCCGATATCCAAAACCCAGATATCGGAATCGGAACTAAAAATAGTGGATCGGTGCATCCCTACTTTGAAGTCTTTTTAGAGTCCTCTATTCCTAGGTAGGCATTAGAAGATGGACTATAGACGATGCTGCCTTTTACCTAAGAATGACAAGGGGCTCTGGGATTCACAGTTTTACATTGCTCTTTTACCAGAAAATCAGGGTTACTTTTAGCTAATAAAAAAATTTGGTGTTTATGAAGGTCATGTTGCTCACTGAGCTGAGATTTTCTCTCTGGTCTGTGATTCCTTGTCGATTCCAAAGATACTGAATCCCAAGGATGACTGCTACCCAGGCTCAAACATAAATACCAGCATCTGCTGTCACTACAATCTGCTGATTCTTTGTATTAAATCAGTGTAAATCCCGACTTACTCACTGACCAACGCTGACCAAATATCGACACGCCAATATCCAACTTTCCCGACTCAAACTGTTGGCGTCCAACATCCCTGCATTTCAGATTAGACTGTCGCTTACAAATAAAGAGCACAGCAGAATACTGCCAATATCCAGCTTAATCTTGGGCATTTACACTGTAAGCTTGTTATGATGACAACCTTGGCAAATGGATGGCTGGGGCAGATCTTACCACCAGACTACAGCACTCAGGCAGGCAGAAGCTTCAGTCCTCGTAGGGACAGCTCATTCTGAGTGGGCCAACAGATGCTACGAGGCTTAAAGTGAAGGACGCCCAGTGTGGCCCTGTGCAGGAATTGAGTAGGGGGAATTCTAGAGGCTATTTGGCAGGGAGAAGCCTAATTATGTGAGAAAGAAAGCAAGTAAGCTCACTATTTGCTCATTTATTTGGCAGTATAGCTCGCTACCAGAGTAGATCAATTGCCCTTAGGATACAAGAAAATTTAACTATTGGATGAAGTCAAACCCAGACTTTTTCCAAACACTTGTACAAGTCTTTTTTAAAAAAATCCTAATTTGTTTTTCCTAATCAAGGTGATAGAAGAGTTGCTCTTAAAAATCAAGTATCTAGCAAATGTAATTTGCTCAATCACACTCACACATACACACAAAACACTGCTAATGGCAGGCTACTAACAAAAAGCCTTCTCCTGTTCCCAAAGCCAACAAAGCAGGTAAAGTTACTTTGACGGTAATGTGAGTTGCTTTGTTATCATCTTTCACGCCAAATGGTCCCTTATCAATCTGTGTAAGTGTGCGCACTCACCTCATTGAGTTCCCCCATGTATAGTAGGTCATGCGTGTGATTGACAGCATGCCTACACATTGCTCTCTCTCTCTCTTTCTATCTCTCTACTCCTACCCTCTCAGGTTTCAGTGGTTGCGCAGTCTGACAATGATAGTATGCAGCCAACACTTTGAGACAAAAATATACATTGAGTTGGTGTTTAAGAAGAAATGGGGAAGATGGTAAGTGAAGAGGCATTATATGCACTTACATAAAACATCCACAAATACCCAGATTGAGCTTGTGTATGGTGCCACATACATAGATAGCCTTGCATTGGAGTACGGTCTGCGTAAAAAATCCCTCCACTGGAGCCTATGACTCACACATACAGTTCCCTGACAGTGTGCCTTGCAGCTATGGATACACAGTGGCTGGATGAGCTGTACTAAGCTCTGCAGGGATGAGAGATGGGGAAGACCCCCTCATGCCATTGCCAACAAAAATGAGCCTCTGATGTCCGTCCGTGTCTGTGTGTGTGTGTGTGTGTACACGTGCTGATGAGTCAGGGAACACTGAGTCCTGCCTCGGGGGCATCAGTTCTCCCTGGCATTGGCTGTGTCAGCATCAAGAGACTTTTTTCAGCCAAATGTCAAGCATATTATCACTTCTACACATCTTTATATTTTCATTGCAAATTAGTATTGTGCATATGATTCAATTAAGTTAAAGTAAGCGTTCTTTACACTGCACAGCAGGTCATCTGTAATTTTGTCTAGCAATTGTTCTTGGGAATCATTTATTTTTGTTAAAATCTGTCCCATTTTTAATCCGGCAAAACCTTATTCACTCGGAGTACTTCATCATAGCAATATCCAATGCATTTTGGTTTGGAAGGACTTTTGTAAGATTATTTAATGATCACTTGCGTTGTTGTGTTACATCTTATCTGTGAATGATGCGAGACAGGCCTTGAGTCACGTTCAGTGTTCAATGTAACCAGTCCGTGTGTCACTGATCCATCAGGATGCCCCTGATAATGATTAAAATAGGAACGGACCGAATGTTTGGCCAACAAAAATTAAAAAAGCAAAAAAAGAACATTCAGTGTTCGGTCGAATCAGTGAAAAGCTGAAAGCGATCAAATAGAAACCAGCGTGGAGTGAGGTTGTGGCGTTTTATAAATGCAGCAAACATGTTGGCAGTGTGGAAACATTTCAAAGAATCCAAGAATTACACAATAAAGGCTGTTTGTGGACCATGTTCTGCTGAATTTCCTAGCGGATAGACTGCAACTGTAACTGCAAAGATGACTTAAATGTATTGCTCTAAATAAATACACCGCCAACAGCATGCAGAGTATGAGGAAGACTCGGCTGTCAACAAACGTTTAATTCAAGCAGACTTCCAAACCCCTATACTGCGTCGCAAACTGCACTTGATCCGCAATATGAAAGATAATAAAAAAAAACAGCTACGCTTATTGTGTTTTGTTGTTAAAGTTGAAAAGTTAAAAACGAATTAAAAGTTGTAGTTTTGTAATTTATTTATTTATTTGAATAGCAAGACCAAAAAGTAAAAATCACATTTAGACTATTTAATTTATGCAATGGGGAAAAATTGGCAAAAAAACCGTGATCTCTGATCGGTAATAGGCCTTTTGTACAATCTACGGTACGTTTTCCCACTGTATGTCCTACAACGCTCTCAGGCCTTGCCATCTCCCCCGACCACTCAACCACCGAGTGGCTACACTCTCTCTGAAGTCAGTCCACACCAATTAGTCTTTGCTACAAGCTGTGCCTTCACACTGTCAGTACAGATCACCTGCTAGTTCAACACTGCCTATTAACAGGCAGAGATGACAGAACTAGGAGGTGGTTGAGGAAGCTTGTTTCTTAGGTGTATTGCTTGTCCAAATATGTGCGTGTTTGACATGAGAGGAGAAATACATCTGCACCAATTTAAATATTTAAAAAATGTAAAAGAGTCTCTACACCACCTCAGCATTTTTTCTTTGGGTTTGCCAAATATTGTTACAGTTTTTTTCGATCGCTAAACCACAGTGGGCACAACTATAGCTCAATGTGCAAAACTCTAACTACAGTCTGCACTACCAACAGTCATTGGAACTGAACAGTTCACTTCACCTTCAAAACAGGTTCAGTGCAGCAAACACTATGAACCAGCCTCATTGAGATAACACACACTGTCACTCAGAACCTGCTCAGAGTACAAACACTAGCATCAAACCCCAATACACAAATTACAAACTTTTAATCTTTACAGTTTGAATAATATGAGCTATTTCACACAAATTACATAATATTTTCTTTGATGAAAGGGTGAAATTCTTTCACATGAAATTGTTTATTTTATAACATACCATTTCTTTAGGAAAACAAAAAGAAATGAAAATCAGAAGTTTGCTTCAATAGATACACATTTCGTATACTTCATTGAAAACATTTCCATATGTAGTATTTATCTGTGTAAATATTCTAAAATTGTAATACAGAAATCAATTCCTGTAATGTTGTCATTTACTGTAAGGATGCAACTCTAAGCTGTTTGTTTGCTGGAAAATTCGTATTACAGATGCAACTTTAGATTTTTGCAGATTGGGTTGCACTCTCAACCCTGCCTCTCTCAATGAGAGACCATGATTCACAACAGGGTCTATCAGTGTTGCCCTTACTGTATTTCATCAGAAATTACAGCTCTATGTCTTCTCGGTCTTCCTCCGACCTCCACACATCCACACTCACTGGCACTCTTCTACCTCCAACAACCTGTCTTCCTGGGTCCATTTCCTAAAAAATATATATTTTTGAGCTTTCCCTTTATACTGTATATATGTTCACTAACAAGTCTAAACAAGACATCTTAGTGTTTGAGTTGAAATTGCAATCCGCAGTGTTTGAAAGGGATTAATTCTGTTTTGAATGTGTGGTTTATAGTTATGGCAGCAGTGTGTTAGCATTTGAAAAAAGTGCTGGAAATCATCAGTGTTGTGCAGGCTGTGGTTAAGCCATGAGATAGGTGTGTAGAGTTTTGAAGGTTGTGTATAAGCAATGAAAAACAAGCTAAAACGAGCTACAGTTTGGTCCGAATGAACCTCTGCTCTGCATACTGTTGTTAGAGTTTTGCGCTTGTCGTTCCAGTTGTGCCCACTGTGGTTTAGCAATCGTAAAAAACTGTAAGTTAGAGTGGAAAGGAAAAAAAGAACAATGCATGTGTGTTTGTGTGTGAAAGGAGAGGATGATTAGTCTTTCATAGTGCATGTAAATAGGAGCATAGGAAGTAGCCACGGGGAAAGCTGCATCTCTGCTGCCCCTATCAGGTAATGAGATGTAACAGCACACTCTCGTTCCAGGAGTTCGAAAGGTGTTTCACAAGACACTCTACTCTCTCCGATCTTCTTGCGTCTCCTCCCCCTTCCTCCCAACCAAAAATGTTGCTTCCTATCTTCCATCATACTGTTGATTTTTCCGCTTTGCTTTCCCATTTTCATGTTGTCTCTTCAACAGCTTTATCACTCTCTCCGTCTGCCTGTGTACTGCTCTCTCTCTCTCTGTCTCTCTCTCTCTCTCTCTCTCTGTCTCTCTCTCTCTCTGCTGCAGTACTGTGTAATGGATGCCCATGGGTTATGCGTACCTTCTGCGTCCGTCCGGTGAGCTCAGACAGTCTGTCAGCAGAGATAAGTTTTAGAAAGAGAGATTAAAAAGTACAAAATCTTCAAGAAGGCATTAGGGCTGCACAATGATTGTAACAAAAAAAAACTATGATCTTGATTCATATATCTACGAGGTCTATTTTCTAAATGATGGCGATTATCCCGCTTGTATTATCACCCTATGCATTAACGTCATGCTGAATGTTCACTTCTTTACTTGGGAACAATTCCAGCTGCTATATCGATGACAATTAGCTACAAAAAGCAAAACAATGAAGTAATGTACAACGTATCATTCACATAAACAACTCAACAGATGATGTAACTTGCCAGTGTTCCTCCTTAGAACCCAACAATGTTGTTACTGTAGACTTGTGTTTTTAACCAAGAAGCTTTTTAATACAGTGGTTGATAGTAGTGTATGAGAGAATCGAAAAAAATAAATGATTTACGAGAATCTTGCAGCCCTACTTCTACATACGGTGAGCTAATACAATTTGTCAGTTTAGCAGAAAGAAAATTAGAGAAAGAGATATTTAAAACAAAGAAGGCCGTGTTTTAAAAATACAGTACATGAGTTGCATGGTCAGTCATAAACAGTAAATTAATATTCTTCAGTAAACATGCAATTGAACTGGAGTCACATTACTGGTCTATGCCATGGAAGTCCACTGGAGACCAATAATAAAAGAAGCACAGGTAACGACACAATTAATTAAAAGCAAAAAGACAATGGGAGAATAGGCATGTTTTTCACTGTAGCCTAGCACCAAATTAAAGATCCGTAGTATCGCCTGACATCCATCATTACATTCCCATTAAAATTATACTAACCTTCAAAGCAATTAGGTTTAAGACAACCATTAGACCAACAAGTCCTCAACCATACAGTACTGAAACTACTAGCATTTACGATCTACCATCCCTGTAATTAAAGGCTACAAACCGATGGTCACACACCCATGCAGATGTTTCCCTTATTTGGACTATTTAAGTTCCTTCACAAGACTGTGAGGAAACATAAAGATTGTGGTCTTTTTTTATTATATTATATCTGATCCTTTAAGCATTTAATTGTAATCCAATGACCAATGATGTTGTTTTCCTAACGAGCACAACTTCTATTGAACATAAGGAAGGCTATTTTAATATACTTAAATATCAACCTATAAAATGAAAATTGCTTTGCTGCACAGCTGTAGAGAGCTAGCCTGGTGCTACCAGACCATCGTACTTCATTTCATTTGTACAGAAGGTCTGGCAGTGCTTTAATTGGCAAACGTTCACTCATGGAGGCGGGTGTCTGTTAAGGTTTAAAACTATTGGATCTGCCCAGTGCCACTCTGGATTAGCCAACCAATCGCATAACGTTTGGTCGTCACGTGTGTCATGAGCCGGCTTCTGGCAACTGAAACTGGAGCGCGACTTCGACGTCATCGTTCTCAGCCACTCGCTCTGTTCGCTGATTGGACTGGCTGTCGAATCTCCAGCAAAACTGGGAAATGGGCTGTACACCCAGACTGACTACTGAAGGGAAAATAAAATTTGGCCGGAAGTAGGCGGGCGGGCGGAGCCAGGCTAGTAGAGAGCTGTTCTTGGTCCTGAAAAACACTGTACACTGACTGGCTGGACCTTGAGCTGTCTATGGTGCTGAAAACAAATGCAGAGAAATAGAAGTAGGCTTGCAGCCATATTCGTAGCCCGGTCATAAGTTTAGTAAGAAACTAATTGCCACAAATTGAAATGAAAGCAGAAACTGTGAGTGTGATGAATAGACAATTAAATGAACTTCTTTTAATCCGTCTGTAATTTGCTGCAATTCTCATGGTATATCCACTGCAAATCGGATGACATAATGTGCTCTTAAGTAATAAACTATTTGTGATAGAGGCCAAAAGGTGCTGAAAATGTCTGTGCTGGTGCTGTGCCTGGGGCAGCAGGGGCTTTACAGCAATGCAGTGACAGCACCACAGCTAAGTACAGAGACTTGGGGAAGATGTACTTAGAGCTTTAGTGATGTATGCTAGACAGCAAAAAGCTGACTGCAGAGCACTGGGCACCACAGGGATGCCAAAGGGAAACACGAGAGGGAGTATGACAGTGGGAGAGGGAGAAGAGGGGTGACAGAGGAGCTTCCATTACTAAACAGAGGGAACATTAAGAAGATTTAATTTGCCTAATGACAAAGGCACATCCCTAAATGGCTGCGCACTACATTGTAGTGAAGCATATTTCATTAATGTAATACATCTCAGAATATTTAGGTCTGGCTCCCTCAGTTTTCTTTCTCTCTTTTGTAATTCCCCCCTTACTTTTTAGCTTTTTGCTTATACCCCTCTGTGCCAGTTATTTTTTATTACATAATATTGCGGACAAAAAAACAGAGAGGCTGGTTTGTGTGCATCATACTCCCCTTCTACTTCTCCATTTCCTCAATCCCCTTACTCTATCTTCAGCCCAAACACAAACACACATAGCACATTAGTTATTCATTTACAGATGCACTCTGAAATGCACACAGACACCTCGTAACTATGAGACAAGCAAATCAGAATTCTTGTATTATTCCATACACATTTAAAATCAATGCAGTAAGCAATTAACTTCAAAGCAAAGTTTACATACCAAGCTGCAGGGTGTGGGTAAAGCTTACACATAATTGATGATGGCGAAATAGGCACATACCCACAAACACACAAAAAGGGTCCCTAACTTGATACTAGTTGCCCTTCTTTAAACTCAGCTACAAGGGCCAAAACACAACACAAATCAAGATGTGTATTTGTTGTCAGGCCATTGTAAAGCATTCATAATTCCACACATCTTGAAGCACGCACAGAACTCTCCCAAACATACAGTAACCCTCATTAGCCCCTAAACTCTTACTGTTATCCACATAAACACAGCTAGAGCAGAGGGAACCTGTACATAGTGAGTGCTTTGTTACTACACACACATACCAAAGATGGATTGCCACGTTTGCTAGACCTCGGTTGGAGGGGTTGGTGTTTTTGTGAGGCTTCATTTGTTTTAGGTGGTGCTCCAATTAGTTGCGCGTAAGCAGCTCATTTCTCTTTGTTAGCGAGCTAATAATGTTGTAAGTCAAAAGACTTTTGTTTTGCCAGAGAGACGTTTGAGGGGCTGTAAACTTCATCCTCATATTCTTCCATTTCAGTCTGTCCCTTATGACCTTTCCTTCTCTGCCGCTGAGTTAGAGATTAGAGATTAGATGGGGGCGAATACAACTGAGGGGATTTAGATTGTTAAAGAGAATCCGCGGTTTTAAGCGGCATTGCCAAAGTGAAAAGAAAGGTCTTAAAAGATCCATTAAAGCTGAGCCACGGTAGTATTGGGAGATGAGGAAAAAAAGGAGGGACGGTTCTGGGGTGCGTGAGTGTGCATTCAGCGTGTACGTTCTTTTCTCTCTGTATGCCTTTGCCTAGAAGTGGTGGGAGGTATTTGGCTTTTTTTCCCAACATAGTTCTCAATACCCTAATTGTGCTTAATGACCTGATGGCTCTAATTACGGCACCCTTGATAGTAGGAGAGGAGCAACCCTCTTGATCACCCAGAGATCCATAAAAAAAATCCCCTGGTTAGCTGGAGCCCTCTTTAGCTCACCTTAGATTTAGGTCTTCTCTATGTGTTTCTTTCTATTTGGTCGTATGTGTATGACGGACGAGGGAGAATAGGAACGAGGAAAAAGTATTATTCTGAATATGGTAATGTATTGCAGAGTATGTGGCAGGTTTGAAAAATTAGTTGGTAATAAGGATGACGGGGTGAGATGATGATAGTTGAGGGATGAGTCGAAGTGAGCGAGCATATGTTCACTTCACATTTGTGCCTCTGCTCTTCCCTCTTCACCCTCTTCTTCTTATTCTCCTTCCTTCTCTCTTCTCCTCTCATTTTCTCTCCTAATAATGATGAGGGGTTGACATGGCAGTGGGCCTGCTCTGTTAACCAGCTTATGTAACCGTGCCCTGGCGGCTTGCAGGATGTGCTGACAGCATGCTTTCTCAGCGTCATTAGCAGAGTTATACACAGCTGGCTCCGAAATAGGGGGAGGAGCGAGGGAGACGGAGGGATAGAACAAGAGGGAGGAAATGAAAAAGAGGAAAGAAAGTGTGACGAGGGAAGTCGGGAGCTGAGCAAAGGTTTTAGCATGGAGGAGGTGGAAGGGGGGTGTGGGAAGAAAAGGGAGGACATACGGTTGCCAGGAGCTACGGGACCTACAATAGGTCTATCCCTGCTCAAACACCAACACACCTCAATCCAAGATACCTTTTTCCCCCCTTTTCCACACGTAATCAATTTTGACTGCAGCAATGCAGCAGTAGGGCCTTTGTTCCGCCTATTGTTTTGGTGTTTCTCACCTCAAAGGATGAAGAAATGAAAGAGAAAAAAAGGAAAGTGTTCTCTCCGAATAGTGGCTTGTACAGCATGCTATCATGCCCCACATCAGAGGCAACAGGAAAGCAATTCACATGCAAATACCAACCTCCCTGTGTATTGACACAGATTATAAAAACAGCAACCTTGCATCACAGAACCCAAACAATGTCGGGGGGGGGGACGCGCCAGATAACACCGATGTAACGCCCAGAAAACATCAAATGGACACAGAAACTGCACGACAGAGGGAGCCGTCAATCAAAATATCTGAGCTCCAGCACTTTGTGAGGATCAAACCGAGTATCAAGACAATACACCCCATGCGCCAAGTCTTTTTTTTATTCCTTGTTCACATTCTGCAGGAAGAACAACTTGCGCAGTGAGTGGTTAGTGCAGTCAACAAACCCATTTTGATTTGGCTGTAAAGCTGCCATGTAGATAAAATGAAAGGCCGCAACAGGAGTTGAATCAGCAGCCAAAATACCTCTGAGGCAGTTATGAGCATTTTAAATGAAGCTATAGCAGCTATCATTTCTTGGCTGCAGAGAAGGATGGCGATAAGAGGCACAGTGGCATCATAATGAGGAGGAAACTGATGATTGAGAAAGCCGACAAAAAGCTGATGGGGCGATACCAAAACAGAGTTACAGAACTATATTTTTCACTTAGTTTTTTCTCTTTTCCCCACAAAACACTCACACCCACACTATTTCTGTCTCTCTCTCTCTCCTGCGTGGTTCAGCACAAGTAAGCTTGGCTTCAAGCCGAGCATGATTGGTGAAAGGCCCAGTCCACTGAGAGCTGCGAGCTCAGGGCCAGGATAAACAACTGCTGGGCACAGCAAAGAGACAGAGAAGGGAGGGAGAAAGGTGGAGATAGACTGCTAGTCTCCAATACCCTCGCCACCAGCCACAGCAGCAGCTGCTGCTGCAATTTTGGGACCGATGTCTTCAAGTGTTAACAAGACCAGAGTTGAGTTTTGAAAGGGAATTTGGTAAAGAATGCTTAAGGAAGTCAACGGTGGAGGACTCATGTTTTATTTTAATGCTTACTAAATTTAGCTTGGTAAGGTTCAATCAGGAAGAATGACTAATTCTAATTACAGTCTTACTCCCATCACAATCTCCAACCCATTCTTCTACAGTCCTAACCACATCCTCATCATCATCATCATCATCATCATAAGAATCATGTACTTTATAATACAATATTTCCGCAAAACCAGAGTCCCTAGACTGAAGACATACTGTGTAGAAATCCGATTTGAATCGCATTTCAAACATCGCAGTCGCAATGTTGTTTAGATCTGATTTGGAAAAAATGGGATTTCATGTGGGTTTTTTTGCTCTCCAGACTTCAAATAATCAATATGGATACAATCCGAGTATGATAAAAATCTGATTTGGGCTGGCAGTCTGAACAAGGCCTAAGTCTCTCCTAAATTAAGTGGAGTCAGCGACAAGGAGTGTTGCATGACTGCCAGAGGAATGAGAAAGGGAATCAATATACAGTTTGTGAATGTACTGTATGTGGGGGAGAGAAAAAGAGGACCATCAGGCCAGTACATGCATTTGTTAATGTGTGTGGTGCAGTGTATAAGGCTTTAGTGCCTTTGTCAGTCAATACCTCCAGGTCTGACAGCTTGCAGTTCTCTTTCTTTACCTCTACTCTCTTTCTTTTTTTACTCCCTTGTTGAATCTTGCCTCAGGTAGGCAAACAAAACAAACACTGTTGTTATATTGTAATTCTACTTCATTCTCTCACTCTATCTCTCTCTTACTCTCACTCCATTTCCCACAGTCTGAGTCTTTATTTCTTCATCCTTGCTACCGCTCTGTTCCTTCTTTTCTCTCCAGAGGGGGATTTCTTTGGGACAAACGCCATGTCATGGTTTATGGTTATATAACGTCTGTTTTGTTTGGTTGTGTGTGTGTGCCTGTGTGTGCCCCTGTGTGTGTATGTGTATGTGTGTGTGTGTATGTGTGTGCACGTGTGCACGTGTGTGCGAGTGAGCGTGAGTGTCTGCTCTGCACTGACGTCACAGACAGATAACAGGCTTAACTTTGACGAGCCCCATAAAACGCCTTGGGGCAGTGCAGTGACACGATTTCACCTCAAAACCACAGAAACATCCCACAGTAGCGCTTAACACGGAAAAGAAATCGGCCCTGAGCTGGTGGTGAACGTGACAATTCCACGAACACACAGAGGTGTGCCTAAGGAGACGGGAACAACAACTTAAAAACGGGCACATTAAACATAGTAGCAGCAGGGTGAAAAAAATAATTTGATATTTATTGAGTCTTTACTAGAGTTTGACTGTTATGTCATCAGCTCCTTCTATTGGCTTATTACAGATATATGGATATAGTTGTATATATGTTTGCGGATATGCAAATTGAAATAGCTGTGTATTAATGTTTTATGGGCTGCCAAAACCCCTATTTTGCACATTGAGAAGAGCAAACTCACGTTATGTCTTTCACAAGACATTGCCACGAAAGTCTTACTTGTTTTTTGTAACTAGATATTGCTGAAAAAAATAACATTTTGTTTATCAATTAAGCCTAATCATTCCATGATTAGTTGGTCTATATAATGTCACAGAGAGAAATGGCAATCACAAGTTCCAGGGGTCCAAATAAGAAATTTAAAATAGCTTGATCTGACTGAATATCCAAAACCATTATTATAAAAGACAAAAAATTAATTGTAGCTGGAACCTGTGATTAATGAGCAGCCTTTTTTTGCTTTAACATCACTCAAACCCAAATTAACCCATCACCTAAATCCTTAATTAATTTTCTGTTAAACGACTAATTGATTAATCATATTAACAGACTCTTTTTAATCATCTGGGGATTTTTTATTTATTTATTAGGACACCGTGGTGCACTTTTTGATGCCAAAGCCAGCCAATGTCAAACATTCGACCCAAAAGTGGAGGCCTATGATTTTTAACTGAATTTCTCATAGTGAGTTGAAGAGTAGACAATGGAGTGATGCAGCGTTGCCTCAGGGCCACAATTCTGCCAAAACTGGCACTACGGCTCCTCCTAGGTCGTTTGGTACTTACTGTGCTCTGGCTCGCTCAAAGAACATCCCTTGAAGAGGGAGACAGAGAGAAAGAGAGCGAGAGAGAAAGAGAGAGAGAGAGAGAGAGAGATAGAGCGAATGATGAGATGTGAGATAGGCTTCTGATTTTCCATTCTGTGTGAGGTATGCCGCCTATGCGCGCGTGTCTCCTGCAAATTTTTGTGTTTTTTCAGAGCTCCTTTTAAGTAGCACACTGCGGGCAAACACAAATATCCCCGAGGCGGAGGTGGAGGGAAGGGGCTTGAAGATGGCACAGAGAGAATCGATAAGGACAGACATATACACACAGGGCCCCCAGACACCTCCTGGGTGGTTGGTTGGTACGTGTATGCACCCACATTCCCATACACACCACATTCAAGATGGTTTCTTTGTCATATGCACAAACAATTACAGCAGCGGTCATTGGCAATTAAATTCTTATGTCCCTTTCAGCAATGCAGTATAGAAGAAGAAAATGTTCAAGAGAAACACACAAGTGAAGAGAACCACTTGAAATACAAATAAACAAAACAAAATAGTGCAAGGACACAGTGCAGATAAAACATTTAGAGATAACGTGCACCATATAAAACACACAGATGTGTGCACAGTGTACCCCCAGGGATATGCAAGTTGAATTTAAGAAATAAAAATTAAGTTTTTTTTAACACTACTTAAATGTAGGAAGGATATAATTGAACATTTGTATTTGAAGGTACTTTTAATAAAGATAATTGGTGTGAATGCTGGAAGCATTCACAGCTCTAATATTCTGCGTATTTATTCTGTATTATTATTATTATTATTATTCCACCACTTTAAAGAACTTCAACAACTTCAACATACTTCAACCTTCAAACTTCTTCCATATATCAAAATTTTCAGCTATTCAATGACTTCTTGGGACCATTTCAACATTTAAAAAAAAAAAATCATAATTTCATATTTTTTCAACGTTTTATGAAAAATATTAAAATCCCTGCAACACATTCATACTTATTCTGACAAACTTCATAGACCCTTCCAATTGTTCAGCTATTTCAGGACATTAATTTGTATGATTCAGAATGTTTTGCCACACTGAAAGATTTCAAAGATATTCAACTTTTATGAATTTTAATATTTCATGCAAAATTATGATCAATCCTATTCGTTCATAATTCATCGTAGAAACTCCATTCAACGTTTTTCCTGTTTGTCTTGCACAGGAGAACACTTTCATGATTCACTATTTTTTCATAAAATGTATAACTTCAGAGATAATAAAGGTTTATTAAACAAAAAATCTCTCAATGTTAATTAACAGGGATGACGCCAAGCGCTACTCCTCATTGATACTTCATCCGAGAAACTTAATTCAAAAAGATAAATATTCAGCCGTCTTCCTTCTTTCATAGTTACTATTCAAAATTTTCAACACATGTATAGTTTTCAGATGAGCCAGCCTTGTTTGATGCTGTGCAAAATCAATATTATACAATGAGTGGATGGAGCAACATCCCTAGACCAGATGCCAAATGTACTCGATTTCAACTTCCTGCCCAAACCAATTGTTTTACAATACAGACCCAAATCGTTCTCACTGAATCTTAATCGGAATCTTCTGGTTCTCACTGTATGTTCATTTTATCTGTCAGACAAACGGTTTGCCAGATCGGGCTTATGCGTTCAGTTGAAATCGCCTGTTTGTGTGATCCTTTATGGACGAGAAGTATGTGTAACTGCATGTTCACCAGCTGTGTTCACTTGAGGCTGATTAGCTCTCAGTCACCATAGTGACCCCTGCACCTGTCTTTGACTCAACGATGACATCATAGGCAAACTCCAATACCTTAGGCTCCATAGAGAATACATAGACCAAGTTCAAGTGAAATTTTCCTAAATCGAGAGTTTGAGAATGCTTTTCCTCCAATAACTTTCAAAATGTTCAACTTTTTCAGGAGTTTGAAATTACCTCCTCTGGAAAGTGGTAGAGGTTCCCGAAAATATGAAAATATGTATGTGGATTTAAAAAATGTTGGTCCAAAAATGACGCCACAGCCCCATTCAAAGCGGATGGGAAAAATTCAAAATGCGTTAACTCATCTTGTCATCTGGTAAACTTCATTCCACATTCTAAATGTTCAGCTCCTCCAGGACATTACATGGTAGTATCCTGATTGAGCTGAATCCCCATTCCAACACAAAATTTTAGACTTCACATTTCTTCAAAATTTGCACAGATGTTGCTTATGACTCAGCGATGACATCTTAAGAGTTTAGAGGTCAACGGTCACATTTCAAGGTCACTGTGACGTTGCCTTTTGTGACTGCATTATCTCATGAACGCTTCCACGGTTTGTCTTCAAATTTTGCACAAATGTTGATTCTGACTCAAATATGAACTGATTACATTTTGGAGGTTATAGTTCAAGGTCATAATTCATTCCTCATTTCAGCTAGAAAGTCCATTCAAACTTCCAAATATTCCACATTTTTCAAACATTGTATTATTCAACCATTGTGTTCATTGAGATATATTCCTTCGTTCTTCATCAACATTCAGCAGTGAAGTGTCAGCTGCTTCAGCATCAGCTTCAGCAGCGTCAGCATTCATACAGCAATTTCTTCAAGGAATTGCATTTCTAGTTTATTATAAAATTGCTTTATACTTTACTTTATATACTCACGTAAACTGTGAGCTTTTCAAAGTATGTGTAGAATAACGACCCCCTCCAAGTATTTTAAAGGGCATTTAAAGACCTTTGTAAAAGGAAGTTTCGATACTTTGCAGCGAAATTCAATACTTTAAAGGCCGTATTTTGAGATTATTAAATTCAATGCTTGCAACTACCACATATCCCTTGCTCTCCAGATCTCGCACTCTCTCCATTTATCATTCACAGTTTTCTCTTTTTGTGAAATGTTCCCTGGTGTCAATCCCAAACCCCCTGTCTCACTATTATTTTTCACCACACACGGGAGACACTCCTCCGTGTTCTTTCACTAATCTGAGAATGGATCCTTTCCTTCCCTTTGACTTTGATGAATCATTCTCTCTCCCCCAATGAGTCCAATTATATCTGACGGAATATCTCCAATGCCATTGATGTTTACCGAGTTAACCACCCATCACCAGAGCTGTGCTGCTGGTTACAACATGGCTGTCACTCATTCGCTGAACCAAGAGTATATAAAGTTAAAGGGAGGTTCTAGCTGCCAGAGGCAAAAGTACACACAGCGCAGTGAGCCAGAATGATGACAAAAAAAAGTCATTGTTCAGCAAGCGGAACAGTGACAATGTCCTTTAACAAAAAAAAAAATCAATGTTTCCCCTTAGAGCCAGCCTAAACTTAATCCTTTGAGACATTTCTGACATTTAATTCGAGCAAATAGTAAAAAAGATTATTGTGTTTTTTGTATTGAATGCGATTTTTCGCTTGCCAAACTAACCAAAATGACGAATGAAATATATACTGATTAGTTTGAATAGTTCCAGCCTTGGCTCTGTGTGGCTGGTGCTGGTAAAATGATTCGATTCGGTCGGTTGCCAAGCTGCACTTGCCATGTTTGTAAGGCTGCTTTTCAGTGCACACTTTGTTGTGTAATTCAGTTTGGATGAAAGCGGCCCTCAAATTATAGACTAAGCACAAACAAGAATTGCCTATGTGATGAAATTATTTCTTTTTAACAGATGCTGGCAGACACACAACACAATTCACGGCGGCTGGTGCAGGTGGTCAGAGATCAGCAATGTTTGATTGGGATTTCTACATAGAAAATGCATACAGACACTTGAATACAGGGCAGAAATTCAAGCACACACCAAAGGTTGCCTATCCTTGTAGGAAAATAATTTCTCAGTCTTATCAGAGCTACATGCTAAACCTTGAACCTTACTCTCTCTAAACCAAAAAATAAACTAGTTGTCGGGATCACTTTTTCCACCCACGAGGTTTGAAAGAGCCCTCAAAACATGAGAGGAATACAAGATGTGAATCCTCACAATACAATATAATCAAGAGGCAACGCACATACAGTATTTGGCATAATGTCTATCCATTGGTATTCAACACATAGCACAGTCCTGCTTTGATCTTTGTCCCACTCATGTTCTCCCTGTTCACCCACTCCATTTAGCTCAAAGACAGCTTGTCCATATTTCAGTCTTATTTGATTGACAGCCTTGATAGAGTTTTCCTCTAAGTCAAGGTGGAAGAGGGACTATTTGACAACTTGATCATACAAATTTAAACCATAAGCTGCCAACAGAAATGTGTAAAAGCCAGAGCTAGTAGCAAACTCTCAAATCCTGTACTATACATGTGCTGTGAGAAAAGATGAGATACAAAGAGAGTAGAGTTTTAAGACTCAAAAGGTTATTGTTTTTATACCCTTGTGTATTTTTTGTATTTAGCTCTCGGACTCTGTGATTTCCTATCATAGTCTGACAATAGAGTTGACCCCCAATAATCCAATCCATGGAATTCAGGTAAATTTTTTTTTGTCTTTTTTGGCTGTCTGCTAGTGCATTTTTTTATTGTAATAGGCATATTTCATGTACTCAATATATCAACTATGCATATGAGAAACGTTGTCAACAAAGTAGACAGCTCACAACTATGACATAGATATGCATGTCAAAGCAGAACCATTTGCAATTAGGAACGGCAGTGCATATGCACAGCCTACATAAAGGCATCTTTATACATTTGTATATTATCATATAACTTGCCGAGCAGCAGTAAATAGTCTGAGTTTAAGAAGCTTTCACTGTGTGGTAAAGCATGCATATATATATATTGATGAGAGAAGTGAAGATAACAGAGACATTGCAAAGTGTTCTTCATCAAAATGTCCCCAACTGTGGGTTCTTTCATTTTGATTCGAAAATGCAATTCTGAAGTAAGAAGGAAAGTGCATTGATCTGACATCGAGATATATCAGTTACACATCAAGCCACACTTGAGACTGGCAATTAAACTTTGGTTCTAGGTGCAATGGTGCACGTGTGAATGTGTGTGTGCACATGCACCATGCCACCACAAGCAGAATCAGGATTTTCGATAAAAACTCTGATTATGGGAATAAGATTGGCGAGGGAAAGTGAATTCTTAGGTGAGCCAATCTATGAAAAAAGGGCTTAACCCCCAAAAAATTGATACAAAAGGTTTCAATGGATTCCAGTAGTATTTGGTGTGCTGAATAACATACTAAAAGTATATCAAAATATACCTCCCAGAAAGCCCTCATTTCCAAGATGGCGGCCGAAATGGCGGCGGGGAGCTTGAAATGGCTATATCTCAAATTGAAAAAATGTTGCAAAGGAATTTTCAATTGATTCTAGTACCTCTGGACATGCTTACGAACATACTAAAAATCTAGGAAAATACACCTTCCGGAAAGGCTTAATTTTCAAGATGGTGTCCAAAATGGTGGCCGGCCAAGCTTAAAATGGCTGTATATCTCAATAGAAAAAGATTATTCGAATGATTTTTCACTTGATTCTGGTACCTGCAAATAATAATACCTCTGGACATGCTTATGAACATACTAACAATCTAGGAAAATGTACCTCCCAGAAAGGCTTCATTTTCATAGTGGTGTCCAAAATGGCGGCCGGGAGCTTAAAATGGCTATATCTCAAATGGAAAATGTTACAAAAGAATGTTTCAACTGATTCTGGTACCTCTATACATTAAGAACGTGCGACAAATCTTGGTAAATATAACTGCTAGAAAGGCATCATTTTCAGAATGACTGCCTGTAAGCTCATTGGTTAAATGGTTAAAATTGGTTACTATTCAAACTAGAAAGGTGGTGTTGGTGTTGAACAACATAAATGCCACACTTATTGTGGTCTTTATTCATCATCATCTTCGGGCTCCTCTGGAAGAAACTGGTTATGTGGATTGTCACATTCCTTAAATTGACATGGTCCACAGACAGTAGTACAAGGTAGTCCATATTTTCTGCAAGAGCAGCGGAGTGTCTTGCAGGCAGTGGTACAGTTACAATGAATGACCTTCAAACGCATTATTTTGGCAGTGTAATCATGCAAACTCTGAAAGCCTTGCCCCTGAGTTGTCTACGCCTGGAGAAATGTGCTGAGTTACGAGTGCTTCATTAAACCGTCACACACATGTATAGACACACACAGATACAAACACACACCCCTCTTCCAGCCCCTATTGATGTGCAGGTGCACAAACACAAATGCAGTAGAAATGCACACACAAGCACGAATTTGTACATGCTAGAGCTAGGACCCTTGTCGCCTGCAGTGGGCTTGCTGGCACACTTCCTCCACCTAACTGTTATTACATTAGCTCTAGAATGTAATGATGGGCAAGGTTTTGACTGTTTGCCATCCTTGAGGGCCTAAAGACACTGTAGGCTGTCAAACAGTAGAGGGGGACACACCAAGGTCGGGAAGCATCGAGGCTGACACACAAGTGTGTAAACAAAATTAAAATGAAGTGACGAAATGAAAGGAGAAGATAGGAGGTTTAGTGCTAGTGCTTGCTTGAGAAATTCAATGACGGAAAAATCTTCTGTGTTGATATAATTCTGCAAGTGTTCACACCACAACAGTGATTTATAAAAACCCAACAGCGATGAGCACTTTCCCTAGAGTCATAACGGCTTTGTGTTACCTAACAAGTAAACATTTTTTAACAACTACTCAAATCTATGCCAGTGTTCGTTTAGTTTTGGAAAGCAGTTCAGTGAACAGAAATAAAGATTATGTAAATGGTGTAATAAATGTTTCGACTGAAATTATAATCCCAGTCTCCATAAATTAACCAGAATGATGTTCTCTACACAATGAGAAAAAAAGCTATGAATTGTAGTAAATAATGGAACAATGCCTCATATCTGAAAAAAAAACCCAAACACTAGAGAGACTGCAGAAAGACAAAAAAAAATAATTTTGAAAATGAAAGGGTCTCCTGAAAGCCGGTCTCAATGGAAACGTAAAATTCATTCATCCCAACAAGAACAATATATTTTAGTGCAGCAAACAGCCTAATGGACAGAAAGTAAACTCAGTTATGAACAAAGTAAACAAATTGAAACGCATTATAAATAAATGCAACAATGTTTAGTTTAGTTTAGTTTATTTGTTTATAGATTCGTGGACAGTCCCCTTTGAGAAGGAGCAGCTTTAGCCTATTTGGCTAATTTCCAGCTGTAGTCCCCGGCCAGTTGTCAGTAGGCAACCTACAATACATAACAGTAAAAAAAAAATGTGTAGAGGGAACTATTTACAATGGAACAGAATAAACTAGGGATGGTCATTTAGAATTATTTCTTTAACCGGTTAACCACCAGAATTAACGGTTATTAACCAGTTAACCTTTAAGATTTAATGTAGCCTAAAATAGTGAAATACATGAAGCATTATAGCAGGGCACCCGACTTTTTTTTTTGTTCCAAGGACCGGCATATTAATTTAAAAACAATTCAGGGACCAGTAGTCAATTTAAATGCCTACATGTTGACATTCAGACGGCACCTTGTAGGAGCAGAAAGTGAAATAAGTGACTGACACACACACACACACAGGCTTAGGGGATAGCCTACCGAAACCTGGTGCTAAGTAGTGCTGAGCACGGGGCAACATTTTGAAAGACCGTAATATTGATAAGCTCCGATGTTATCAGTACTGCATAACAATACTTAACACTTTTGTTGACGGATTTTCGCTGTTGATCCTGGCACACAATCATGGCAGACCTGTGTCTGTGCAGGGGCCCTCACTGCCTGTCTGTCACTCCCTCACACACTCACAGACGGTGATAGATGCAGGACAGCATCCACCTCAAGAAGGCTAATGCTAGCGCTATGTTAAGCTAGCGGCAGCCCACGCTGTTAATTAAATTATACAAACATATGACATGGGAGCGTTGTGACCATAAGTTGTGACTGGGAGCGTACCATGGACCTATTATAAAGTTGAGCGTAGCCTACACTACTCGTTTCATGCTCTACCGACAGTTGGCATTCTTACATCCGGTTTAGCGATATCAAAATAAGAGTCTGGATTTCAGAGAAATTAAGATATATATTTTTTTTTAACCATTTAACCTTTAGTATTAACCGGTTAAAGATCTTCTTAACGGTTAACGGTTAACCAGTTAACCATGGACATCCCTAGAATAAACGGATATCCTAAATATGAGTTTGTCATATTGCACAGCAGTAAAGAGAAAAAAAAACTAATACTATTTGTAATTCTAGTTTGCTAACTGGCCTTAAACATCATACTTACAGTTGGCCATCGGATGCTATTAAGACTGTGTCTGCTTGTCAATAGTTATTTTTAAAAGTCCTGTTGTGTATATCTCAAGATCAAGCAGTGAGTCTGATTTTTCACAGCATTTTTCAATGAAACAAAGAAAATCCCATGTTGATGGCTGCCGGGCCGCTGACTTTGCTCTATTTGACCTACGCTTGTGCAAAAAGATGTGAGATGTCGGTTATTAGTTCTTTGTTAGTTTTAGTGCTTGAACATTGGCTTGGTGTGTAAGCATTCCAAGTCGTGACTGGAATCTGTGATGCTGGTTGGGTCAATTATGTGCAAAATGCTTTGAATGTAGAAGGAAACCAATCACACGACAGATATTTAGCTGACTATTGATGCTTGATGAAATTACGAGACCCATCAACGTAACCTTGAAATCTACCGCATACCAATACAAAATACCTTGAACTGAATTAAGGTATCACTAGTCACTGGGGGATAGGAAATATTTCATAGAGAATAAAGTAAACTATCTGCCAGTGTCATACATAATTGAAGACGTGATGATGTTTATTGGTCACAATCAGATGGTAAGTGATGCTGACATGCTCCTGCTGTATATAACTCTTCTTATCTCCCGTCCTCGACAGACCGTATTGATCTTTTGAGCACTGAAGTTGAAACAAAGAACTACTGCAGTCCTCCCTATCTGTCCTTTAAAGGGGTTGCTCTGTGTCAGAGCCCGGGCTGCAAGTCAACTTTTATTGCTTTTTATTTCACCTCTCTGGCAATCTACTGCTGGAATAAAGTGAGGGTGGACGAAGAAAGTTGAAAGTAAAGAAGAGAAGAGAAAAGAAAAGTTTGAAAGGAAGACAAAACTGGACACCAATGTGTTTCTGCACAGTTCATTAAGATAAGGTGACCTCTAAAAGCTTATTTTGATGGGATATAAATTAAACTGATAAATATTGTGTTACACTGTAGCGAACAAAGGGTTAAATTATAATTGCATGGAAATTTAATTCCAGGCCATAACTTTAAGATGAAGGTTTAGTTAGAGACGTACATATACACTCAACAAAAATATAAACGCAACACTTTTGTTTTTGCTCCCATTTTTCATGAGATGGACTTAAAGATCTAAAATTCATTCCAGATACACAATATTACCATTTCTCTCAAACATTGTTCACAAATCTGTCTAAATGTGTGATAGTGAGCACTTCTGCTTTGCTGAGATAATCCATCCCACCTCACAGGTGTGCCACATCAAGACGCTGATCTGACATCATGATTAGTGCACAGGTGTGCCTTAGACTGTCCACAATAAAAGGCCACCCTGAAATGTGCAGTTTTGTCTCACAGCAAAATGCCACAGATGCCACAAGTATTGAGGGAGCGTGCAATTGGCATGCTGACAGCAGGAATGTCAACCAGATCTGTTGCTCGTGCATTGAATGTTCATTTCTCCACCATAAGCCGTCTCCAAAGGCGTTTCAGAGAATATGGCAGTACATCCAACCAGCCTCACAACCGCAGACCACGTGTAACCACACCAGCCCAGGACCTCCACATCCAGCAGGTTCACCTCCAAGATCGTCTGAGACCAGCCACTGAGACAGCTGCTGAAACAATTGGTTTGCATAACCAAACAATTTCTGCACAAACTGTCAGAAACCGTCTCGGGAAGCTCAACTGTCCTCATCGGGGTCTTGACCTGACTCCAGCTCGTCGCCGTAACAGACTTTAGTGGGCAAATGCTCACATTCGATGGCGTCTGGCACGTTGGAGAGGTGTTCTCTTCACGGATGAATCTCGGTTTACATTGTTCAGGGCAGATGGCAGACAGCGTGTGTGGCGTCGTGTGGGTGAGCGCTTTGCTGATGTCAATGTTGTGGATTGAGTGTTCATGGTGGTGGTGGGGTTATGGTATGGGCAGGCATCTGTTATGGACGAAGAACACAGGTGCATTTTATTGATGGCATTTTGAATGCACAGAGATACCGTGATGAGATCCTGAGGCCCATTGTTGTGCCATACATCCATGAACATCACCTCACGTTTCAGCAAGATAATGCACGGCCCCATGTTGCAAGGATCTGTATACAATTCTTGGAAGCTGAAAATGTCCCAGTTCTTGCATGGCCAGCATACTCACCGGACATGTCACCCATTGAGCATGTTTGGGATGTGCTTGACCGGCGTATACGACAGCGTGCACCACTAATATCCAGCAACTTCGCACAGCCATTGAAGAGGAGTGGACCAACATTCCACAGGCCACAACTGACAATCTGATAAACTCTATGCGAAGAAGATGTGTTGCACTGCATGAGGCAAATGGTGGTCACACCAGATACTGACTGGTTCTGAGTCCCCAGACCCCCAATAAAGCAAAAAAATGCACATTTCAGAGTGGCCTTTTATTGTGGACAGTCTAAGACACACCTGTGCACTAATCATGATGTCAGATCAGCATCTTGATGTGGCACACCTGTGAGGTGGGATGGATTATCTCAGCAAAGCAGAAGTGCTCACTATCACACATTTAGACAGATTTTTGAACAATGTTTGAGAGAAATGGTAATATTGTGTATCTGGAATGAATTTTAGATCTTTAAGTCCATCTCATGAAAAATGGGAGCAAAAACAAAAGTGTTGCGTTTATATTTTTGTTGAGTGTATATATACATAGTCGAATCGGATGATGACAACAATCACTATCTATAAGTTTATAAATAGAAGAGATGCTTATGATTGGTTTTAAGAGCTCCAGACAGGAGACTGGCATGAACAAATGGGTTAGTAAATTAGGGATCAACCAACTTAAGCATAAACCACTTTATATAGTTATAAGCTATCACAGTTCGGGGATTCTAATATCAAAAGATAATATTATATGTATGGTAAGAAGACCTTCGAACATGCCATTAACATAATACTGTATAATAAATAGATAGTTCCTAAGGCAGTGTGCATTAACGGCTGACGGTATTGTCGATGTGTTCTCCTGGCCCCCTGCCAGAGCCCTCAAGGGTCAATTAGGGTATATCAGCTGGGTTTTCAAACAGCATAAAGCTTGACAGTCTGTTGGAGATCTCAGTAGGCCACACAGCACTGATCTTTCAGGTCCAGACAGGCAATTAAGGTCCTTCACGTGAGGCAAAGGTTGGTAGGAGCAGCTTTTTTGGCAGCCACATTGTACATAGCATACTGGAGCTGCTTTAGTGAGTCAACAACGGTTGGATAGAGGTGGGTGTTCGAGGTAATCCCTGGGACTTTTGCAGCAAAGAAAAGGGCAAACTATACAGAGGTAGGTTTGATAGGCGGTGTCTAAACAGTGCAAGCTTGAGAGAGGTTGCAACTTCTGTTGACTTATCTGCTTAAAAAAAATAGCTCTTCTTTTAACCATACAATGTTGACACCAGATTTGGGCTTAAAGGGATGTCGCCCAACTGCATGGAGCCATGTGTTCTGTACACTAAGGGCCACATGCACTAAAGCAGGGGTTCTCAAACTTTTGATAGCTGTGGGACAATTTAGGAACCCAACATTGGACCTCGGCCGCCGAAGGAAAACATTTTGAAAAAACTGAAATCATTTCAATGGCCAGCGTCTTTGAGTCTTTACAGTTTACATGTATTGGTCTGCATCCAGCGGTTTAGCGGCAGCTTTGTGCATGTTTGTAAATGAAGAAATATTTAAAATCCAACGCAAAATTGCCCCATTCCTATGCAGATAAGCCTCGTTGCAAATAGCACCTCATCCTCAAAGGCCAGAGATAATTGCGACATGCAGTTACATTAGGTACGATTTCCTCTCTTTCTATTTCTCGCTCTCTTCAAAGCTAATGAGCTTTAAAATATATTGAATTAATATTGAGTTATATGATGGGGAAATCTACACACGGTAAAGTGATTTCCAAAAAGAAAAAGAAAAAATTATGGAGTTTTATATAAAGAGATCCTATTATACTACTTTTCTTGTCTTAAAAACTGCTATAGAGCAACCTGACACGAATCACATCACAAAAAACTATGTAGATTTTCAGGACACTCTTCCTCTTACCCTAGCGAGCACAGCAGTCTCTCTCTACACACTGCTTTGAGCTTCTCCACCCCTCTCCCCCTGCTGCAAACCCCACTCCGTTGTGATTGGTTACCTTCCTTCCAGCAGCGGGAGATTTTCAGGAAGGTGGGGGCATGCAGCCGGAGCTTGCCTGAGCAGCATTACCATACATGGAAACATGACAGAAACTACCCGAGCGTGACAGAAACTACCCGGATATTTGAACAAGTTGTTTCTCGACCGGCTGCCATAGTGTTAGTGCTCTGCATAGCCACCCCAGACAGTCAGCAGGGAATACATCTAAATGCATGTACGTAATTATTTGATACTCTAGTATGGTTAAACATGACTATAAATCATTATAACAACGTTTATAGGTCATAAAAGTCGAAAAGTATCATAGGTCCTCTTTAATAAAGGCTTCTTTATTAAAAAAGAAATTACATTTTTTAATTTAAAAAGATTTGCAAAATTATGCAGCTGCAACAGATATGTTGTCATCTTCATTTCACGCATCCCTCTTCCCTGTCAAAAATTTGAGCCTACATTACTAACAATGCTAATCGAGAAGCGATCAACAGAGGTTTGGTTAGCTCACTTATCTCTAACTACACACTGCCACATTTTTATTTTATTTTCAAATGTTTGGTCTTCAGCCCAAATCATCGCTGGCACATGACACCACTTGAGGCAATTTATCGGGCTTTGTGTGGTTCCTTACATAGCCACAAAAGGTTGTATATAACTTTTTTCACACATTGGTCTTGTACATGAGAAAATGTTTTGGGAGTTTGTGTCCTTTTGTTTTATGACCAAAGTCTGTTGGAGGAGTTTTGAATGAATTATTTGACGGACTAATGGAATTAAGTCTCTCCAGAGAGTCCTAGTCAGATATTTGTCCACTCTCTCGCTCACATCAAGTCTCACTTACTCTTAATGCATGAAGGTTTAAATACGAGAGCAAGAGAGGTCAGAAGGTCAAAGTTACGCACTGCAGGAGCAGATGGGGGATATATCAGTCTTGTGGAGTATAAATCACACTTTCAGATTCAGATTTGCAGATTTGCAGATCTTCTCTGAGGTTGTTGAGCTACACTCCTCAGGATCTCAGCCGGGAGCGAGCAAGCCCAAACATCAGATGGACTTCGTATAAGGTGAGTTGATAATCCGATGTCGATGAGTGTCTGGGATTTGTATGTGATTATACCCATTGCTGTATTAGCAAAAATATCCAGTGTCCAAATACAGCTGCTTCACCTTCGCTCAGCCGCTTTGGATTACTCAACGCTCGCTCCATTGCTAACAAGGCCTTTTCCATCAATGAGCTCTTCTCCAGGAAAAAGTTGGACTTTCTTTTTCTTGTTGAGACTTGGCAAAGTGATGAGGAGTTCATCCACCTGAATCAGCTGTGTCCAGCGGGCTGCTCTGCTGTAGGAACGCCCCGCCCCTCTCGCCGCGGAGGTGGTTTGGCCGCTGTTTTCAGAGACGCGTTCACATGCAGAGTAATGAGTACGGAGCTTTTTACCACTTTTGAAGCTCAGATGATGCAAATTGGTTGCACCAACACATTTTATTGTATTTTGGTATCGTCCCCCTGGTCCTGCTGGTGCATTCTTAACTGAGTTTGTGGTGTATTTTTTGAGATGTCTTTAAATTATGACCTTCGCCCCCTACCCGTTAAAGTAGAGAGGAGGATTATCACAGAGTCGACAGCAGTAAGGTTCTGTGACAGTTTTGGCCCCACTGTTTTCAAAGACTGCACTGAAATTGATGCATTTGTTCACTCTTTTGACAATCACTGTGCTACTATCTTGGATGAAGTAGCACCTTTTAAAATGAATAATGTGGACCGTCTGCAGTTCCTTCCCTGGATTAATGACATCATTGTGAACTTGAGGAGAACGTGCAGTAAAATTGAACGCCTGTGGCATTCAACCAAACTGGAGGTCCATAGACTTCATTTAAGGGACGTTGTTTCCACCCTGAATGATCGTTTGGATGAAGCAAGATCAAGTTACTTTAGTCAGCTGATTGTCTCCAATAAGAGAAATCCAAAAGTGCTCTTTGATACAATCAGTTCTCTTGTCTCACCTCCTGTTTCTGCTGTTGCTGTGCAGTGCAGGGCCAGCTGCAATGAGTTTCTGACTTTCTTTGTCAACAAAGTTAGAGATTTAAAGGCGAAACTCCCTTGTTCCCCTTCCTGCAGTGAAGCCCAGCTTGACCCCCCTCCTCACAGTTGGTCTTCTTTTAAGGCAGTCACTCAAGTGGACATTTTATCCACCGTAAACACCATGAAAGTGACCCCTTGTCGTCTCGATGTTGTCCCGGCCCGACTTTTTGTTAATGTTTTGGAATCGATCGCTCCTTTCATCACCAAAATGTTTAACATGTCACTCTCAGCTGGTGTGTTCCCATGTTCCCTTAAACATGCTGTTGTGGAACCTCATCTCAAGAAGCCGCGCTTGGACCCAGCAGAGCTACAGAACTTCAGGCCTATCTCTAAGATCCCGTTCCTGGCCAAAGTTCTGGAAAAGGTTGTTTGTAACCAACTTACAACATTCTTGGAGGCTAACAACATATTCAACACTTTTCAGTCTGGTTTCAGAAAATTTCACTCCACTGAAACAGCACTGTTAAAAGTGTCCAGTGACATTATGATGGCTGCCGACTCCGGTAAATGTTCTATCCTGGTCCTGCTAGACCTGTCGTCTGCGTTCGACACAGTGGACCATGATATTCTGTTTAACAGACTACGGGATGCGGTCGGCATGTCAGGCCCAGTGTTAGAGTGGTTTCGATCATACCTGAATGGTAGAACCTTCTGTGTGTCCTCTAATAACATGATGTCAGTACCAGCGGACTTGCAGTGTGGGGTACCCCAGGGCTCAGTCCTTGGGCCGATTCTATTCTTGATTTATTTGCTCCCTTTAGGTGAGCTGATCCAGCAGTTCAGTGACATTTCTTACCATCTGTATGCTGATGATCTTCAACTGTACTGCTAAGTTTAAGCCCTGCGAACCCCAGAGGCTGGCTTTCCTTACAAACTGTCTGTCCAAAATAAAGCTATGGCTCAGTGAGAATAGCCTCCAGCTGAACTCCAGCAAAACTGAAACCCTAGTTGTCGCCCCGGACACTATTGTCCCACTTATTACCCAGCATCTCGGCAACTTAAGCAGCTCAGTGAAAAAAAGTCTGAGGAATCTTGGTGTAATTTTTGATGAAGGGATGTCCCTAGAACGGCATATGAAATAGCTGGTCAAGAACTGCAATTTTCACTTGCGCAACATCTCCAAGCTCAGACACATGGTCTCGAGCCACGAGCTTGAGATGATTGTCCACACTTTGTGTCCTCACGATTGGACTACTGTAACAGCCTTCTAACATGCCTTAGTAAAAAAGGCTTGGCTCGTTTACAAGTTGTCCAAAACTCGGCGGCGAGGCTCCTGACCAGCACCCACAGGAGAGCCCATATTTCTCCTATTTTGAAAGCTTTACATTGGCTCCCTGTCGCATACAGAGTAAACTTTAAAATCCTGGTGCTGACGTTCAGGGCTCTTCACGGTCAGGCTCCTGATTATATTAAGGGCCTGATCCAGCCTTATGCCTCCAACAGGAGCCTGAGGTCCTCCACGCAGAACCTCCTGATGGTTCCTCGCGCTCGTTTTAAAACCAGAGGAGACAGATCTTTCAAGGCTGTTGCTCCTCGTCTGTGGAATGACCTGCCCCAGTCCCTGCGCATTCTGGACTCTGTGGATATTTTTAAGAGTCAGCTTAAGACGCACTTGTTCAGACAGGCCTTCTAGATCCATGTCTATGTACTCTGTATTATATTGTATAGTATTATATTGTACGTTCTTAGGAAACTCTTCTTTGTAACAGACTCTGTATATGTGTCGTTTTATTGTATTTTATTGTGTTTTTTAATGTGAAGCGCTTTGTGACCCTGGTCTGCGAGAGGCGCTATATAAATAAACTTTACTTACTTACTTTATCACCCAGATTACAAACAAATAACATAGATATAGCGGAGCCGGCTTGACGGCTGCGGGAGCGGTCCGTGCCATCCGTGTTTATCAGCAGGCCTCCAGGCCCCAATCAAGTACTTTACTTACTTTTGTGTGTGTCACAGTAGTTTGTGTGTACAAACTAGGGCTGGCCAGAATTATTCGAATATTCGAATACTCGTTCGGAAAATTAGTATTCGGAGCTTAAATTAGTATTCGGAGCTTCTTTTTTTTTTTTTTTTTTCAACATTTTTATCTGCAAGAAGCTAGTACTGCAATATAATGTCATAAAATAATTTTATATTTGGATATAAAAGTTAGTAATATTGTAGTAGTAGTAGTAGTAGTAGTAGTAGTAGTAGTAGTATTGCTGATTTAGGAGGATATTACATCACTAAGTGTCATAGCGCATCCATTACTTCACCTCCAAGCGTGTAAATCTTCAACAAAATATGCAGATACTGTCAAAATCGGTTCCAGGGAGTATATAGGGATTATTAACGTTTTTTTTTTAATTCTTTTTTTTCTTTTCTTTTTTTTTGATGGTGTGTTTTTCTGGAGCGAATATTCGAATATTCGCTCGGAAAAACCAACGAATATTCGAAGCCTGAAAAATGGCATTCAGACCAGCCTTATTACAAACCCACTCAGGCTTCTTAATAATGACAATGTATGGCATGGAAGGCCTGCAGCCACAATCCTGCCATAGATGCATCCTGAATCAGTTTACTTCATGTAGAGCACAGTTAGAGGACACAACCACACACACACACACACACACATACATACACAGAGAACAAACACTGTCACAATGAAGAGGACAGATTCATTCTCAGCTAAGGAGAGTAAGGCTAAGCTAAGAGCATTGAAGAGCACACCTAACACTACAGTCAGTGTGAATGAGCAAGAGGGAAACTTGAAATAACCTAAATACACAGCTAATAAGAGCAAAATTCAGACAATGCACAAATATCAAGTCCAACCTGAAGGCTGTGCCACTAAAGTTCCATTTCAAAAGCATGACAGGCCATGAAACACTAAAAGGAGCCGTAACCAACGTCAGACTATCTTCAATGCTTTCCTTGATAGGAGAATATATGTTATTCATTTTGGTTGATTAAGAAACTAAGGGAAGAAAACGGGGGAGGCGGGGGGAGCAAAAGCCCTGATTTTAAATGAACTTGCAGAACAAGACAGGTGTTTGGTAGCGGCTGGATGTCTGTGTGTTTGTGTCCTTGAATAATATAACAAAAATCTGTCCTGATCTTGGCTTAGCATGGCACTCCGTCACATTAAAACATTTTAAATTAATCTCTCGTATCTTCTCACTTTCTTGTAATTTGAGTGCTGTTTAATTAAATGTGGAAAGATGTCTAGAATTTCTAATTAAATATGTGACAAAACGGTAAATTGGTTCTGCATGGAATGTCTTTACCTTAATGAACTGATGCCAGTGTTTACCTGACCCATTGCAATATACTACATAAAGGTGCTCAATGCTGCTCAGTCAATACTAGGGGTGTGAACGTTTACAAAAATGTCTAAAAGGTTACACGACTGCCATTTTTTGTGTACATGTTTAAGAGTTTCATATGGGGGGAGTCAGACGACGTAATTTTCTTTTTGCGATGCAGTCAGACTAACAAAGAGAGTGTGCTGAAGTGAGAGACTTAAAAAAAGAAAGGCAGACAGATACCTGTAGCAAGAAAGAGACAGAGAGATCTTTCTTTTATAATTTAGCTTCTGACCTAAGACTGGCTCCCGCTGTCGGGTCGATCAGCTAAGCAGATCAGCTGTTTTACACAGAGATGAAACGGAGATGAAAATGATAGTGAAATTGAAAGTGGAGCAGTTCAATAGAAATTCATAAAAATTGTAACCAAACGCAATTAATGTGTTGTGTGATTTGCGTTAGTAGGCCGGCCTATAGTGTCCGCAGTCCTGCACACAGACGCACACGCACACACACACACACACACTTAGCGCGGCAGACAGATTCTGCAGACTAGGTTTTATATTCTCTAAATAGTTTACGTAATTTCTGAATTGAAATTAAATAATGCTTATTTTCAGAACACATTAAAGTCATTTTCAAAACTTAAAAAAAAAAAATGTGTTCATTGATTTTTCCTAAACGTTATGATTTACTAACAGGTTACACGTGTACATGTGCACCGTAGTCAATACAATGTTGTGTATGAGCATAGCACACTCAACTCTGGACTTACCATTATGAATATTTGAAAAGAAGAACTTAATGTACCCTCTTCCCAGCAAACTGAAAACATAGCAGTGATGAAGTTCACAGAGTCAAACCCACGCTGTACTCTCTTGTGTGCTTTCAGCAGACGGGAACAATAAAGTCTCTTCTGTCAGTCTTCTCTTCTCACAACCAGCTTTAGAACAGACAGAATGTATTGACTCTGTGGCCTTCATGACCATTGTGCACACACAACTCATCTCCGGCTCATCTCCCCCACAGATGCATTCAAAGGCATTGATTTTATTTTCTGTGCAAGCCCGCCCATTTCTCTTTCTCAGTCATGAAAAAATGTTTTGCCTGTAAATTCCTCCATTCATACTCAGTGAAAAGGGAGAATTTGACTTGGTAGAGAGCAGCCGCGGCGCTACTAATGGGCCCGGGTGGGCCCAGGCCCACCCATTTTAGGCTGGGCCCACCCATCCTAGCTGTTCATACAATAAGCATCCCGAGGAGCTTTGAATGAAGCTTCTCAGCCAAATCAGCGGCTTCTACCCTACGTGTGGCTGCCGCCAGGCTGAGTCCCGGACTCCGCCTCAGAGCCGCCTCTGACCAATCATGAGTTAGCAACGGTAACTAAGAGGGAGACGCCGGACAAGCAGAGCATTGGCAAGCTACGATGCTTTATGACAAAATCTATGACAATGGCCAAGCAAAGCAGTTTATTTTCTTTTAAATTTACTAAGAAACACTCCGAGGAGCAAGAGGAGGAAACCTGCCTCTTCAAATGAGTTACCATCCAGTTCGGCAGCTCTCCCCCATCACCTCCCGTAGCACCCCTCACACCGGCAGCAAAAAGCCTCACAGTCTAACTCAACGTTATGCAATCTGATCTCACAGACATCAGTGGGATTTCTGATATCAGGTTGCATTAACGTTAGTGTCTGGCTGTCTGTATGTACATTTTCTGGAGGGAAAAATAATATTGGCAGTAAGTTAACTTATGATAGCGCTTATGTGTTATAGGAGACAGGGTTCAGCAGCATAGAACAAACGCCGTTCCCCAGCAACCTCCCTAGACCTGTCATCAATAGATGAGCCCGCAAGCCAGCACAAACTCCGTACCTTCCCAGCCACACACATCAGGGAAAGCTAGGAGTTTTTCTGGCGGTGGACCCAAATCCCGCTGGAGAAATAAGCTACAGCAAAATTCATTTGGGACCGTTTCCCTGCTGTTTTTGAGTTTTTCCATGTTATTTCATATGTGTTCGACTGAATAAGAATAGAATGAATTAAGAATAAATGGAGAGAGAACGACCCTCACCCTCCAAAGATAAATCCGTTACGCTTTTTGTGCATTGAACGCTCAAGAGAGATATGAAGTTAGTGAGCTGAGGACAGCGACGGAAGGCCACTAGGATTAGTCGGCCTGCCCCAAGGGAAACGGAGATGAGAGATGATGCTGTGTTTTTTTTTTTTTTTTTTATTTTAACTGGCCCATCCAGTTTTCTGAAGGCCCACCCATAATCAAAATCCTGGCGCCGCTACTGGTAGAGAGGCAACTGCCCCTGTTGTAGCTTTAAATCTACTCACTCCATATGTGGTATATGAGGTTTCTGGTTTTCTCTAAAGGGCGGGCGGGGGTTAGATGATGGGGTCAGGGGAGTAGTTGCCTTGTTACATCACACACACGCACACGCACACGCACACGCGCACACACACACACACACACACACACACACACACACACCTTCTTTTGCTAGCAGCTCACATTACCCAGTAGAGCTTACAGTCTGGGGCTGTAGACAGTTGGTAGCAAACAATACGCATACGTATAAAAACAACGCACACAAACAAACATTTAAGTCTAATTAATCTTGGCTACTTTCATTGAATGGATGAATCGTGTTGTTTGTACAGAGTTAAACTTGTGATTGAATAAATACTGTATGAACTTATTAGGAATACTGACACTATGGTGTGCACTGTGCGATGGTTAACTGTGGTTACATGAGTGCTGCTCTCACCAGCACTTGGAATAGCAATTTTGCAAATGCTACGCAAGAATCAGTCCTACTTTAGTGATACACTTCCACTGACTTCACACATTACCTCAAGAGGAATCTGAACTTTTCACCTCAACTCGCGGGACTAAACACAATCCTAACTGTAATCTTACACCAAATTGAAAGATGATTCTGTCCACATCTCTGAACTCAACTTATTTCACTTCAGTGTTTGCAGTCAATATTAAAGTACAGTTATCGTCTCCATCCACAATCACCATTTACTCAATCATACCAGTAATGACATATTGACTTAACAAGTCTAGAATATATAGCCAGGCTGAGAGCTCTGTGAAGCTGTGCTTAGGCACTGCAGTGCTTCAAGCTAAATCATTGGCATAGCTAATATGTTGATGTTTGGGAGTGCAATGTTTACTATATTATCCATCTTAGTCTAGACCAGGGGTGTCAAACTCATTTTGGTTCGAGGGCCA
Source organism: Hyperoplus lanceolatus (assembly GCA_026929865.2). Lineage (NCBI taxonomy): Eukaryota > Metazoa > Chordata > Actinopteri > Uranoscopiformes > Ammodytidae > Hyperoplus > Hyperoplus lanceolatus. Next base: position 16,032,588 of record CM049416.1, read on the forward strand.
TATACAGCCTCTCTGATCTCAGGTGGGCCGGACCAGTAAAATAATGGCAAAATAACTCCAAATCCCTAACTTTGCTTTTCAGTAATATGCTTTATCACTCAGCCTGCATTTGTAACCTACATTATCACGGATCACAAGGGATCTCTGTAGCCCCCAGGATTCTAGGGTATTTTGCTCAAAGATGCCAATGTGCACTAATGAAACTGTTTATTTGAATACACAAATACAACAGGCACTGACCTTACAGTTGTCCAATTTGGTTTGCTATATGTACAGGGACAAATTTTGTGCAAACATGCAGACTGTACAAAATACAATTAAATAAAAGTGAAACTTCTACTGTTTTGATTTATTTTTAAATACAGAGGTTATTGGTTGTTTTGGAATTCGTTTTTCCCAATTTAAAACATAAAAATAAAGCAGCATGGAAAATTAGGAAATAAATCTTGTAGGCCTACACTAGCATGCTCCTGCTCGTTTTGTGCACACAGAGCCGTAGACACACCGCGCTTGCTAGTACATTAATTGTTCAGCACTAAAAATAAAAATAGTTTTATTTTTATTAAAAAGTAATAAAATAAAATGTACTAAAAATAAAAATGTTTTTTTTTTTTGGTTTTTACTTTGCCATAAAGCACTGGAGGAAACATTAATAGCGGTGAAGCAGGATTGCCATTTACCACGTTGCTAAAATGTGCTTTTTTATTTAGGCTGCCCCCTAGCGGCAGGAGTGAGCATTTCGGTTATTTCTTTAAAAATTCATAACTCCTCACAGGAATGGGCTAGAGACTTACTTTTTTTTTTGACATACTCAGAAATTTATGCTCTACAGGTCGCGGGCCGCATCCGGCCCGCGGGCCGTATGTTTGACACCCCTGGTCTAGACTGTAGGCATACTTACATTTGCTGATGCTGATGGGAAAGTCATTAGTTTTTCAGGCATTTGATCAAAGAGCAAAGTATTGGTCAAAATACATGTATTAAGTGACTCTAGATGGAACATTAGCAAGCACCAAAATAAGGAAAATTCATCCTGTAAAAAAATGTTTTTTAAAAAAATTAAATGGCAACCCCAAGCTATATGGGTAGCAGTAATGTAGTTGCTGGGATATTTCAGGAATGAGGCAATGGAACAACTGATGAAATCAACTACTGACACTGTATCTCTAAAGCCATTGACATGGATACAATTATTACAGATGTCAGGTTCAAGTCCTTTGTCATGAAGTATGCTGGAAAAAAATATCCACAATACTAAAGTTCAAACTGGTTGTGTTGACAAAAGAATTCAACGGACTGTACTTCAAATAGACCAACAAAGACACATGCTCGTCAAACAACAAACACCATTGATTTGTGTAGGTATGTACACATGTTGGCACACACACACTTCTGCTGTTCACACATTCCCAATTCTATGTGGCAAGGTGGAGAGGATCAATGTGTCAACACAACAAAGCCAGGTTGGTGGCCTCCTCGCGGCATGACAAGGTGGGAGATATTGAGTGCCTGGCCCCTGATCCCTGATCCCTCTGGGGAGGAAAGAGAAAACCGAAAACAAGCAAATGGAGGGACAAGAAAGCATGGAAAAAGTGATGGCAGAGGAGAGTAATGATGTTAAAAGAATGAGACAGGGGACAGCAAGGTCTTAGAGGCATAGTGTAAGAGGAAGAGGAGGGTTAGAGGGAGCAACAGAGAGAGAGTGCGAGAGAAAGTGTGTGTGTGTGTGTGTGTGTGTGTGTGTGTGTGTGTGTGTGTGTGTGTGTGTGTGTGTGTGTGTGTGTGTGTGTGTGTCGAGAAATTGAAAGGAAAAGTAAGACAGTCTGTGTTTGTGTGTGTGCCTGCATATGCGTTCGCCTGAAGCGCACATGTACCACGTTCCTAGACATCATGTATTTGTGTTTGCGTGTGCGTGCGTGTGCGTGTGCGTGCGTGTTCCCATTCTGATCGTTCCTTGAGGTGTCAATTCCACTTCATTTCAAGTTGACTTTGTTGGATTGGCAAGACGCAACATATGTTAACAAGGCTTTCACTAAATACAGCGCTTCCAAAGAAGAAACAAAAGTTTCTTCTCACACAGCTATATCCACACATATCATCACTGTGGCATCTTAATACACAGCAACACACAAGTACATACAAATACTGATTTACAGGCATCGAATAATGTACAAAATACTGCCATACGTTACGTTGTGATACGTTATGAGCCGCCCAGAGCCCTTAGGTCATCTGGGACAGGTCTTTTAAAAGTCCCCAGAGCTAGGACTAAACAGGGCAGGGCTCAACAATAAGGATTGCCCGACGTCCCGGGGCAAGTAAAACGCCACGTCGGGCCAGTAACTATGATAACCCACTTTCCCGAACGGGCAACCGGGAGTTTTTCTGAAATTATTGAAAACATTTTTTAATAGCCTAACAATATTTTTATTTTTTATAGCGCCAAATAAAATTCATCTATCCACGGTCTTTTTTCATATAGAACTGGTGCTCATTATTAAATAAACGCTTAGGCCTATGTTACATATCTAATTTATTTGCGAGTAGTTGTGTCTGCTGCGTAGTTGTGTCTGCTGCGTTGCATCTCTCTCCTCTGCTCCGTTTAGTGAAGGGGTCGGGGCTCCACCGCCGAAACACACACACACAGGCAGATCTCGGCAAAAAACTGCATGTAGCCTACATCTTAAGAAATGGACCAGAGGTGTGACTTCACATACCAGGAGGCAGTGGAAGCTTGAAACTGGAAAAGTGTTCAAAACAGCCTGTCCTGAGCCAAAAGTTGAGATTTTGAATAATAATTAAAAACGTCTAAAACAGATTGTTGTAGGCCTAAAAAATGTCTTACAGAAAAAAGTTTTAAAGAATTGCTGTTTTAAAAAGAACAAGCCCTTCAAGAAAAAAACATTTGTGTGACCAATGTTTTTTTTTTTGCATAAAACACGTCTCATATGCTGTTATTGTCGGTTTAGAAACTAAAAAATTACAAATGTTCCTACTCAAATAATATTTGAATAATAGCCTCCACTTTCAGTATGATCCTTAACTCATCTATAACACTGTCCATGATGTGTTTATACATTGTAAATAAAGAGCGAATATAACAAATATTTGTACACCACTAATAAAAACATTTTTATATAGGGGCCAGTAAAAATTTACTTCGGGCAAGTAGAATTCAGGCCCACTTGCCCGACTGGGCAAGCGAAAAAAAACCTTAGCGTTGAGCCCTGCAGGGAGAGGCGGCATTCAGCGTTTATGCGCCCAATGTCTGGAACGGACTGCCAGAGAGTCTGAGGTCCGCTGAGACTCTCAGCTCTTTTAAATCGGGTCTTAAAACATTCTTGTTTCCCTTTTAACCTGTATTTTTTTTTTTTTTTTGTAAAATGTTTTAATTCTTTTATTTAAATGTTGTATTTTTATCCATGTTTTAAATGTGTTCCTTTTTTTGTATTTGTATTCTTTATTTTATTTTAACCCTGTGAAGCACCTTGAGTGGCACTGTGCCTGAAATGTGCTCTATAAATAAAATTGCCTTGCCTTGCCTTGCCTTGCCATCAGCCACCAATCCCAGCTCACAAGGTTGTTCTTCTTTGTTTTTCCTTGCTTTGCCAATGCATCTTATCCTCAGATCCTCATAAGTGCATGAGCCTTCAAAGGAGTTGGCTGATGCAAGCACCAACATGTTTTAGATAGATTTTATGTGTGCATGCAAGCATGACTTGTCAGTGCAGACATTGGAAAATAAAAGGCAGACAATTATGATTGACATACTGTTAGAACCTGAAGAGAAACGTAAGAGTATATCCATTAATATGTAAAACCAATGTGTGTTCAACTCACAACCTCTTTAGTTTTTAATGTTTGGCTGGGTGCGTTTAAAAAGAATATGGATCATGTCTTTTATCTCTGTGGTGCAAGAAGTGCTGCAGCAGGAATACATAACTGTATTACATTTGAATATCTATACGTTTGCATATGACTTCCTACTAAAATACTGCATTGCGGATGATTTCCCTGAAAGTCCCTCTACTCTCTACCGAGTGCAGAGACATTAAAGATGTAACTGTTCTCTTTCCAAAATACCCCGTCTCTGGTATTCCCGTAAAATGCACTCCCTCCCTCACTTTGTGTATACAGTATGTCCTAGGGGAATAGACACATGGACATTCAGGTGTGCACAGTGTTTTGTTTGTCTGAATGCATCATTCCCTACTGTCTGCATGACCTTGCACTCATGACAGCATGTTTTTAACTGAAGCATATGGGCTTCGAATTACAATGAATATAAATAGAGGTGGTATCTCATCACGCATATTACAACACAACTTGAATTGAATGTGAATGCTTACTTTTAAAAGGCATCAGATTTTGCTTGCTGAAAATGAAAATAAAGTTGCTATTCTTAGTCATCTTATATTTGAAATAATGAAGATACTTTGCAGTTAAAGATCAGTGTTTAAAGGTGGGGTATCGATAGAACTTTTGTTTATGTTTATACTAACCACGGCAATATTTGATGCTCAGAGCGAGTGACGAATACTTAAATCCCGACGGCCGGAATGGCTGCTCACCATTGCGTTTAGATTGCTGTTAACGGAGCTGCGGCTGTGTATAAAATATAGGGCGAATACCATTATACAGGCTTCGAATACTTGTTGGTGTTTCAGAGTGTGTATTCGTAATACTCCTTTCAAAAAAACATAAGACAGTTATCTGCGTAGTTTTTTGATGATTTATTAACTTTTGAAAGTTATAGTGAATTGGATTTCCTTACTTTTCCCCCGTGGTAGCTAACAGCTGAATATCTATTGACCGTTCATCATGAATAGCTTTGATGCTAACGATGAAAACGACGGAGTATTCCAAGGATGCTCTGTAGCAAGCCAGTCATTTTTGCAAGGCAATAGCAGCGCTACAATACTGAATTGAGCTTTGACTACTAATTTAGCAAACAAATATTTGAATAATTCGGGCCAGCCCTGATGTTAGCTGATTTTGACAAAAAGTGTTCTGGGTTACAATGAGCATACCTTAATAAACAATAATAATAAAAATATGATCTTAATTGTAGAAAAAACTTGAAATCCTGCAAGCCAGATAACTGGGCTCATGGCAAATAAACACACATGCAGGGTTGTCTGGTTCTGACTGTGAAATTAATATTTAAATATCACAAAAATGCAACAAATATAAAACATGTATTTATTTTGGTCCGCAGATTTTGATGTTTGTTGTCCCTATTTTTTTAATGTTAAAAACTGGTTGCCAGCTTGCCACTGACCGCAACCACAGGCCAACACTCGGTTGACAATTTCTCAAAATGGTTGCCAATAGGAACCTGGCAACCGTTACTTTCATACCCTGGCATGAATGTGTTGAACTGCCTGCACAGTCTGGATGTGTATGCTCTTGTATTTGTCCTGTACATCTGTGGCAGTGCCAGCTTGTGTGCATTACTAGTATGTGTCTTTGCTTCAGTTTAGTTGTGTGTACAGTATATGGTGTGTTGGTGTGCATAAACTATTCGCATGTTTGCTATGCTGAGATTACATATCTATGTACTCGGGCTTGGGTTTGTGTGTACGTGTCCGTGTGTGTTTATTCAATGGGGGATGGCTTCAGATCCTGATGTCCCAGCTATAGGAAAAACGACAGAGGTAATCATGGAGGCAAGGATAACAAAGATTAGGTCCAGTCCTCTGAAGCTGATGACTGTGTGTTTCTCAGAACACATTTATTTATCACAGATGTCAGGCAAATTAGCATTAAAATGATTCCAGTGACAGACTCGCCCTGGATATCTCCGATGGCAGACACCCAAAATGTTTGTTTACAGAACTCCGAGAAGAACAGAGAAAGGCTATGAAGAGATGGTAAGAGAGGTAAGATTAAGTAGTATAAAAAGCCAGAGCAAATAAATTGGAGAAAATGTTGAAAAGAGATCAAATATGTAAGAAAACGGCGGTAAAAAAAAATTGCAAGACTCCAAAGAAACAAGCTCCACTGTAGAAATAGTTGAATTGTGAATCACGCTTGATAAGGACTTGTGCTGAAAAAGAGTGTCCTCCACATACAGTACAAACAGGGAGTGAGGAAAGAAGAACATACAAAATAGGAATAACAGAGAAAGATACTTCTCTATGTATGGGGAGAGATACAGCATAACACATAGACAAAAGGTGCTGGCGAGAGTAAGGAAAGATTAAAGAAAAATAAGTCAAAAAAGTTTGGAGAATGGAAGCAAAGCAGCTGGGTAATGTCATAGGAAGACATCAAGATGAAAGCTTTTAAGGAGAAGTGACAGAGTAGGCAGAAAAGGGCAAAAATGGATAGGAGAATTAGCCAGCAGCGCAGTGTAATGCACAGGCAGGTATATCATGTATATGCAGTATGCACCTTCTTCTTCTAAGTGCATAATAACTGAATCTGCCCATCAGCCTTTTGATTATTAACCATCTTATCACAGTATGCCTGAGCTATTCCCCTGAACTACTGCTGCACCGCTGGCTATGGAAGTGGACTGAGAGACTGAGGGGAGAATTGATGTCAAAGAACAACAGTGTCAGACGAAAAAAAGAAAGCGGAAATTTGCAAATCGCTTCTGGGTATAGTGCAGAGAGTAACAGTGTGTTGCCATGGTAATAGATACACCAGTGGCTTAATGTGACTGCGTGCGTGCACATGAACAGATGTGAATTCTGAAACCCAAATTTATTAGAAATAAATATCTAATCGAATTTGCTCACTTATTGCACTTTGCAGCGTTTAATGTCAGGGTCCGTCATCATGATTCTCAACCACATTCATGAAACTTATAGGTGCAGGCTTCTCTGCCAGCATCGCATCAAGGCAATCTAATTGCTAAATGGAATGGGTGCTTTTATAGAAAATGGATCAAATCAAAGTTTCTCTGTGGATTTATAAAACAGAATGTTTGGGTAGGATTCCTTATTCACAAGTGGAATAGCACTCAGCAGATAATACTCCAATGAATGGCTATTAGGGGTGTGCATGTGTACACGTGTACCCGTTTAGTAAATCATAACCGATTAGGAAAAATCAATAAACGAAAACCGTTTTAATTTTTTTTTTTTTTTTTTTTAATTTTTCCTTTTTTCAAAGTTTTTAAATATGTTCTGGAGATTTTACATCACCAATAAACTAATTGGGGAGGATAAAAGCTAGTCTGCCGAATCTGTCTGTCCCTCGGTGTGTGTGTGTGTGTGTGTGAGCGTGTGTATCGGCGCACGAACACACACACACACACACACACACACACACACACACACACACACACACACACTCACACAAACACACAGGGAGTCGCCCTGCTCGGGCTCGAGTCACAGCCACGGAAGAGTGATGAAAGATAACCTAATGATTAAAGTTACCCGGCGTGACGTGAACTAAGCGCGTAAGTAGAGCAAACTTTATAACACCTGTTCAACCTGCATAAACGTAGACATGTAGAAAGCAATATTAATCAGGAAATTAATGAAGGGCGATAATGACGGCGAAAAAATGACAGGCGAACGTGTGTGTGTGTGTGTGTGTGTGTGTGTGTGTGTGTGTGTGTGTGTGTGTGTGTGTGTGTGTACCATGGACCTATTATAAGAGGTGTGTAAATGAGCGTTGTTCATGTCAACTGTGTGTTTACAGGCGAACAAACGCGTACAAGACGGTGGCCGCACGAGGACAATGACGTCACGGTTAACCGTGTACACGACGGAATTTTTTTCGTGTACACGGTTAACCGTGACGTCATTGTCCTCGTCCTCATTAGACATTTTTGTAAACGTTCACACCCCTAATTGCTATGATATCCGACTGTAACTAAACAGGGAAATATTGAAAAGCATTAATCATTACAGAGCTAGACAGTTAGCAAATCCATAGGGGATCTATGTAAACCTTATTAAATCATGCAATAAAGCTTCAATTTAACCACTTATCCTCTTCATTTGTGTTGATTATTCAAGGAATCAAAAGCGTCAGCTAATTAAATTATTGTTCACTGTACACTGGCCAATATTATCATCAAAATATGCATTAATAACATCTGTGCACACTACGTATAATGCAGGATTACACCAAGAACAGTCTAAAAAGTGAAGTGAAGCTGACAAAATAAAGCTGGCAAAATACCACATTAAAAAAGGTATGATTTTAACTGATCAAATCAGCTGCATTCACCTTAAAATCTGTTTAAATGAGAAGAGGCAGACGTACTGTAGCAAATTAATGAATATTCTGATGCTGAAGCTACAAGTTAAAAAATACCCTGCAGCCTCAGACATGCAATTTATCCTTCCGTTTACCGTGGAGTTTGCAATTAAGCACCATATTAAAAATGTTAGATTTTTTCTTTAAAAAACAAATGCATAAATAAAGCCCTACAATAGGTAAACAACTCAAGGGGCCACACTCCACATGTGCCTGTTAGTTTCTTTCTATTTCTCCCTTGGTGTAGCAAATTGCGGGTGCTGGAACAGAAGTAAGAAGTTGCATAAGCACAGTGTGAGTTTTTGACCACCTTTTTTTGTTTGTTTATCTGTGTTTCATTATGGTAATTAACCACCATATTATGAGCTGCGGCTGAAAGAGTAGTGACTCTCGCTCTCTCTCTCTCACTCACTGCAGTGATTGCAGCAAATGCTTGAGTGTAGGAAAAGAAGAGAGGATGTTTCTGGGTCACCAGCTGCCTACGTTTTCTGCAAACACAGCACTGCTAGAACCTCACCAGCTGTTTTCTCTCGCCATCTACTCTACCCCTCGAACTTCCTTTCATTCTCTCTCTCTCAATGTCTTTTTATTTTTTTCATCTTTCCCGCCTGCTTGGTTCCCTACGCTGTTTCAGATGCTTGCCTGCGGCTAGAGGGAAATTAACTGTCTCCTCTTTTACTATGGCCCGACTTGTGTGTGTGTAATTTTGTTTGCATATTAATAGAAGAGGAGTCTGAAACATTAGGACGTATTGATCCTAGGTGTGGGGGGCAGACGCCACAGAAGTGGTTGACATATTTTATTTTTGATTTCGACTGTGGTGTCATCATGAGAAAGCGCTGATCACAGAGCTTCGGGAAAGACGTGATTACTCTCTCCCGTCAAATTCATCTAATTACCACTCTATAACTTTGCAAATGAGTAGAGGGGGGAGAAGAAAAAAAAACGAGAAATATAAAAAAGGAGGATGGAGAGAGCAGGAAAAGAGCAAAAATACAAATGGATCTCGGAATCGTGTAATTGGACTTGAGTGATAATTCTAATCCTACAGCAGTTAAATATGCATAAATGGGATTTAATCCATTGGGCGGCAAATGTCTGGAGCCACGGTGGTAGTAATTGTAAGTGTGTTTTTACCAGGCCCCCAGGATGCTGCCTTCTCCGAGCAGCCAGCATGGACATGTGGCCAACCCATTGGTATTGCATGGTAAGGGGTGGAGCTTATTTTCATGCGGCCCGTAGGCAGATGTCCCTGTCCACACAGTACAAGCGGCGAACAAGATTGTGTCTCTGCACATTTTTTCTGGATATCAATCATAGGCTCATACTTATCTTTAGACCATATACTATTAAAATGTAAGTTTTCTCATTTCAAAACGCCACCTCAAGCGTTTTATTAGCCCAACGGCTTTTAACGGCTTTCAGTTGGTTTTCGCCAGGCTAGATGCTACAGAACGAGACACCCGCCTCCAGTCCGCTACGCTTGCCGCCCTCTTTCTTGATAGGTCCATAATGCCGCTACGTCTATGCTACGTCATGCTTTGGGCCGTATGGAATTTCCGGATTATACTTCCTTGTTGCTTCTCTGCGCCTATGAGCAGCTTTCATAGGAATGAATGGGCGCCATGTTTCAATACGGTGTCCATTTCTTTATATGTCCATGGTTTTTACGCATGTCCCGTAATATGCATGAGCAATTTAGACTGCATGCTGCTTTGTGAAATGCTAATGCAGATAGTCTGCGTATGTGGATGTACGTGTGTGCTCTTGGGCCTACCGGTGGTGTTCATAAGTGTGTTTAATTGTGTATGTTTGTCACTTTCATCTCCCTGAAACACCTATGAATTAAGTTTTCTCCCAAGAAAGGACACCCAAGAGCAATATAAGTGTGACTGCCTCTATCTTTAACGATGGATATTGAGAACGGCGTGTCTAAGCGGGTGTGGAGTGAAGGTTAGCAGAGTCAAATGGTGTGGACAGGAGGAGAATTTAACTGATGAATGTCCTCCGCCGGGTTCTCACAGATATGCAATCCAAATCTTGATCAATATGTCCTGAGCACTGAGCTAATCTCATAGTCTGCATATACAGCACCATTCAATCTTGGAGATAAAAGATCAAACAGGTTCAAGTGCAGGGATTTGTGCAAAGAGGTCACATGCGCCACCCACACACACACACACACACAAAGATATTCACATTAATGAGGCTGAGCACACAATCTTGAATTTAGCCCTCTCCCAAAATGTCTCACTTCAAAAGTCACAAAATTCAAGCACACCCATATTTTACTGGCTCTGATGACACCCGATACAGCTATACTGGTGTTATGCGTTTGCTAGTTTTGCAATGCACACGGACATATAGATCCACGTATGGAAAGATCAGATAGTAACTCTTAAAAGGCATCACTGGGGGGCAATTAGACTTAAAAGAAATCAAGAGATGAATCACTTCAAGGAAAGATTATTATTTCACACACTTTCACACACGCTTTGAACCAAGGCTGGTAGAAAATGTTAAGCACTCTGACGACAGCCAATATGCCCTTGAACACATTTCACACTGAGCCACAGTTCAATAAGTGGGTCTACTGGGAACCTTTACAAAACGCTACAGTAGCAGCACCTTACACTATTTATTGTGCACTATTGTTTCATCCTGGATATATCCCCCCCCCCCCCCATTATACTACTCATTTGATACTGATAGTTTCAGCTGGACCAGCAACGGCTGAACATTTAAGCTTTTGATTACCATAGCTAGCGAAAGCAAAAGCCTAATTTGTTTCGTTTTAAACATGTTTCAATCCATCCATCCACTATATCTATCCATCTATCTATCTATCTATCTATCTATCTATCTATCTATCTATCTATCTATCTATCTGTCTATCCATCCATCTATCTATCAATCCATCCATCTATCTATCTATCCATCCATCTATCCATCCATCCAGGAGCTTACTACAATGAACATGGAAAGCACAGCATGTCTCTGAATGCCATTGCCATGGTGCAGCGGTGACGAACAGAGTACTGCAGCAAACCTTTTATAACGAAAGAAAATGAAAACCACTGCTTTGCACAGCAATTGAACCATCACAGGAATAAACCAGGACCTTACCGTAATAGCTATTGTAACATTCAAGTAAAAAGAGACAGCAAAAAGGACAGAACAGTCAATACATGTGCTAACAGCGTGAGGAAATGAAGGAATGACACGCGCATAGAGAGGAAGAATGGGAACGAACATGAAAGGGTTTCATCGTAGCAGGAACGATGAGGGAAGGTTGGAATTAGGGAAAGACATGGAAGAGGAACTGTCGAAACCAAATAAGCTCTGCCACCGTGAAATCCACACTTTCACCAGCGCACTTTACAGCTTAATCAAAGTCTAGCCTGAGTGATTACATGGCCCTTTTTTCATGAAAATGACACTTTTTCAACAAAAAAAAAGCTCCTAATACTGTGCTCTAGGACTCATTTCTAATTTATTCTCACCAGTCCTGATCTGCCAACCAAAGATATTAAAGGAAAGTCAGGATGATGTGCTGTCAGAAACCAGAGAAATAGATCAACCCCAGCAATAAGCCTGTAATAACCACAGTCAAATTATTTTCAGGGCCTAAGTAACTTTTCCCTCATATCCCCATTTGGCCCCTGGTGCCTCTTTTGCAGCTTGTAAAATGTTTATCGTCATAAACGCATAACTACACATATAGCATTTGTTGGATTGAGGCGATGTAAGCCTATCTCATCATTAACCTACAAAGAGATTATTGAGCTCCGTTCGTGGACATTATTCATCCATTTGAGTGGAGGTTTTTTTTCTGTAATGGTTGTGAAAAATACATCTACATACATGTGGGACTGCTGTGTGCATACATACACAGTCTGAATGGGCTGTATGGCAGACAGTTAATTACACGACACAACAGTTTGCTTAACAAAGAGCACTTGTTTATGTTTAGGGCGGCTTGCTGTAGTTAAAGTGACATTTTGGTGAGATGTGCACTTTCCGCACCCCCTGTGGGAGTGCAAAGGGCATCCCCAGCCATGCCAGCGTTCTCTACAGTTACACTGTCTCTTGACACTAAGTCCAACAGGCAGGCCAGCCCACGCGCCAAAACACATTACACTCTTCCCTATCTAACAAAAACTAAATTCATTTATCATACCTGATATAAACACAATACCCTCGGATAATCTAAAATAAGACATGCACACACACGCACACCTTCCTGTGCTACGCTGTGAGATTACACAAATGTGTCCTTTTATGCCCTCTGGTAGTCAATCTGGGTACTCAGAGTTTGAATTCAATTTGCTCCACATTTGGAACCACATAAAAAATACTTTTTGCTACAAGCACATCCAGTTCCCCGTCTTCTGCATATGATCCACAAGGTGTTAGTCCAGGGTCTGACACAAAAATGTACGTAGACACTAGCCTGGGTGACAGAACATGAATGGGTCTAAAGTGATGCGATTGAACAGGACAGTGGATTTATGGAGGGATTGAGTAAGAATATTGTTTGTTTTGAACTATGTTATAGAATCATCTTGGGTGGATTTAGAAAGGGCTGAAAAACAGAACCACTAGCGATAAAATGTCAGCACACTGTGTGGGGAGCAGGCAAAAAAAGAAACTGGACAGAGGAGGACATGGAAAGAGGAGGTGTAACAAGCCATCCAAAAGTCACAACTCCTCTGAGCACAGGCTGGGGTTAATGCTACAGCTGCGCTTCAGAGCCCTGCCAACCACAGTGGTAAACAAACTACACACACAGATTGCTTTTTCAGCTAAGTAACATTGCCAAGTTTTAAGTCCATCTTCTCACTCAAAGACATGAAGACTGTTCTTCATTAATTGTCTCTCCATTAATCTCCTTAAAGCTAAACTGCTGCAACTCCCTGTAACCTGGTTGTTGGCCAGGCCAGGCCTCTCTCTATCTCACTTACAGCCGGCGCAGAATGCCATATCACATTCAAAACGTCTCCCTCCGACTCCACCTGTAGGCCACAAAACAGTGGTTTTCAACAATCGAGGCAAGTGGTTGAGAGAGATTGCGTGCAGTACCAAATCAAATGCTCCTCCACTATTGACACTTAACTTTAACAAATACTAACTCTTAAAAGTGTTTTTTGTATTTTAGCATTCTATTATTATTTTACCTTGTACAAGTTTTTATTCCGCTTACTGTTCTACATTTGTGCACACATTTTGAGATTGCCTAGCATTTTATTATTGCTGTGCCTTTCATTTGAATTTGTACAGCATGTTTTAGGCTACTGTAGTTCAGCGTCCAAAGCTAATCCAATCAATTAGCTATGGTGACATCAGTGTTGGAAACTGCAGCATTAGTGCCAGTCAGCGGGTGCCAATCAAAGCACATTAGTATTCTGTGGTGCTGCTTGATCTGCACTTTTAACGACTGCACTGAACTTGAAAATACAAGGAAGGCATCAGGTGAACTGTAAAACACGACAAGAGGCGACACGTCAAATCACCTTGCAGTGATGGATGAACCTGATCCACCGCAGCAAGGTGATTTCTTTTTTAAATAACAGAAGCCACGGGACACTGGAGCCAGTCTGGAGCCAGATGTATGTGCTCTGCTGTCAACGGGAGCGTTTTTATTATCCACTGATAAGAAATAAAGTCGAGCTCATTGGAAGGCGGATAATGTGCGGCGTGATTTGATCTCAAATATGATGAATGCCATGAGAACAGCTATACTCTAATGAAAAAGAGAGTTTGATTTTAGACCGCCTTGGCCCTTTTATGGGACTCTGTGGGCAGTGTACTGTCTGGTTGCCTTGGTACTTCTGAAAAATTGCAAGCATGAGCACAGGCCATCAGGGCTGAGCCCATTCATCCTTATGGGGCTCTGGGGCCCTTTCACCTGCTCAGTATGGGAAGTCAAGTGTAGGGTTGTCCTTCTCTTCAGCAGATGTGATTAAAGTAACCAAATGATGTCTTACTGAACAGAGACTGTGCCAACAGGTGCTAAATTTAGAAGGGTATAGCTTAATTCTGTAATGCTTTGGATTGCCTTAAGAAACCCAAATAGACCGCTACTCTTAATGCAGTCCAACAATGCAGCAAGACATCAAGATGTTTTTAACGACATCAACTAGTTTCATCCAGAAGAACCTCTGGGTATAAGACGAATATCTGCCTCTTGATAAAGGTTTAGATTAAATTATTGAAAGAAAATAAATTCTCATCTGAAGCATGGTAAATATAAAACACATAGCTATAAAATAGTGTATTACACCTGGAAACAGGTGGAAACTAGCCAGCCTGGCTCTGTCCAAATGTAAGAAAATGTGCCTACCAGCATTTCTAAACTTCATTACTAAAAAAGCGACATCTCATTTGTATAATATGTGCAAAAAATCGTGTGAAGTCGAAAAAATTTAAAATGCAGGCTGTGGTTCCCTATTTAGACAAACAATGGCATTGTGTGTTGCACAGTTGGCTGTGGCCATGATGTAAACTCCTTCCTGTCCTCCATCTTATTTCTTCACAGCTTGCTGAGACTGATATCCCATGACAACATTGTGGTACAGAGGAATGATTAATGTATTTTGCTGCACAGCCCAAGAAACATCTTCAATATTGGTGAGCACCGTCGATGGCAGATAGAGCTACAGGAATAACGCCCAGTCTAGTCAAACCTCTCAAGGTTTGAGAGTAATGGGTCTAAGATTGTAAAAGAATATGGTGCAGATTATCAAATATGAAGGGGTAAAAGCTATGTCATTTGTTGCTGATTTGGTAAAGGAGCTGCCAAATCCATTACAATGCTGACTAGCTTCATCTTCAGACACATATTACTGAGTATTATGTGTCAGCAACCTCCTCTTATCATATTTCTGACAGAGGTTCAGAAACCCTACCCTGACATGTTTTTTCATAGTGAGCTGGGAACAATTACAGTTTGCTTTGATCTTCGCAAAGAGTTAAGAATCTGTGTGCCATTTTAGACAGCAGCTTTCTGCTCATATGGAGATACTCAAATCAGGGCTGGGCGATAAAACGATAACCGTAATTATCTCCATATAATTTTCCCCGGATAGAAATTCAATGAATGTGCGATAAATGTGCGTGTGCTGTAATCCACCTTACAAGATAGTTTCCACTTGCCATTTAAGAGAGGAAAAAATAAGAACAAGACGATTAACCAATCAGGTTGCAGTAAAAAGAGTTAGACTTGGCTGACAGGCTTGTAGTTGGAGTGGAATGAACGAAAAACTAAAATAAATTTGAAATGAGCGACAGTGATTTAGATGAAAACTTTTGTCATGATTTCCCTTTTTAGCCGTATAATTCAGTCCATGAAGAAGTCATCAGGACGACAATAATTCAGCTAAAAACATATCCATCGCTCCATAAAGTAAAAGATAGGGGAAGTTGTGTCCTTTGTACTTCTACAAGCATGCAAAGACGAAAGATAGCAGCAGAATTTTTAAATAAGTTTAGATTTTTAAATGCATCGTCATTAAGGTTACTTTTGACACTTTTAAATAGAAAACAAGGCGTCACTGTGTATTACCAAGTGAAAGTAAGCTAGCAGTAGCAACCTTAGTCTTAAACTAAAATGAATTGAAAGAATAGCTGTATTAAAAAGGTATGAAAAACAGACTATCAATGTCAGCAACGGTAACTTTTTATCTCTAAAGATGATAAAGGGATAAGGATTTTAATGAAACCAGGCGTCATTGTCATATGCAAACTAAATGATCACTTCAATTAAACACTCTGTCCTCAGCAAGTAGGAATACACTAACAGAAAAGGCAAGAGGAAAAAACAAGCCGAATACCCTCCAGTATTAACCCCTGTACAAGGACTTTGCTGGGCTATGAACATCTTCTTAAAATGATTGGAAATGGTTCAACAAGCACAATCAACTACAGCGTGCTAACAACCTTTGCTGACCAAGAATGTTCAATTTGTGCTTCTTCCCCTTGTTCTTTTTCATATACTGTACGTGGCAGAAGTGTATATGTAGGCAAACACACACACACACACACACACACACACACCACGTGCCCACACCCACACACAGTGGTTTAAAACTCCAGGGACCCAGAGCGCCCTTTCTCCCTCCCTCTTTTTTTAATCCTGGCAATTAGGGAGAAATAATTAATGATAATAAATGAAAAAGTTGAGCGCAGAGAGCCTTGAAGATAGAGTTCTGCACCGTAAGCATTCAATTCCCCTTTCAAGGTCCTCAAGGTCCACTGCTCTCTGGCTGTGATCCTGGTACAGCTACTGGAGGAGGCTTGAACAAAGGCCTCTTTGATATCAGCCTGACCTCTGTCACTTGCTCTCACTCTCTCCTCCTACATCTTAGAGGCTCCTTTGTTTTTCTTTTTCCTGTTTTCCTAACTGTCTGTGCAAACAACTAATTGCTCTTACAGCCCCCATCCCATACTCTCTTTACCCTTGATTTAAACACCAAGGTTAGGTTGTGGCCTGCCTACTTAGGGTCTGTGTAAAACAAACTTCCCAGAGTAAGGCTTTGTTTGATAGCCGTGAAATTAATAAGAGTAGCCATTAACAATCTGGTATAAATACAGAGTTGTAGCTGTGATGGGTTGTATAATGCAACTGAACCTTGATCATGCAGTTCAGCAATGGAGCGCTTTGAGTGGTGGGGAACTGGGGAGGTTGTGACCTTGTGAAGTAATTTCTAGGCTACATACTAGCATAATGTGGTCTCGGAAACTGCAATGTCATCCCAGGCTTGGGAGCAACTGAGATGTGATGTCTGTACGGCCACATTTTATTAAATATGTACAACTGAGCGTAAACATCTAGATGTTCCCAAAGGAAACCAATGTTTCTTACTTCATGTTTGGTTCAGCGTATGTATGGATGCATGTGTGTGTGTCTACATTCAGTGTGAGCAGACAGACTAACAGCTGAAGTTAAGGCATGAGAGAGAGGGGGGGGGGGGGGGGAAAGAGACAGTCCTGATCACTCCTGCCCCCTGGTGGCAATTTGCAGTAGCACCTCACACTGAGCGAGGAAGGCTGCGTCTCAGTCACGGTGGTAGTAGAGGGACTGCTGTGAATAGACGGGGGGTTTCTGCTTGTTGCACCACTTTTTCCTCCTGAAGGATGACTTTGATCTGTGCATACATTTAAATTACAAAGAAGAGACCAAAATACCACGGGCTGGTAAAGCTTGTTCATTCATAAATGTGGAGACTGGGATTTTAGATCTTGAATTACATCGAGAGTAGACATCATTTCGTAATACTCTTCAACATTATTGTGCTTGCCAGACATTTCAAACTCTTGATGCACAAATTTGCATGCAGAGACGCAAGTCTAATAAGAAGCATGTTAAGATGTCTTCTCTCATCCTATCTTTGTGTGGATTTTCCTCTTATCCAAACTAGTGCCCAATGTCGTTTTCAGGGCAGTTAAACTGAAGTGTGATTGTGATTGTGGAGAAGGATTATTGTAGTCTCTGAAATGCTTGTAAAAGCTCCAGAAGGGTATTTGATCTGGTGGATCTGAGTTAACAATGCGATTGCAGTTATTGCTTTTGACCAGCAGATGGCATTGGCAGTATGCACAGTGTGCTGTGGCGCTGCAATACCACACCAATGTTGCCTGTCCCAAAGGGCCAGTCTCTATAATGAGGCAACCACATTTTTGCAATCTAGTTTTTAGCCCAATACCAAATGTTGTCATTCTGACCAGACAACTTCGGTTCCAGGCTATTTTTTTAAACATGATGTTTTGCACGTTTGGATTCATTTCACATCAGTCTGTGCCTGTCAATATCAATCCCCTCAACTGCAAACCTCCGCACTCACTTAAACTCTCTCACACACACACACACACACACACACACACACACACACACACACACACACACATACACCCCTATCAAAGTGTCTTTGACCTAGCAGCACGCCAGATGTTTTGGAAAAAAAGCAAGAAATCATTAATACACATGCTAAGGAGCATGGTTAGAATGATCTGGAAATCAATAGAAACATCAGAAGGAGGAAGAGGAAGATTAAATATTGACTGAGTTAATGGGGTGAGCTGAGAAAAAATTGCATTTAGCTAATTCATCTAGCAGCACCAATGTGGCCTGTCTAAATGGACGTAGAAAACTGTTTGCTCTCATGCACAGATATCATGGGAATTAATAGTGTAAGTAGTAAAATACTGAGACTGCACAATCACTCCTGTTAAAGTTTGTGTAAAAATTGTATTTTCCCCCAGAAAAACACATTTTCTTATCTGTTTGCCTTTTATTCCTTCTTGCTTGTAACTTTTTATTGTCTTTTAATTGTAAGTTATTTTATTTTATTTATTTAATTTCTAAGAATATCTGCCTGTTTTCTCTTTTTGTTTTTATTATCTCTTTATTTCAATTGTAATACTTTTTTATGACTTGTCCTATATACAGTAAATACACTTTTCTTGCATTGCCTTTAGATTGAATACATTTTTTTTTTAACATTGCCAGCATGAGTTCCGAAGTCACATCACGTTGACAGTCAACACCGTCAACGTCACAGTCACTATCACAAACTCTCCAATCAGCCAGGAATCATGAAAAACCATTAAGATAGAAATATGTATTTTGCAATATTTTGCCAAATTTTACCGCAAATAGACAAAATTAGCTATGTATCAAAAGCACTAAAGCAATAATAGCGCCACATCCCAAAATATATTAAATCATTTTTGAAAAACCTATGGACTCAAGTGTTTTGGTTTTAGTGTGCTGATGGTGACTGAAAACATAGAGCCAGTACGATTATGTAACCACGATTCCCTTTTTTAAAAATCGCCACAACTCCTCTGTCCATCTCCATCTGGACATAAAAATATATTTTATAATACCACAAAGGTATGAATTAGCCTATCATGTCAGGAATAAGGGGTCCTGTTCAACAATGTTTACATAGCTACTAGGCCATAAGAAAATTAAACTAATCCAAATATCTACATATCATCTACCTGGATTTCCACGTGTTGGAAGAGGTCTCCCCATGAAGTTTTGCAGAGGGGCTCTGATCCAGTTGCACATCAGCTATTTGGCTGCAGCATCCAGCAGAATCTTCATCTCCACCTTTCAAGGACAGAGAAGCGTTTGTCTCAATAAGCCAAATATGACTGATGCCATCAACTTAAATATTAACACTGCTGCCACTGTAACACTTAAAATACATGACAACAATTACATTTTAAATCACAAAGGTATGACTTATCATGGCAGGAATAACAAGTCCTGTTCCCAAATATTTAATACATTATATCTCCCATGGCCATAAGAAAAGTAAACACTAAATATCTAAAACATTTACATAACCTAACTGGATTTTCACATAGTAGCTAGCGTTTGCTCTTGGGATGCATTCATCCTGGAGAATACAAGGACAGAAAAGGACAAAAAGTTGTATAAGTCAAACATGAATAGGGAGAATAATTAGCACATGAGACTGGTGTGTATGAGAATGAAAGGCTGTCTTTAAAAAAAAATATTAAAAAAAGCACCGAAACAGCAGCTACAGTGTTATAAAAAACAAACATATTTTGCTACTATCCACTAAAATAAAAAGCCTATGTAATTAAGAAAAACATAGGCTACCATTTCATTTTCGGCCTTCGCTTGCAACACATTAAAAACTTGGAGCCTACTGGAAAAGTACAAAATTAGCTTAACCCCACGAGAGCAATAGCCTACCTTTTAGCTAGCAGGTAGCTTGCAGCTAGTATTCGTGGCTGTTAGCCAATTCGTTTCAGTAGCTTTTAGTTAACTTTAAAATGAAGCTACGTTTTTTTTTAATTATTGTTATTATTATTAGGCTACGTTGAAAGCTAACACCAAAAAGCGGCAGCCTAACCATAATTTTGTAACTAGCTAGATTTAACTAAATACCCAGGGGGCAAACTGATTTTACAGACATGGGCTGTTGTAAAAGGTTGTTCACCAGAAATTATATCTAGGACCTTCAAGGATCACAACCTGGGTGGACAACCTGCTCAACTAGGCCTACCTGCTTGAACGCTAAAGAGGTCGGAAATAGACAATCGTAAACAAGGTTTAATGCAAGGGTAAAATTGTAACTTAAATATATCATCATGAAACTTTGCAAGTTGATAACTGGCATTAAAACAATGATTTTTTTGTTTGAATCAATGCATATTTAGCATATTTCACAAATCATGCACACATTTGCCCATCATTAAAAACCAAAAATCTAGATATTGGCTAAAGCCATAGTTGAAATCTTTAATGCATTTTGACATGATATAGGTAGGTTACGTTTCTACATAATAAACTTCGTCTGTGAGAAAGTGATCATTCTGTTTGATAGTGGTTAAATAAACATGATTTGATAGTTTTTTTCACTTCTCTGACCCATAATCTAATTTTCTTGAGCACTTCAACTTTCCTTACGCATTCTTAGCTCTATTCTGAAGGTTATTACAAAAGGATTGTGTCAGTTGTTGTTCATTGTCTGTTTTATGCGACATTTTTCCCTTCAAAAATGGCTAAAAATGCATGACCTGTACATAGTTTTTTTTTTATTCATAAAATGAAAAAGGCTGTTTTCAGAAAAAAGGGGGTTTTGCCCCCTGGGTAAAAAGGTTAACGGCAGGCTACAGGCTATTAAATAGTTGTCCAATACACCATAGGCCTATCTAGTCAAGTAAAGTGAGGTGACATTTTAAAAAAATGTTTTATCATTACCATGACTGTATGAAGGACATAAATCGTTCATGAAAACGTAAAGGTCAATCAATCAATGACTATTGGCTATCTATAAATAATAGCCAGGAGAAATTTACCATGGCTGATGACAGCTGACAGGGCTTTGTTCAAATCAAATCAGTTTTATTTGTATAGCCCAAAATCACAAATAGCATTCGTCTCAATGGGCTTTACAGTCCATACAATATGATACAGTATGGTACAATATGACACAACATGATAAAATATGAAACAATATGACACCCTGTCCTTACACCCTTAGCTCGGCTGAGAAAAAACTCCCAGTAAAAAACCCTTTACCGGGATTAAAAAAAATAGAAGAAATCTCAGGGAGAGTTGACAGAGTAAGGGATCCCTCTCCCAGGACGGACATGCTGCAATAGATGTCATTGGTAGAGAAAAATCACGAAGGATTTTGATCATTGTCCAGATGTTTAGATGGTAATACTAAAGAAAAGTGCAAATAGTATGGATGCAGGACGAATTCAGATGATGCCAGAGGATCCACACCATCTCGTCTCGTCTCCACCAGGGAAAACTAAGGTTTCCAGCACCGGGATTTCACCCCACGTCTCCAGGTGGTATCTTTAACCACTGCAACATCTTACGCGTAGGCGATCCATTCTCAGATGTTGCCAGAGGGGAGACCAGATCCACACCGTCTCACCACGACCAGGGAAAACTGGAAGAGGACAGACAAGCAACCAATGAGCAAAGCAAAAATGAATTTAAAGATTGAACAAACAAGCGAGTAGAAATAGTACTATCCTGATGGACGGTGAAACAGTGCTGATGTGAGGCAACAGCAGGCGGGAAGCATCCGTTCCTAGGACAGCTGATTCCACACAGAGCTCGGAGTCAGTCGAGCAGGTAGACAGGGGGAGAGAACCCCCGGGGCATCGCTCAGCAATCATGGAAGATAGACAGAAGAGCACAATGTTAGAGAAATGGAATCAGTTATTTTATTTTGCGTCGGCAGGACAATTATTCAGTGGGAGGACAACCGGTACTCAGGCTCTGACAAACCGAGACCGAAGGCTGATGATAATAACGCTATAACAATGTTCAACAATATGAACACAATTAACATTAAATAACATTGATTTACACTCTACCGTTCCCCACCGACACACAATCAGCGTTAGCCTCCCAGACCCAGAGCCTGCCCCCCAGCACCCCGCCCCCAGAGAGCACGCCCCAGTGCAGCACTAGTCCAGTGGAGGACCGGGGCCGTAGAGAATAGATAGTATAGAATAGGGAAATAGCCAAAATGCACCGCTGCCACGAGGAGCAACCACAGCCGAAACCCCCGGAGGGGGGGGCCCGTACAGCCCACTCGGGCCGGCCAGACCGGCCATGCCGGCCATGCCCAGCCCATGAGACAAGGCCAGAGGCGCCAAGCACAAAGGGCGTGACGCATCCGCCGCCGCCATCGGCACACCCAGAGCTAGGACCGGCCGGAGGAGCACCGACGCCGGGCCGCGAAACACAGACGCCAACAGCGACGCCACAGAGCGGACCGCCAGGCAGGGACAAATGTTGTTTTTGGTGTTTGGGTTTTTGGGTTTGTTTTTCCCCCTTCCTGTTTCTCTCCCCGGCAGTATAGGTGCAGCAGAGGACGTGGCTGGCTGAGCTGGGTTTCTGTAACATGGCACACCTGGGATTCATCACCAAATGAAGCATCTATAAAAGCTTGGATTTTTCAATAAACTTCCCTTTAGTCATCCATACCTACGTTTTTTTGCATTTTGCATCTAACTCAAATACTTAAACGCAACAGCCAAATGGACCAAGGTGTTGTTCTTTAATTCTTCAGTCTTCTTTATGGAGGCTATCTAGAGGAATATCTGAGTTGAATTCCACCTGCTTTCTCTGAGAACATATATGAAAAAAAATTTAAAATGTAATCGGACTTGATGTGTCACCAAAGACCACAAAAAAATAAACATAAAACTAAAAAAGACTTTGGACTTTTGCCTTGAGTATGAATCTTAGCAAAGAACAATGATAAGAATATTGAAAGTGCATAATCACAAACATTTCTGTTTGTGTGTGGTAGAATTAGCCTACTTGTTTGGGAAATCACCTTGGCAACAACTGGCTGTCTGCCATTGCAGTCCACTATCATCTTGTGATGCTGCCAGAGTTTATCCTTTCTCTTTTTTCTCTCTCTCTCTCTTCCTTTCTTTAAGGCCACAGCATGAATGTAGCATCATCACTCACGTGCCTCCAGCAGCCTGGTGTCACGAGGCTGGAGCGTATGCACATGAGCAGTGGTGCACGGTGGGGTCTCAATGGGGGGGGGGGCTAATATCACTTGATCTTGTGCATCAGAGCAGATAGATGAAGTTAAAGCGATTAAATTGAAGGAGGGCTTTTGCGTCACTGGAAAGGTGGCTGCCCTGGATATGTGAATGGATTAAGAAGAGAACTACATGAATGACTGCATGAATGAAAGAACAATGAAGGAATAGTTTTTCCCACATTTTGCCCACTTTGTGCAGAAAGAGTTTTTGAACACATTGACGAATGTCGCCTCAAACTGAAGTACATCTTGATACAGGATGCTTAGTGTGCTTGTGTTGGTTTGCTTCTTTATAATCATCAGGTTCAGTTCTGATGGAATGGTTTACCTAGGCTACTTTCAAACTGACCTCGGGTAGGCTATATGTTTTTACTCAAATCTGTCCAGCAGGAATATAACAAAGTATCCATCCTGGATAAAAGGGAAATATCACAAAGTAAGACTTTCATAAATTTAACTTCAGAGTTTAAGCGAAGCGTAGTGAGTGTGTTAGTGGTTCTGTACATGCACATTTTTTACATTTATTTTTTTGTTTGATCGCATCACTACACAGAAAACCAAAGATCCAGGGTAGTTATGAACAGTGTACAGGTAGTGGGAGAAACAGGGGCTAATGTGGCCAAGCAGCCTTATTTTAGTCACTATCAACAGGGTCAATGGGTCCACAAACTCACCAGAGGGTTCTGGCTCAGAGGCAAGCCTAAAAACAAATGTTGAGATCTACCTTACTGAGAACAATTGCATGTCCGCCACTTGTTCAGTCATGAGCGAAGATCGACCGGTAGAGCGAAAGCTTTGCCTTCTTGCTCAGCTCACTTTTCATCACAACAGCGCTGTAACGGTGCGTTAAAGCAAGTGCATGTAAAATAGCCCCCCGCTGCTCCGCGAACAAGACCCGAGGTCCTTGAACCCCTTAACTTGGGAGTTAGGACTACATCCCCAGAGTAGGCAATCCATCGGTTTCCTGCTGAGAACCATTGCCTCAGATTTAAATGTGCCAATCCTCATTCCAGTCCAACTAACTGCAGAGAACCCGGACACAGCTCTCGCTTTGAGTGCATTGAGATTTTGTGGCCCCGAGAAGTGACCCCCCTGAACTGTACTCCCACAGTGCCTTCCACAGTATCTCCCAGGCCGACCGCATGGTAGCGCACCCGACCCTTAAAGTTCATGTCCACAGGATGGTGAGGGAGGGGGTGCCAAGGATCTTCTTTGGGCTATGACTGGCCAGGCTCTGTGGCAAAACCCGAACACCAGGTGCCTCCTGATTGGCCCTCCCTCAGGGCCTGGATCCTTGCAGGGGCCCCAGGCTTCCTCTGGGCAAAGCGACTTTAGCTCTTCCTTGGTGTGTCATAGGGTCTCTCTTAACTATTTGTAGTCTGGCCACTCGACTGAAAACAAATTGCCATGGGCGGACCCTTTCAGGAGCACCAGTCTCAAGACCACAAACCTCCTCACCACCACTGTAAGGTGATGGTTCCCGGAGAGGGACCCACTACTCCATAGGAGAAGAGATTCAGTCAAATTATGTTAATGTACAATAACATCCCTAAAATTTCCCTAAAAACACAGAAACAAAATGCATACTATAACGATTAATGATACCAGAAAAGCCAGATTGATATTGTTATACCTTGAACAAATCCAATATAATTTACTTTCAGGCATATTTTAAATTCCTATAACAAAGGGATTTTTTCTTCAGGGTTGGAATGTGTGTCTGTGTGTGTGTGTTGAGATGGAGCTCAGCCAGGTAGCTCAAGGGAAACCAAAGAGAAAGGGGTGTGTATAGGCTATGTGTGTCTGTCCGGGAGGGTGAGAGAGAGTCAGAAGATTATGGATTGATAGAATAGAAATAGTCGCCAAAACAGCCCCCAACTACCCTTTACCCCAAACCCCTCCCTCACCCAAGCCTGGGGTTTGAATTAATGTGTTTCTATTTTTGGCTCTCCCGTGTTTCCAGGGGAAACCTAATGACGCAATGACGTCAATGCAGGTCACCAGCAAGAAGCAGACTGGAGGAATTGAGTGGCTTCCATTAGAGGTTTTGCAGCATTTTACAGCGAGAAGGCTAGGAAGACAAAAATGGATTAAGAAATGTACAGAAATAAAAAGAATAGAGACCGGAGTGAATATGGGAGGCAGTGCGACTGACGTCTGGAAAGAGAGAGTATGGAGGGAGGGTGAGAGGGTGGATGTGTGGTGGGGGGGGGACCCTACTGCTGCATATCAATGGGTGCCGTTCAAATTCCCAGGGATTATTGGAGGGAAAAAGGGGGGAAAGAGAAAAATTATGCACGCTTCTTTGGATCGGTGATTACTGGGTGAGTGAGCCCTTTCTATTTTTGTACCCCCCACCCCTCTTTGCTAATTGTTTAAGTGAGTAAAACAACAAGCTGCCATTCTGTTTTCGTGGTTATAGGCAGTGTTGCGTTATAGAGAGCCATTGAGAGATTCATCCCTGTGTTTGACGGCGGAGCTTGAGTGGCTCAGTATTTTCTCCGGAGAGACGTGCTGGTGTGCGGTGATATTTTGTGTGTGTGTGTGTGTGTGTGTGTGTGTGTGTGTGTGTGTGTGTGTGTGTGTGTGTGTGTGTGTGTGTGGGGCACAAAATGAAAACTAAAAGTGTCTTCGCTTTGACTTCCACCGAGTTGATTGCAATTTTTTTATCATTAACCGCAGCGGTGGACGTGCTCCGTCTGCAGCCCCGTTATACCGATGCAATACAAATTCTGCATTCATCGGTGTCGGCTATATTCACCGCTGAGAGAGTGCGTGTGAGTGTGTGTGTGTGTGTGTGTGTGTGTGTGTGTGTGTGTGTGTGCGCGCGCGTGCGTGCGTGTGTGCGCGCGCGCTGGAGGGAAATATGTGTTTTGGTATGATAATCGAAATTGCACGAGGGCCAGTTGTATTCTCTAAAATATTTGAAACACCTCGAGAGGATACTTGCAAGTAGTGTCGTCTAATTGCAATGCCAAACACTCAGCATCTTAGAGCGTTTCATTAAGATCGAGCTATCTATAAAAAATGGAGCGAGTTGATCATTATTTGCCAAGAGACTACTTTTCTAAGCAGGGTAGTGTGTGTGTGTGTGTGTGTGTGTGTGTGTGTGTGTGTGTGTGTGTGTGTGTGTGTGTGTGTGTGTGTGTGTGGTGGGGGGGGGGGCAGTCGTGCGCGTGGAACCTAGAGGAAGTAACGTTACTTCTTTACGCGTGGAATAGCGGAGATGAGACTGCTCTGTGGGTGCATGCGCGAACAAGACCGCTCGCACAAACACAATGGCTATTTCACACTCGAAAAGGCTTTCGATGCGTTGTAGCAACAAGTGCCAATTCATGCACGATCAATTCATCTACAGACAGCACATTGCACCCCGATACCCAAAAAGATAAATGTAATGTGCTTGTGCCAACTGTTTATTGTTATATTTTGTATGTATTTCTGGCATCTTCCATTTCATCTTTTACATTCTTTTATTCTACCAACTCAACTTTTCCCTCTTTTTTCCACAAACTAGGCTCCAATGCAGGGCGTTCACCACACACACACACACACACACACACACACACACACAGACACGAGAGCACCATGCACAGTTTACAGTGTATTTCAGGACCACGGAGAGCGCTCTCCCTTGCCATCGTTATTGAACATTGGACTCGTCATCTGTGCTTTGAAAGTGGACCTTTGCCTCAGCAACTTTTATTGCAGGGAGAGCTTAACCAGTGAAGGGCCTGAAGAACTGAAACTGCAAAATTGAAGTAATCAGACACAACACACACACACACACACATGATAATCATTAAGTAAATAAATAACCATAGCACACGGTCTTCCATCAGTGCATGAAAAGTAAACTGAATATGGGACAGTGTAGGACACATGTGTGACACCTTTCTCCCCCCCCCCCCCCCCCCCACCCATGACGCATTTGGTGAGGTTAGTATATGGCAGATGCCTACGTGTGCAGATGGTCCAGTCTGCTGGTCCCTCATCGCCCTAGGCTTGACGTAACACCGATATACAGACATAGGCCCCATCATCCAGATGTGGTCCTGTTGTGTGCACGCCTCCTCAATACACTGCACAAAAGGCCCTCTTTTTAAAAAAACCTTTCATGAACTTGTTCTTTACTGAAGCATGACATTTCCTGAGGCGGGCCTGTGCATTGTACACTCAACGGATTTACACTTGCAGTTAAGCTGGTGTTGTGTTGTGTGAAGCAGGATTTGTTTCCACCGTTTCATTTCATTAAAGAGTTCCTGAATGATCCTGAATTCAGATTGTAATTTCTAGATTAATATTCATTTTCGAGATGTGGTCAACGACGTAGAAAAGAACTATAGATGCAGACTCTCAAGATATTTGCTGTAATGATGACTGCTTGAAGGTTGTAATTGACAATGCAGACAATATGTTTAATGTTACCTCATGGAATATTCCACAAGTCCCACACTCCCTCTCCCTATAAAAGGAGAAACTGCAAAAAGCATGCTACATTTAAAGGGAGGCAAATGAATGGCTCTCACTCAATAAATTACCCAAATATAAAGCCTATGTTTACATTACATCTATCTGAAAGTCTGAAAACTGTGAAGTGAAAATATGAGCTGGCGATAACTCATCAATGATGTGATCTTCTTCTCAAACGTAAGATGATCCTATAGATCAGACTGCATGTACGAGGAAATGGTATGAATGTTTTACAATAAATGCCCTTAATTTCCAGTGACATATGTCATAGGTTGTGTGAAAAGATAAAAAGTAACCACAATGACAATGTGAACCTCATGGAAAGCACACCGTGGGACCTAAGACACCCTCCATAAAAGCTGCAAAAACAAACGTTTAAACTCAAAAATGTTAAAAGGATGTATTGTGGTGCTGCTGAGATTATCGGTTAAGGTTTTGTCTTACACCATCTTATTTGTAACTCTCTATTAAGTATGGTTTAGGCCTAGACCTTAAGCAGTAAACACTTTGAGGCGGTGGCTCTTACAGGCAATTGTTTCCTTGTGAATAAGGGTGTGGCACATATTTACCTCACACATGGTATGAGATGCAGCTCTTTTTTGCTTTTACGTTCTTCTTATAGTGCACTGGGACATAAGGTGGCTGGCTTGTAATACTGGACAATGGCTGTGGTAATTAAATATCTCATTGATCCTGAAAGGTTTTCTTTTCTGGAATTTTAACATATTTTTTTGAGGATTCATCAAAAGATTCAGATCTGGTATCTGAGTATTTAGCATGTTTTCATGTTTCAGGATGTCAGCTATTTTCAATGCAGCATGGGGTGTGATTGGGTATGTGCGAATAAAATGTATGGTTGAATTGCTTAATGGAACATTTGGAGTTTTTATGTAGAGTTCTGGTAATAACAATGTCTTAAGAGATTTATTGCTGATGCTGTTGCGGTTTTCTGAATGGAGCTCTGTAGTTGAGTTAAAGTGGATAGAAGGTGGAAACAAAAGTTGGAGGCTTATTTGTCCAAAGGTAATTTAAATTAACAGGTGGAATTGCGGAAAACTATTATTCCAGTTCTTGTAGCCTGTATGTTGGTATGATCTTTTCAATATTTTATCAAAATAATATCAGAAAAAAAACAATATTTAGGCAATGTTCAAATATTAATATCAGATAATGCGTTAGCAGGGTGCCATATTATAATGGATTTTCTTTATGAGAAATTAAATTCAAAGGAAAGCGATATCTGTGAAACCATTTTCTGAAACTTGAGACCTCATACTATAGTGCCATTTTGAGTGAGATCATCTCCTTCCATAACCACAGAGGAAATTAAAGCTGAAAATCTTCAGTGTGGTGATGCAGGACGGCAGCATGTGTCACATGGTTGGGGGGCGTCGACGACACCCAAGGAAAAGGGGATGCCTTACTCTTTATGTGTAGAGAAGACCAGCGTGTTGTAGTCCGAGGTCCACACTGAGGCCTTTATCGGAGTTGATTCTCAGGGCCCTATTCGCTTCAGAACGTGACAAGCAAGTTTCAGTCCTCGAGCCACTTCAGTGTCCTGGTTGCAAATGGAGACAAAATGTAATACTTGTATTGACAAAGTTTGTGAAGAGGAGGTTCGAGGGATACTTACACGCAGGAAAAAATCACCCTGAAAAAACCTGTTCATAACAAATTAGATATTTAAGTAAACGTTACCAAGTCCTATCGTTTACGCAAATCAACCTGCATGCAAACTTTTAAACTAATTTTTTTTATGAAAGTCAATTTACGCACTATTTCAACTCATTATTTCAACTAATTTGTAAACCTATGTATTGTCATCACACCAGCGTTGTTCCCCACCTTTCATTCGGTCTGCTTGCAGTCACGTGATGTTTCCTTGGCCCACAAGCATTAACAAGCATGTACATCCAATATCCAAAATCCGCACATTAGATTACACCTGCAAAACAATTTTCAAAAAATCCTCCTTTGGTTTTAATTATTTTTTGTTTTGTTTTTAAATAGTTTTTTTTTTGGATCAGGTTTAACAGCAGCATATTTCAAGCATTTCTGAAAACTCTTGAAGTGAGTCAAGAAAAAGAGGATACAGACCATTAGGCCGCTGCTGTGTGACCTTTTTTAGGAAAGTTAATGGCAATAGGTAAGTTTCAGCTGTTTCTGAAAGGTTGTGGATCCTGACTTTGATGCAAACATTTTGCCTATCCAGACTTACAAACGTAATTCAATTACATCAGCATTTCGTTTTTTGTTGTTGTTCTTTTCCACAATAGATAGATCATTAGGACATTAAGAGGGTAGAGGAGCCATGTAAATCCTTAGTTTTTTCTACACTCTTTTGTTGTATTATACATACACCTGTGGTGGTATTTTAACATTCCATGATTTACTAGTGTTGTGGTAGTGTGAAATCCGCACCCGGGAATTTCCACCCATACTCAAAACTAGCTGCTTTCAAAAATTCCTTGCATGTGCTGATGACTCTCCCTTTTTTTTCTTTCTACAGATGCTGACCGGATCACAACAGGATGATCAAGTCAAATTTTTGTCCACTGTGGGTCTTTTTGCGGTCTGGGCTTGCTGTTCCTAAGGCAGTAGCCAGGAAGCCCTTACCCCAAAAAGTATCTGCACTGGACTCTGGCATCTGAACCAGGCATCGTGTTTCTTCCTCCCAGATGGAGCTGCGACTATCTCTCATCTCTGTGGGTTAAGCCATGTGTGGTATATGCACAGTATTTAAAGATTCTTAAAGATCATTCCCAACCTCGCTCGGACTATCAAAGACTTGGCAAAAGTAAGGTGTGGCTTTTCACTATTATGATTTTTTCATTTTTAATGAAGCATTTAAGAGGCATTATATATGACGTCGCAAAACCTGTTATTACAGTAAGAAATAGAAAGCAGCTTCACTCACCTTGATGTCAGATCGAAGAGCGTAAAGCTTCATTTCCTAAAGTCTACGCTAATATCACAGTTACCAGTAAGGATAACACTTTAAGATGCTTTTAAGTTACAATTTTAACACGGCAGGCCGTTTGGGTACTTTCTGTCGTTAGGCAGCAGAAAAAGATATGACTGTAAATAAACAAAAAAAAATATCTCACAGAGGAATACTGGTTAAAACTAAATTATGCATTTCCAAGATGACATATTAGTCCAAACCAATAACTATAACAACACAGGAGCAGACTAAAGAGCGCATTTAAATGCATTGTAAATTGTATTATCATTGTGTTATTTAATTCTACTTGGCCTACTCACAATAATTTGCGTCATATTTTTTTTATCACATGTAAAGTGTTAGGCTGATAACTAAAAGGCTATTGTGCTCTTGCAGTGGTTTTGTATCATCTCTGATCTGTGATTTCTTTGTCTAAGTGTTTTATCAATTACATTTTGTTTTTAATCAATCCCCCATACATTTCAAAACCCTAATATGTTATAATGTTCTATGGTCATTAATCAGCACTGACATTTTAGACAATAATATATTTATAATTTGTGTTATATTTATATAAAACATTTTTTTATTTATGTCTAAAATGTTGTAGCATTATCTGTTTTGTAACTTGCAGTTTTTCTTTTCTTCTTCATGACATAACCATCAATGGGCTGTAAAAAGAGGCCAGACCTTTGTAGAAATGCATCTAGAAAAACAACATGAATAGGATGTACATGGACAAATAGAAAATGTGTAGCTTGGAGCCTTTGACGTACTATGTGTTACATAATCATGAATATTAATCCAAACCAAGAAGCCTTCACAATGGGGTTCTTGTACATAAAAAACTCACTCACACAGGACACTTACACTAACCATAGAACTTCATCGCGCAGGGAGTGTTTGAATGCATGTTTATGTAGCGTACATACAGTTAGGTTCTCTGCTGTGCGTAGTGGGCAAACACAATTTAGGAGCAAGTGAAATTATGCAGATGTGCAGCGTCGCTCAACAGGATGGAAGTGATTTTTAAAATTTTATACAATTGCCTGTTCACCAGATTGTGCTGCTGTGTCTGTGCTTTTGTGTTCATATTGTATCATATTGTATCATATATCATATTGTATGAAATGTAAAGCCCACTGAGACAAATGTATTTGTGATTTTAGGCTATACAAATAAAACTGATTTGATTTGATTTGATTTGATCCATGTTCACTTTTGTTTTATTTAAATTCACCCCTGCTTCAGTTTTTCATTATTGTGAGGTGGACATTTCCTTTTTAAGTGTTATGATTTGTTTAATAAAGATTAAGATAAGATATTGTTGTGTTGTTGTCTGTCTACTAGAAACCTTCCTATGGGATTGATTGTATTTTCAAAGTAAATATTGTTAAATACTAAATGACGCAATTACAAACATTGAAATTATAATTCTTCCATAACAAAAAAGAACACAATGTTTGTAAATTCCAATTCTCTTTTTCATAATGACTCATACAAAAAAAATAACAATGCACTGATTATTAATGTCTGAAAGTGAAACGGTCCAACGTCAGAGCCAGCTAATCTCGGACCAAACCCCTGATGATTCCTGCCTCAGAGTCGTCTACAGTATGTATCACACAGACTTATAGTGACACTATTTCCAGTAGACTCGCCCTCTGCATCCATTAATTGACCTCTCAAATCCCCAAGTGACCTTCAGATTGGAGCTAGAGATTCCCAGTTTAATCACAGCCGTGGCCAACAATTTGTGTGTCACACATCGCCCTGGGAAATAGGGCAGTGCCTCATCCATGTCATCAGATAGGGACGTGGGTTGGTGGATGCAGATTTGCCCTTTTATTGCTTGTAATGAAGTAAATCAAGTTTGTAACCACAAGCAAACTACAATGGAGAGGGATTTTTTTTCAGTATCTGTGGGTGCATGTCTTTGGTGCAAAATCACATGTTTGGCAATGAAAGGCAAATTTGGGATATTTTTCATGTGTTCACAGGGTCCTTAGCGACACATTATGAAGACTAAAGGTGAAGTGTTTGGGATTAAAATTTAAATTGGCCGTAGCTATTAAGAAGCATATCAGCAATCAGACCAAATTATTTAAGAAATATTACAAATTAAGATGAAAACAATAAAATCAAACAGTTAAAGGTAAATTACAGAATAATGGGAAAAAAATAGAATAAGGGAATTTTTAAAAGAGAACAAAAGGTGAAACAAACCACACAGAACCATTGGCAAACTCCAGTAAATACTTCCACGGGATCGTTTTTTTAAATGCCTTAAATGTACACATTTCAGACAGGATATTCTTTCAGGCTTGGCTTAAGAGGACATTAAAAAGAAAGAAATAGTGTCATACAGAGTTGAGACATAGGCTACTCAACACAGACGGGCCAACTGACTGGCCCTCAATAAATCTCTGGGTGTTTGCAGCTCTCCAGAGGATGTTTGGAGAACTGCAACCAACTGAGCAGCTCTATCACAAAGACGAAAAATGAAAAGACGTATTTTTCCTCTGGCAGAACGGGTTTACAGCAGGTTTGTTAAGTTACCTTACATAATGAACTTCATACTGGTAGTCTCCTCCCCATGACGTGTTCAGACCAAAGTTACGGTAAAAAGAGTCACCGTCTCATTTGGTGTAAGAAAATATGCTGTCTGAGGACAAGTTTGTTTTTCTTGACACTGATTTCAAAGGTCTGCCCAGTGGTTTGGTTCTGCGTCTTGGTGTTTTTGCCATATCTTGTTTCAACTCAGTGACGTCATTCAATTGCATTGCCAAAAGCCTACTCATTAAAAGAGATTTGAAGTGACATGCCAGAACACAGCAGAAAATAAATCTTGTTCCCGTCAGTCTTGCTGCTGGCAGGACAGACAACCATGTTGTCTTTTCATTCCTGTCAAGAAAGGAATCAAGCCCATTTAGTAGTTCTGGTATAGAGGTCCTTCATCATTTCCAGGAGCAACCACTTTGTGTCTGCGTGAAAATGATGGTCAAAACATCATCAGAAGTAGTGTAGTCAACAGTTATCCATGGTTGTACTTCTCTGATATTACTACAAAACTCAATTCAACAAAACTGCACATGATCCAGACTACCGTACGCAAATGTACAACATCTAGTAGAGGTACACTTTCCCAATAGCTTCGAAGTCTGGATTCAAATTCTATCTGTTTAATATTTGAAGTGTAAAAAGAGAAACATGTAGGCTATTAAGGGCTGAGGCTGAGCTAATGCTAACTTGGTAAAATAATTGACTTCTTATTACCTTTAAGCAAAGAAAGACTAAAGAAGACTAAAAGTCTACTCCATGCTCGTGGCTTTGCGAGGCTATAGAATAGCAGTATGAAGCATAATGCTCATTTCAGCCGACAAACATCCTCTTAACAACGTATTTTATTGTATTGATTTGAGTTTTACGTTTGCAAGATTCCATGTAAAGCACACGCCTCGTTGGACCATCTGTTACTGAACTTAAGAGGAAAATGTCTGATCGTTAGTGAGTTTGAAGTTTTCATTACTATCAGACTCATTCTTACTCATTTGCAATTAGACCACAACTATTTCCGGTGCAGACAAGTCATCACCTTCAGTATGTTGCCTGTAAAAGGGGTGCCCCGTAAAAATAGGGTTTTCACTTGATACTGGGGTAGTTTTTGCCAAAAGAAAAAAGAAAAAACAAGGTGGCTCTGTGCCAAGTCTGCTTACTGGAAATGGCCAAAGTCAGCTCTTCCAATAATTCCAACCCCCCCACCCTCTTCCCTAGTTACTATTTACGTTTCCCTGTATCATCTACTTCAGAAGGAAAGTATTTATATCTGCGTCACATTGTTTCTCCACTGTTGTAGAAGAGCAATGTGATTGGGTGCAGTGGGCAGTGACTAAATGGGCCACATTCAATGTTGGCATGTTATGGGCTATTATATGATTATCCCGGTCTCAACAAAACTATTTTCATGAATTTATGGGAATCTTGTGCAACTGGGTCGCCTACTACGAAATTGGGTCTCAATTAAGGCAGAGTTTAAAAGGGAGATGCTGCACACAACAGCACAAGGACAACTAGTTTTTTGGAATAATTTATGGCTCAATGACTCAAACACAATTTGTCTGCAGAGAATTCATGTTTACGTAAGGCCCATTGCATCAACACAACATTTATCAAATGTATTTTTGTCAAATAGTTCAAATGAATTTTTCAAGCAGTCTTTCAAGGTTTGTGTCTGAATTGTTTTTCCTAAGGAGCATAAAAATAAGGCAGTAAATGTAGCCAGTGGTTATACCTTTTCAGTGAATCAACCTAGTAGGTCTTAACAACCTGATTTCTCCAGCACTGACTTAAGGAGAGCCGACTGCAATGCTAAATGAGAGAAGCCACACTTTCTGAACAAAAAGCAGTAATTTCCAGACTCTCCCTGTACCGTGTGATTCCACATACGTGTGTTTATGTGTGTCAGGATTCTTTTCAGGCCTGCAAACCATGCACGTTTTTTTGTTTTGTTAGCGTGTAGTGACTATAAACGAAGACGGTAGATCTATTATTGTGTGGATAATGTATTACTCATCCAACATCCTTCATACATGTCAGGCTTAAAAGTTTTATGTTGCAGGGACTCATTTCACCAGAGCCCTGTGCTCAACTCCATGTTTCTTGAATAAGAGGGGCTCAGCATGCCTTGAGACACAAGCAAGAAGAGTCATTTTAGCTTTCAGCTTGCTGAATATGGAAGCAGGACAGTATAGAGAGCGCAAAGAAAGAGACTATCAAACTAAATCCACACAATAGGCTCTTAATTATTATTACTATTACACATAGACCTACAGTATATGTAGTGCAGTAAGTCTTACGTGTCTGCCATTGGTTACAATGAAGGTACTTGGAGAAAACACCCAATTAGGATGGACAAAGAGGAGCATTCCTGCAGTGTGCAGCAAAATGGAGAATGTTCTCTCTTCCACACATAAAGTAATTCAATTTGCACTCAAAAGCACTGGTGGTAGAAGACTAGTAAAAAAAACAGATGCCTTAATGAACTGTGTTTCCATTTGAGACCTCATATTGCTGTTTTTTTCTCTTACAGTGATATACAACTCAGGTAGTAAAAACGTTGTATGCACCACACCAGGTTCTGAATAAATCAATTTTCTTTCACGGGTTTACATTCCATTCTTCTAATGCGGATCTCAAAAATAAGATCAATGCTTTCATAGAAAATCCAAGGAGAATAGTTTGGCAACAAGATGAGTAGTCACTGCCTTTACTCAATCATACAAGATTCCAGTTTCTCCTGCAATATTACAACGCATTTCACCTATGTATAAAATCTACGTATGAACTACACATTTTTTTGCAATTGTTTGCTTTATCTTCCCTGATTTCTTTATTCGTTCGGTTGTGGACATGGGTATTAGTGGGTTTGCGCCGCACAATGCAACTTAAAGCTACACCTACACACATTCCAGTACTTATGACTAACTACTATAGGCTTCAATCAATGTACACGCATGCATCAAGTAAAATCCTCTTACAGGAACACAAAACTAAGAAAAACGAGATGTATGAGTTCCGAAACGACTGAGTCAGACTGATGTGATCCATCTTGTTTTGATTTAAATGGCATTTTAGTGATAATTGGAACATGTTGATAAGTTGAAGGTCAAGCTCAGGTTCGAGTATGGGGGAGGAGAGAGGAGGGGAATGGACCCAGGCAAGACTCAAAAGCATTTAAATGGGGGAAACCTGCAAAAATGAGGCACGTGTCATCCACTGAGGACAGCCACAGTCGAAACGCACAGGTAAGACCATTACA
The DNA here is from genome assembly GCA_026929865.2 of Hyperoplus lanceolatus. Lineage (NCBI taxonomy): Eukaryota > Metazoa > Chordata > Actinopteri > Uranoscopiformes > Ammodytidae > Hyperoplus > Hyperoplus lanceolatus. The sequence goes on from CM049416.1 coordinate 16,069,114, forward strand.
TAATATATTTTACAGTACAGGAGACAAAAATGGTGGAGGCAGAAATAATAATTACAATGCAAGTAACAATACTTAACATATTTGAAGGAGAAAATACCATTAACTGCATTTATATTATTTGTGAATTTTGTTATTCCTTTGTCATTAACGTAATTTAATTTGTTTTTATTTCTAGGATGCGCATCCTTTTGGACTTTGTCCTGGTCTCTCTTGCGGTGGCTCCCTGGTACTCAAGTCTTCCTACAAAGGGAGACTCCATCAGAAGTAGCATCAACAGCATAACAAACATTGCTCAGATTACCCTGGTCCACATACAAAAACTAAGGACAAAGGTATGCAGAGTAAAGCTAGGTTGTTTTCTTTTCTTTTCAGAGAAATTAAGTTTAATTCTCCTAGAACACTTGTATCATGGTAAAATCATAGCACAAAGTAAAAAACTAAATACGAATAAAGAATAGTTTTTTATTCAAGATTGAGCAACATACTAATATTCAGGTCTTCTTTTCCTTAGTTGCCGGTGGCCCCACACTTAGTATTAATCACTCCTTCCATTGAGGGACTGACTAGCATCAGCCGTGACCTTGGACTTTTGGAAAATGAACTGCAGAGCCCTTTCACGGAGCTCTTCAGCCAGATCCAGGCTGATGTGTCCAGCATGGAGGGAAGGGTGCGCGACCTTGCCATGACTGTGGACTGTCCCATCCAGCCCAGACCCAAAGGAGAGGCCACTGACCACTCGTTTCCAGACAGTCACCTTTATGTGACTCTGACCAAGGTGCAGCTCTACCTGGAATATATTCTTCTCAACATGGACAAACTCAAGGTCTGCTGAGAAATCCACACTTCTACCACACATATGCAAATTCTTGCCTTAATGCCTGGCTAATATACAGAGGCTTATACTTGCACAAATAGCTGCTGTGTAGTCAATGTAATTTGCCTTTGCCCATACTATTTTAGATCATATTTCTGTGACTGTACTACCAGATAATGAGCATTTAAATGAATGGTGTCTCAATATGCAAGCAATAATGCCCTTCATCTGTTTGCTGAACATTGTGCATGTATTCCAAGTAGCAAATGCGGTACTTCTTTTTAATTGTTGTACAAGAAAAGATTTCACAGAAGTTTGAAAAATATTTTTGATTTTATATTCTCTTTAGATTTATTTTAATAGCATAAATTATATACACTGAACAGATAAAGCGACAGATATTATGGTTTACAAATGAAAACATGTTTTATATATGTTGGCATGGTTTGTCTGTCCTGTACAAAGTTATACCAGGAAAAGTATGGAAAGATATTATGATGAATTTGCAATAGTAATGTTTGAATTGAAGTGGCACTGTTTATTCAAAAAAAAAATTGCATAAACATTTGTCACAATAAATGCTGCTATTTGGAGTCGGGCTTCGACAACTTTCCATTGTGATTTATATTAAAAGACAATACAACTATCTATATAAACAGCTCTTAAGATTGTATTCAATATTTATTGTCTGTATATTGCATTTAAATGAGAATATTTAAAAAGTAACAATGGCGAGAAATAACCCACTGTAAAGAACAAAGAATAAAAACACGCAGATACTAACATCATCATGCAAATAAGCTCTGTAACACAACCACAGCTTTTAAGTATAACGTACACCAAACGCATCATTAGTCATGTGTGACACATACTGTACTAATCTGCGTATACTGAAAAAAAGGGAGTGCTCAAATTTATATTATTAAGTTTAATTAATTATGCTAACATTCAGGGGGGTCATACTCATCACAAACATAAAAACACAGGAGGAAATAATTAAAAGATTAATTTAGAAAGGAGGATCGGTCATGGCTTTTCATTAAGAACATAGGGAGGGATTTTAAACACTATATTCTTTCAGAGAAGCTCAAAGCAAATTTGGATATTTTATCTTTTAAGATACACAACATAGGGGTTACTCAAAACCATAACTGTAAAATACAAGGGATATGAATATTCTAATCTGATTACAGTTTATTTGAGTAATGTGTAACTGTTGGCTCCCATGATTCTTAAACCTTCCATCTAGTTTAAGTGAACAAAACCTGGGCAGAGAGGGGATAACGGGGGAATAAGACAGAACTAATTGTTTAATAGTTATATAAGAAACGTATCCATGCCACTAAAACTCACTGTAGTTTACACAGACAACTGATTAAGCTAAACAACTGGCTTGATTGGCAACTTCATGTGAATGCCAAAAAAACCCTTTCGAAACATAACTGTTTTAACTCGGTCCAACTTCCTCTAGTCTGGTCCAACAATTTACCTGGAAACTTTTCCTTTGTCCCATGAACTTTCTTACTTTGGTCCAGTTTTTTTGTTTGGTTCAATTTAAGTCAATACTAATAATACTAATAATAATAATAATAATAATAATAATAATAATAATAATAATAATAATAATAATAATAATAATAATAATAATAATAATAATAATAATAACGTGTTACTTTGTCAGAAAGTCATCATAACAGATCACACCATGCTGATCTTCGTGGTGTTAATGTGAGGCATTTGAAGGTCTATATTATGCTATTAAAAATAAATAAAAAATCATAAAATGCATGATAAATTCCTACATGTCTTTTCTGCATAATTTCCCCTAGACTAAATTTCATCTAGCCCTTATTTTCAGAAGCATGAATAAATAGGCTACCTTTAGAGACATTTTGAGAAAAGGAACCTTAAAGTAGGTTACATGGTTCTACAGGGAAGTGTACGAGGTTATCATGTTGGTCTCCCATTTCCTTTTATGTTTACAGTCCGATAAGGCTCAACCATGATGGGCTCAACGCACGGTGTTTCGGCGTCCCCCAACCGACTCACCTGTTCACATGATTCCACACCCTCGACACAGACTTCCAAATCCGTAGCAAGTTCTTATCACTAACTTTGCCTACAACATAGGCCTACCACTAAATTATCACATAGGCCTAAACTTCACAACCCTACTAAAACGCTACCTTGTCATACCAATTTACAAAGCACACACACATTGGGGGAACGTCGTAGTTTAGCGTTTCGGTCATCATTGACCATTATTGCCTCGCCTACGGCTGCACGGTACGGCTTTGGTACCTACCTACGTCACGCTGTCACGCGGGGGTTGTTGCAAACCTGCCTCTGAATTTGTCAATGGAGCGGTTTTCTTCGCCTTTTATAGGCTTTGCTGGGCAAACCAATTATAGTGAAAGCAGTAAAGCCACTTATAGCCTACTCATCGTGGTCTTAGAATGAATTTGTCCATGCATGCCATGAGTTTGAGATATTCCTTTATTCGTCTCCCACTCCTGGGAAATGTAGGCCTATATGGCTTATAGTGCTGCTGATTGAAAGGCAGAATAAAGGAAGTACACAAATATAAAGTAAGTTAAGTCGAAATTAAAACAAGTACACGAGTAAAGGAACGCACAGAAATACTGGTAGACCTATAATTAATATCGGTAAGTAAAAATCTACTGCAGTTTAGTGTACAAAGATACTGTGCAGTAGTCCTATTTAGCCAGCAGATGTCGCCATCACTAACCTATCTTATTTTTTCACTTTTGCCTGCCTATCTTGCTTTTGTTGTAAAGCACTTTTGCTCTGGAAAAGGTGCTATACAAATACACTTATTTTCTTATCTTTCTCCCCCAGTCACTCACCTTTGACAACAAAACCCCTACGGTTCACCTCCACTAAGTTGCCAAGCCTGTTCCTCTGCTGCCAACTTGGAATACCTTGGCCACGTTTCTCTTTATTCATTTTCCTAATCCCTCCCTGCCCTTAGCTGCCCTACATCAGGCCTGTTCAAAATCGCTTGCTACCTGATCTGCTCACCCAAATGAAACAACAACTTTTACTATAGTTTTGATACTCTGTAAAGCACTTTGGATTTCCCCCCCAGTGTGTGAACTATGCCACACAAAGAAAGCTGCCTTACCCTGCCACTTTGTAATCCTTGATATTTGCCATTTATATGCCTTGGTGCTTTTTTTCTACTTCTATAAATAGAGCTGTTGAACATTGACAATGCAATTCATATTTTAGCTCTCTATGTTTTATTTTACTTCCTGTGCAAATACCCAGATCACTGGTATATCAAGTGCAACAACAGTTCATTAATGAACACCTCCTCTTGTGCAAAACATGCGTCACATGACACAACCTCCACAGTCACTTATTAAATAGGGCATGGCATCTCTCAAAATAGAACACTGGTTAAAAATCTTAAACATACAAAGCCAATCAACAGATAGTGCATACTGTATATAAATTACACTGTTAATAATGCAACAGCTTCACGATAAAACTATCAAGGTTTCATTCTCTTTTAAATCATAAAGTATATTTTTTTTAAGTTTTTAAAATTCAGTCAAAAATAGATTTTTTTTTCTCCCCTGCGACAATTCACATTTTTCCTCTGATGGGGGCAATGCCCAGCGAGTTCAAGAATGTCTGCAGGGTGGAGAGGTAGTCCTCTGGGTGGCATTTCATGTGCCCCGCGTGAATGGACTCTTTCCACTTCCTGCTCTCCACGGCTATGCCTTTCTTCCTCCAGAGGTCCATACACTGCTCCACAGCGTCCGGGTTGCACATGGCGTCGTTTTCGCAGAAGAAGAAGAGGGCCGGCGCGGTGATGGGGCAGTTACTGAACACCTGAATGCCATTGTTGTAGTAGTCCGCCGTTTGGCTTTTGAAGAGCCAGAAGTACAGCAGGGCAGCGTTCCTCACCAAGCCCTCCAAATGTGGCACCAGAGTCTTGCCAAGGCCTGGATTGCATCAAGAGACAACAAGGTTCACATTTTGTGATTAATAGGAGTGTGATTACGTATAACACAGACACAACACAGTACTCTACGGTGCTGGATATCAATCCTCAATACTTAATGAGTTCCAAAAGATACTCTCCCCGAACTCTCACAACCCCAACAAAAATTTTGATTAGCACCAGATCATTTAAACTGTTTATATATATTTTTTTGTCTCATATGTGTGGTATCTAAACTGTGTGTAATGGAAGCCCTGCACTTTTAAACTGCAAAAACAAATGTACATATGGCTACAAATAAAATAAAGTAACTTGAACCTTTTTTAATAAAAGGAATTTAACCAATACTCAAAAATAAAAATATGTAGGCCAATATATCCTGTTGCCAAGCCCAAGACATGTTTGAATCGAGCTGCCCAAAACAACTCCTGGACTCCTGAGAAAGTGGAGCAGTGAGACAAGACAACTGGCTAATGAATTTTTAAAATAACTTGACACACATATCAAACATAAACGTAACCTGATCACCCCCCCCCCTCTCTCTCTCTCTCACCTATCGCCATGTGCTCCAGCGTGCCAACCACCAGGCTGTCATAGATGTGTCCTATCACCCTCTGGGCCAGGGCTGCGTGTTGCTGCTGCCCCTGTGCGATGTGGGTGAGCAACTGGGTGAAAGTGTAGCCGCCGATGGATGAGGCGTGGACCAGCACCGGCCTCCCCGAGAACTCTGGCTCCCCCTCCAGCACCTCCAAGACCTCCAAGCCGTAGTCCAGCCCCCATCTGGGCCACAGGAAGTGGGATACGCTGCTTTGGACAACCAGGACGTCCATGCCACGGTCCAGGTAGAGGTCCCTGTACTTGGCTATTGCCCCCGACTGGGCGCCGAGCCAGGAGAAGAAAAGGAGAAGGGGTCGGGACGAGGCCCAATCTGATTGGTTTGGGCAGGAGCCAGGTGTGTTGGACAACAGTAGAGTTGCGGATGTCTGAGATTCTTTGGCAGGAGACAATGTCTTGAATGGAGCGTGATAATAAGTTATGCCATGTTTGATCTTCCTGGATATGAAACTCCCTCCGTCGACTGGTTCAGACACGGTTGTCTCAGTCCTGAAGAGACTGGAAAGAATGACAAAACCACAGTGAGGGTTCAAAAGTGAGTCTTTGTCTCACTCTGGCAGACAACTGACATTTGTTTATTTCATCATCCAAAAATGTGAAGTGTTATTTGACCAAAGATTTCTCTACATATCCTCCTGAGAGCCAAAATAAAAGTTTGGGTATCACACTTATTTTTGGATAATATTACTCTCTTGGATACTAAAAAACGCATATTCACATACTACCAAAATTCTAAAAAAATAAAAGAATAAAAAGTCAGTAATATATTTAAATCGAAGGTTGGGCAATTGTGAATTGAGTATTTATTATCAGTGAAGCTTTTTAAATCCACCTTAGGCTGACAATATCAAATATCAAAAAAAAAATTCATTCACTGACTGAAGAATTTGTAAATACACTGCATGTTATGGGCCTGCAGCCGAGGTCAGCAGACAGACTGACTGTTTTGAATACTTTTGCAGATGTGTTTAGACTACCAGAGAAGAAATGGACAAGGCCATATCACTATCTACATTGTACAGGCAGAGAGGAAAATGGAAAGCATGTCTGGTGTACACTGTCAATGAATAAGGAGACCTAAAATTGTCTGTGTATTGGAATGCATCTTCTTTAAAAAAAATCAAAAAAATAAACTGTTTTAACTGTATCAGTAGCTGTGTATCTGTGTATCTGAATCTTATGGCAGTGGGGGCGGGATGCATGTTATTTATTATGCTGATTTATAAGGACAAAGATGTGTATGCAGCAAGGTAGGCTATACACAGTGTAGTATTTCAAAACAAATATCAGGCAAAATGACAGGCTACTGTGGTATTTAAAGTAGTGTTTAAACCATAGATAGTATATGTAAACCCCTTCTTAGTTACAATATTGTATTGTGCTAAGCATTATAATAGGAATGTCATACAGGGCTTAGACATGGAGCTCTGACACAATGGGTCCAACAGAGCGAATACAAATTGACCCAGTTTTATGGTGGTCATTTTATTTGCAACCAAAGTGATTTTTTTAGTGTGTAGATCAATAGAGTTCTGTCTATCTCCACACTAGCCTATGTGTATGAAGGATATTAGCCTACTGGTTATTACATTATTCAGTGACTGACTGGGAAAAGAGCCCCAACACATTCCGATCAAATCATCTCTAGGCCTGATCAGAGGGGGGAGGTGAATAAGCTTCCAGGAATGGTGACACAGTAGGTCCATGGTAATTCTACGCGTCACTTTAACACAGTGTTTGCAGCCGCAGATAGCAGCGAAATCAGCAAGTGTTTTGCTTATAACAAATGCTAAAAAAAAGTATGCTGCATTACCGGGTTATGGCGCAGCATCTAGGCTACCTACATCCTCATGTTTTCCCTTTTATCTCAGCGCTCAAGCAAGTTCTGCATGACAGGTCACCCACACACAAACACAAGCAACATGACAGCAACATTTTATTTTTATATTATTTTGTTACCCTGTGGTGAGCGGCAGGTTTCCCATGCTGTGTGTGAGATGGCTATGTGCCCGTGTCCTCCTGGCTGCCTTGAAGACTCCGGACGATAGCTTCAGTCAATTGAATCTGCCTCTACGTCGGCTCAAACAACAGCAGCAACAGCAGCAGCAGCAGCAGCAGCAGCAACCGGTGTTGCAACTTCTTCTTCTACATTTTCTCCTTGATGTTTTTTTTGGGGGGAGGGCTAACTGACAAACAACCAAATGGTACATTGGCGACATCTACTGGTATGGAGTGAGTAGTGCGCGGGACATTACCAATAGGCTACTATTAATAAAAGCTAACATTTAGGGGGCAAAGTAGCCTATTCACTTGTTTTAGTAGTCTAGCAACACGACAGTTACAAGTTAAAGTCGCGGAGTAAAAGTAACCTACAAAGTAGGCCTAACCTTTCAGCAACAAAATAAAGGGTAGGCCTACTTCAAGTACCAAAAGTATAGGCTATGTATTATAGGCCAACATAATGGCCCATTTTAGAATCATGAATAGGCATGTATAGAGGCCAAATTAGCCTATGGATTAAAGATATAACTGCTTTATTGTGTTTATATTTTATTTTGCAAATTAAGCTGCTAATTCGCTTTCTCTCAGTGTCTTATCATTTCCTAATAATACTATCAACATTTCTCTGGAAACTGACCATTGCCCTTTTTTATTTTATTTCCTTATTTTTACCCCACCTGAATATTAGATTGTTGACGATCACGAAAAAATATCACACCAAATCAACAATGCAATCCTTTAGTGATCCTCCTTTTTATTACTGATAATAGGAGTTAACTTACTTCATGAAAATCTTCAAAGTGCAATGAAAGGGTCACACTTCACTGTGGCTGAAACAGAGCTTATCTCCTTGGATCAGTTATTAATAGTTCATAGCCAAATGAAGCCATTGGCGTCACGATAACGCATTAGGCTTATGTCCCACTAACCCGCCACCTCATCTAAATGGGGAAACATCAGACGGTCGTACAGTCACTCCTGGTCGGTCAGTAAATTCTGACCTACTAATCAAACAACTGCAAGTAATTTCAGTGCCACAAGATGGAGCCAGAGTCTTACAATGCCAGGTAGGGAGAGTGGCACATATGTCGATTCAATGCATTTCTGAGGATTCAGTAGAGACACAACCATTCAAAAATACCTTGTTGCAAGTTAAATCTCCTCAAGTATTAATTGCAGTACTTTAAAAAAAAATTAGGATAGAAAAAAGACAAAGTTACCATTCGATCATGCGATTCTGACAACAACATCTGATGTTCACAGTTGCTTCAAATATTTCAACCAGGAAATCCCATCTGATCGGCTGGAAACTGATGTGTCACTTTGTCTACATTTAGACAGCTCAGCGGAAAGAAGTAAAATACATTTCTCCAAACCTGCACACTGGCGCAGAAATACAAGTTACATGTATCAACAATCCGTGTACCTTCCGTTCAATCCATCTGTTTGGAAATCAAAACACGAAAAACGAAAAGTGACCTGTTTTTTTAATAATCATCCTCTCATCTACATCATATATCATACTAAAACACGTTTTTATCAATTTTTAATCACAATTCATGACCAGGATATCAAATAATAATGGCCTAAATGTTGATTTGAAAAAGTGTGTGCGCACGCGTGTGCGTGTGTGTGTACGCGCGCGCCCAGAGGCGAACTTAACCATTGCGCAAAGGTAGGCAATTGCCTTGGGTCTCATAATCATCTGATAAATGTTTGTTTTACTCTTCATTAATTTATCACCCATTACGTGCGGACGTCAGCATCGCACTGGGAACTGAAGGACACATCCTACATTATTGATAATGTTATTGATACTCGTGATCAGCTGAGGCATGAGCCCCAGAACAGACAGCTGCATATGAAAGCATTTTTATTGGTTAGGTCCACGAGTGAAAATTGCGTCTGAGGCGATCGTCGTCTCTGCCTCTCTTTTTTCCCTGTCTTCACTTCACTTGCCGAGTCAAAGTGGGCAATCACCCAGTTTAAGGGCGTGCGCGCGCGTGTGTGTGTGTAGAGGAAAGAAGAAACTTGTCTAGGCTATATTTTGTCCACGTTTAGGCTAGGCTATCTGAATTGAGCTTTTTGTAAAATAAGGCTCTTGATGGCAGCCAGCCAAAATGTGTTTCCTCTCTCAATAAAGATTAAACATTTGGTGGTTTGTCCCGTTTTGATCTGGATCAACAGCTGTATGTCTGTCGCTGTTTAGATCACACCTCGTTTCCTCTGAGCAGCACAGTTCGGTTCGGCACGGTTCGGCAGGGTTACCCTACTAGATCTGCCATGCGTTTCCACTACCGACAAGAGGCTTTAGCCTACTTAAAAGACGGAGATAGCCACGGTCAGAAAACAGTCTATGGATCAGAGCCATCACGGCGCTGGCCGCGCATAGCTCGTGGCCTTGTGGCAGCGGGACACCGTTTAAACCGCTGACTAATATAAATTATTATTTAGAACTTCAAAAATGAAAATGCAAATTTCTTACATTTTCTGTTTGTCTCCTTTCCCATTTTCGTATGTAAAGGGCGACATGGAAAATAAAAAATAAAAATGGCAATCAATTCATGTTTTACAGGCATATTTTGAATAAAACAGGCCGTTTTTTTAAAAATTAAACAAATAGGCTAATTAAAAAATTAAATCAAACAGTCTTTTTCGTTTTTCGTGTTTTGATTTCCAAACGGATATGGATTGAAAGGAAGGTACACGGATTATCAACCTGTCTCAAACGCGTTTCCCTATATTTGATGGCAGCACCGTTCCATCAAATGAAAAAAATGAATTCAAAGTTATCTGTAGCCTACATTTATACACAATTTGCCCTGGCCTACATTTGGTTATATTACAGACTTTGCAAATAAAGCTTTGCTGCAGAGGAAAAGCAATGGGTTAAGATTAATCATGACCTTAGATCTGATGTCTATGCCTATGTGGTTTGCATTGGGCCTACAACCACTTTAAAACCACAAACGTGTCTTTTTCCTGACTTCACCGTCAGCTCATGTCAGTGTAGCTGGCTGTAAATGTGAGCCATGGTTGTCATGACAGTGTTGTGGAGGTGACTGTAAAATGGCTGTCGCAGTCGTGGTCGGTTCTTTCCATTCTTGCACACACAGGCTGTCGAGGCAGTTTAAGGTCATAACACACACACACACACACACACGCATGCACGCACACACACACACGCACGCACGCACACACACGCACAGACACACACACACGCACACACACACTATATTATATTTTCCAGTACTTCTGTTTTACATTTGACCTTCAGTATGCACACAGTAAGCATCTTTTATTTTTCATGGGTGTATTTACATAGGCTACCCATTAATATCCCTGTTATGACAGGATTTATGGTATCCAGGTTATGTGGTGCACATGTGAACATACTGTTCTTGTTTAAGAAATATTTTAGCTTTTAACAGCTAATCGTACTCTGACAGTAACCGTGATACTGTGGCATAATCAACTTATCCAGGTTTCTGTTATCCCTGGGAGTGCTTCCTCAACTCTGAATAGCAGTTAGTTATTTAGTCAATCAAACCAAACAAAGGCAATAATGATGAAAACTTGAAACTACAGGGAAATTAAAATCAGGAAACGAGAATAAAGGGAATACATGTTATATCCCTTGTCAAACACAGCAGAGTGATAAATACGGATTCATCCTCAACTGAAACTCAACCAGAGCCGAACTGATTGCTTTTCGGGGCTTGAAGGAATCATAGATATGCCTGCACTGATGTAGATGATTAAACATCTGGATACTCTTATAATTATGGATCTGAATAAACAGGGATCTCCTTCGGTGGTAGACCAATATTTTTAATTGCGGACTTAAGTTGCAACTTTTCCTTAACACATTGGTCATTTGATCAAGTATTTTGATAGATGGTGAATTGTGTTTTGTGTGCACACTTGTGTGTGTTTTAGCGTGTGCTGTGTTGGCTGTGATAGCCATGTAGTAGGATAGAGAACAAGTAAGTATACATGTACTGTATATCGATTTTATCTCAAATCACAATTCGGTTTAAAGTGGATGACATCATAAAAATCGATGGACAGGACAACCAGTGTGTGTGTGTCACTTTCAGGCTCAGTCAGGCAGAAAAATGTTAAAAGATCCCAACAAAAACATATAACCCTGGCCCCTAGGCCATGTGCTCCATGTGCCTGTGTTAACCTCAACACTAGAGCTGCCCCTCTCTACCCTATGTCCTCATCTTACATCAACCCTTTATGAAACATCCCCTCATCGTCCATGGTGATTTTCTACACATCCCCCTCAGAAAACTCTCCTTCTCAGAAAAAGAAAGCATCCATGCCTTTCTTGGGACTCCCCTGTAAAGCTGCAAGGCCCCTCTCACCCGTTTTCCCCTCTCGACATATCAGACCACCCCGCCTAGTACTACCACACAACCCCCCCCCCCCCCCTCCCACCCCATCCTTTCGTTTTTGCATTGTTTCACCGTGGCCCCTATTGTCCGAGCGAAAAGAGAAAGAAGAAAAAGAGGGGTGGAGTGGGGAGAGGGGAGAATGTTCTCTGGCCAGGACGGCTCCACCCACATCAGGGTGTGGAAATTCCGTTACAGCTTCCTGCTTGTTTCTCCCTGCCTTTCCCTTTTTACTCCCCTCACTCATCATCATCATTCTATCATATTTTTTCTCTTGGCATCATGAGAAACACTTAGACAAAAATGGCAATTTTACTGATCTAAAATGACATCAACAACACAAAGTGTCCCAAAAGTAAAGGGGTCTGAATACTTTCTTAAGCTAATGTGTTTCCAACGTAATGCAGATTTACATTTGCTTTTGTAACATTGACATTTTAATGCCTTAAAAAAAACATGTCATCATAGGAGCAGAGATGAGGCATAAATACACATTCAATTGCAGAGCTGAGAGGAAATTCCCTCCCACAAAAACACAAAGACACAACACTAATCTATACTATATCATCTCTGTGTCGTCTCCTCCATCAATCTCCCCATTCCATCTATCTCCTTCCATCTTTCCCTCTTCTCCGTGTGAGGTCTGGGATTTGCATTTAAAACGTGCTAAGAGGCTGTAGCTGCCTATGTGCGACACCTTTCGTCTGCAGGGGGGAGCCTTAAAAAAGAATCCATCAATCTTCCTTGTTGGTATGGAAACCACGTTAAATCTCCAGTGGGTACATGCGGCTGATGTATTAAACATACAACCATTGATTACAGATGGCGAGCCCATGTCTCACTGGACCTGCCAACAAAGATCCCATTTGTAACCTCTACCTGTCATTTTGTGATTTAAACAACCTGTCATATTGCTAATTTAGGTGTTGCACCATTAGTATGGAAGGTGTTGGCAGGTATCAGAAAAAAGGTATATTAGGTCATGCTAGGCACTGTAGCCTATATGACACTGCAGGTAACCATGGTGGTAACAGTACCTCCGCTTTACAACACTTTATTTTTCTGGTTCGGTGTCATGGCTCTGGTCAATGAAAAAGCTCTGATGAACCCATTTTACACTGCTGGCCCAGCACTGAATGGCACACAGCTGCAAGCTAGTGAATGTAGTGAAGCATTCAGCAGCTTATGTGACAAATAGTTCCCTCAGGAGTTGGCACTAAAACAGAGTGAATGGTGTACTTACATTTGCCAAGTGGCCTCAGCATGACAACAAATTATTGTTAATTTACATCTAGGGTGTCTGTCGGATGTATAAGTAGGCAGTTGTTTGCTAACATGTTAGCCGCGTCAACTTTATAAGGTGGTGAAATGTCTATGTTGTGTAAACAGCTTGTTGCACCGTCTCCAAGTGGCCTGAAAATCAATTGATGTTGGGTTTAAGATATGCTGATACTGTTCTCAAGGCAAATTCCGGATTGCATACAAAGTCAAATAAATTGAACGTAGCTAACTGATGCTTGACAGGAAGGTGTATGACGCCGCTGCATTAATGTACCAAAACAGTCAACAGGCCCATTGTTTATTCCAGAGGCTTCTCTCCGTACCTCTCGTGTAATTGCAGATTATTTGTCCACCAAGGTCATCTCTGATTGTCATCTAACAGCTCCTAATCAGCTAAAATCCAATCTGCAGGGAAGGCTGTGTCAGTAAACATATTCATAAAAAACAACTAGACACACACACACACACACACACACACACACGCACACACACACACACACACACACACTTTACTCTTGCACTCTTACACAAACAGGGACATTGCGCTCGTTTGGAAATGCCAAGTGCGTATTGGATTTCTCCCCCAGTCAGATTGACTTTATGGATATTTTCAAAGGGCATATTTACAACATTACTGCTGCCGTTCCATACTATACCAAGACCTAGACCTATAGATTAATGACCCACTTCAGCTTGTTTTGTTCTTCAGTTAATTACATCCTATAGAATCTACAGTGTGAGGCATAACAAACACAATGCTCTGCAGATAGACAAGCACAAAAAACATGCATAGAAGTAACAAAAAAACAAAATCAAAACAAAACAACTGCTGTTAGATGACTTATTGTATATATAGTTTAGGTGTTTGGGACATTTTGGGGTCTTGACCTTGACATCTCTATAAAAAAGGGCCCTGGGCTGGGTCCATACAGATGGCAGACCCAATAAACTATTGATAGAGTCCATTGTTTGAGTGACGACAATGAAACTTTCTTTGACCTCCACAATCTGCCATTGTCTGGCACTTTGCGTGCACTGGAGTCAGGGGACTGTACAAGTAGAGGACATCAATTTGAAGTCCACCCCCCCCCCCCCCCCACCACACACACACACGCACACACACATGCACACACACACACACACACACACACACACACACACACAATACACACATACACTCACTAAAAGTTTAGTACTCTCTGGGGGACGCCAATCCGCTACACAGTGTCCTCAAGACGCCAGCCGGATCTGAGAAGGCACGAAAAAGTCCCTATAGCACACTGAAGTCCAATGCCATTAGCCACAATGAAAACACATGAATATGTGTTAAAGGGCAAGATACGGTGTACAGAGGTTATCTTCAATTAGATGTGGAGTGTTTCCATTATTACTGTGAGATACTGGAGCTGCTTTGATGAGCCGGAGAGAAGCTAAATAACTCAAAAAAAGCAGAGAGTGGAGATGAATGATTTGTTGTCATATGAATGGGAATTAATGAGAGTTCTCTTAATCAAATTATCCAAAGATTGTTTTCTCTACTAATTGGTAGGAGGTTAGAAAGCAGTGAATGATTCCCAGAGGCTCACGCGACGACTTCAAATGTCTTGCTTTTTCCAACCAACAGTTCAGAAAATAAAGATGTTCAATCAATAATAAATCATTCATCAAAATATCTTTATTCTTTTCAAGAGAAAGTCGCATTTGAGAAGATATCGGTAGAATTGGATATGTACAGATCAGGATAACTAATGTGTGTTATATTATATAATTCCAGTCATTGTCTACCAATTTGTATGATGTTTAATATCAAATGCCTTATGACTCGACATAAAATCCTAATCAGAACACACAGATGTTGCTGGAGCTGTCCTTGGGAACAGTTTACCAATCAGCCTGTACCTACCCTGATCCAAATTCATAACTTCACGAGAATCAAATATTTCAATCCGTCCTAAGATCAACTCACTGCTGTGGAGCGAAGCCTGCAGGCTGTAAATAAGCTATTGTGACGTCTAGAGTTATTACAAAAAAATGATTTGATTTCTTGTGTGGCATGAAAGCAGGATTTTAACAAAAGTATCAAGTGCTGCCTCTAGATGCTGCTTTTACCAAAAGATTGCTAGATTCTTTATGATACTCTTTAGTTGAAACACTAGAAGGAAAGGTCCCCTCCCCCCAACCCCTTTTTTCAACTTAATATGAGGGATACATTCTTTGTTAATCCCTTCGTATTGGGGGTATTAGCACACTGCTGTCGTGAAGGTCAGAATGAATGGATGTCCTCTCAACACTTGTGAACCATGCTCTACATGGTTCACAAGTGTTGAGAGGATATCCATCTGTAAACAATGTGTCCTATCTAAATTTAAATGATTCTATATAAAAACATAACAATACGTGGAATTCATAGTAGAAAAAGCACCTGTGTACCAAAGGACACAAGTCTTTGATCCCACCAGGGTAAAAGTAAAGGTGGTAAGAATAGCAAGGAGAGTCAAGGTCAAAGATGTTATAAGGCTATCTTGCCTGCGAGCTGGGGAGGGGGCTTCATCACAGGCAGGGACGCTCAGCCAACGTCCAGGAAATTACGTTTCCTTGGGCTGGGATTTGGCTGATTGTTTCTATATTTGGGAAATTCCTGGGGAGCATATAGAGGGGGCAGAGATGTGGTTAACGTTGTGCCAAAGTTGGTGTAACAACAGTAGTCCATTCACTGAACACTGTAAGATGTCAAGAGAGATAAGTCAGCGAAGACCCACTGACAAAATACAGTTTGAAATTGTGTCGAAGGTGAGTCCCTTCGACCTCATGTAAACTTTGCAGGATGTGACGTGAATAGTTTTGTGCTTGCGCAAGGTAGGACGGAAACTAATAACACAGATGCTGGACAACGTGATTTCATAACAACCTGCGGGTCTTATTCTTTTAGTTCTAGGAGCCCAGTATCCTTCCTGGAATGACATTCATATTAGACAACTCTGTACTTTGTGATGTCCATTGCCAACATTTAGTGCCCTCAATGTAGCTTGGTAGAAAGTAGGGATTTGGAGTACTGGCGTATTGCTACCGTTTTGAGTTTGAGTTCACAAACTGCTCCAAACGAGCAAATACCTTTTTGCAGTTATACTAACTATAACCTTGAGCGTCTCCTTAACTTAACAACACCATAATCAAAAGTATATTTTGGTAAAACCAGCATTTTTTACCCTAATCTTGACCCAATCTGGCGATGGGGTTGAGTTTTGATGGAGGAGGTAGGAGTTGTTCGTTTAACAACATGTCAACCTTTGACACAGGAGGCTGCAAAATGCTTCCTGTTTTTATACAGTACATTGTTTTCTTTTTAACCCTGACCATTATCTTTAAAGACCCTTAACCAAACAACTATTTTAATCCTGAATTTGGGGACTAAATTTAACCAAACCCTAAGTATAGCAGTGTACGGTTTTGCTGTTATGTTGTGCTGCTGATAGTATTGGATCAGCACTGGTATTATTTCCTTTTTCTTTTAGAGTTCAATTACAAATGACATTTTGGTGAGTCCAATGTCGTCCTAAACAATAGAACGGATCGCCAAAACTACGAAAAATATAGGTTGTGTTTGGTCTGAAGAAAGTGCTAAGAAACAGCTGCATTTGAATATTAATACTTGTGTATTTGTACACATGCAGGTGAATAAAGGTTTTTTACATAAAGGTTGTTGTCTGATTTCAAACTCTGTTTCCCAGTGTCCACAGCACTGGGTGATCTCCGCTAATGAACAATTTGCTCGGTGAGGTGTGACCACACGCATTGTGATGAAAGCCACACAGTGGACTGCTGATGCAGTGGGCGAGCCGGATAGAGACAAGGAGAGTGAGAGAGAGAGAGAGAGAGAGAGAGAGAGAGAGAGAGAGAGAGAGAGAGAGAGAGAGAGAAGGGGAGAGTGAGAGAGAGAGAGAGAGTGGGAGGGAGGGAGACTGGAACTCATTGCCACACAGACAAACCTACACTGGCTCAGAAAGACGGTCCCTCCCGCCGCTCACACAGCTGGCTGTGGATTTCCATCTTATTTCATACATCTGTAGGTAAGGAGCTGATGTGTTTTCATTTCCCTTTACATCTCCCTCTCTCTCTCTGCATGTGTATGTTAATCAGATGCTTTGCATCTAGGACTAGGGGTGTGTGGCTCTGACTCCAATAGGCATGCTGTTAAATCAGAGACACACACTCTTGCTGCAGCTATAGGTAAACACACACTGACACATGCAAACATATTGTAATCCCTTGAAGACATGTAAGAGGGCTTGTGGTGTGCGTGTGTTGGTAGGTGTATTTATAACAGTGTGAGTGTGTGTGTGTGTGTGTGTGTGTGTGTGTGTGTGTGTGTGTGCGTGTCTTCTGGATACACCTGATGTATGAAGCGTTAACATCTGTAATCATCATGAAAATATGGCTTTAACTATGCAATTATATAGGGCTTAATGCATTTAGTTCTAGCATAAGGATGTCAATAATATATGCATACATTCCTGTGTGTGTGTGTGTGTGTGTGTGTAAGGTGCTTGCAGACATGGATTGTTTGTGTGTGTGTGTGGCTCTCCATTTGCATGTGAGTGCAGCACACTCCTGCAAGCGGAACAGCAGTCCAAACGGAGTCCAAAAGGTTCTCAAATCCAAGGGATTAGCGAGACGTCTTTGGCTTTAGTTGTCACCATGGCAAAGGCAGCCGATGGAACGCCTGTGTTTGAGAGCGTCCCTTATAGTCGGCAGGTTCACTGCATTCATCAGCTCTAGAGCTAACACAGGCATTATTAATGTCATTTTGAAGCATGGTGGAATATTTTTCAATTGTGGTGAAAAGCTTTTATAGAGGTAGAGAATAAGAGGCATGGAAGATGTTTGGAGGATCATACTTATCTGAGAAAAAAAGGGACAAATGACATTAAAAAGGAATCATGTTTGGAAAAAATGGAAGTCCAGAAGATGCTATCAACGTTACTGCAGATGTTCTGAGAATTCTTCATGTGTAAATTGGATTAGCAAGATGCCATTACAATGAATCAGGGAAAGCCAGAAGATTAGAAGAGCAAGTCTGTAATCTTGTTGGTAAACAGCATGACCCACTCATGGTGGTGGTTGACATTTGTAATCTGTTGGTATCCTGCCCGGGATGCCGCTGCTCTCGCATTTGAGGGCAGTTCTCGTTGCTGTCAATAATGTCCAGAGACTATTGATTGTAGCTTGTTGCAGCATTGCTATCAGTGGATCTGCCCATCCCAACTCAAAACTCAGAGAATCTACTTCAAAATCATGTTGCACACCTAATTAGATATCCTTAAAACATATTGCTTGATGCAGCATAATTGTTTGCAGGCATAAAGCTGTCAGTCACATTGGCCCTCATTTATCAAACTTGTGTGGAAACTGGTGCAGATTCTGGCGCAAATACCTCCCTACGCCAGGTATCGCGTGGGATTTATCAAACAGTCGTATCTCGCCAATCTCGGCGTACGCCAGGCCATTATTGATAAATGCGGCGGCTGAAAACAATCGTATCACGCCCCTATATTTTCTCAGTTTAGAGGCCTCGCCCAGAGGTTTTAAGACATGAATATGCGCATTATGGCACAGAAGAGGAACTTCTCTGAAGTAGAAATTGACAGAATAACAGCGAAATTAGAAATAAATAAGAGTTTTATTTCTGAGCATTACAAGCGGCATCAAAGAACGACAGAAGGCAGCAGTTAGGAAGGAAATAACTCCTGCTGTCAACAGCGTTGATGTTGACAACAAACGATCTCCAGTGCTCAAATGTCGCCATTTCTTTACATAGATGAAGAAAAAGTGGTCTGACTCAAAAATCGCCACTAAAAAAAGCGTGTTGCTGTTCTGAAATGCAACCAACGTGCGGGCATAATGAGTGGTAGAGGAGAAAAAGACGCACCAACTGTCCGATAATGGTCCCCATAAAAGAAATACACGTCTGCAGAGATTTGAATGATTAAAGTGTATTGGCCCTTTTAGATAGCACTACTCAAAAGGGGTTCAAAAACTAAAAATAACACATTTTGCGTTTTACTGCACAAGCCGACCCGGCAACGATCAGCTGTGAGAGCGCCCACTGTCCTGCTGAGCTGCTCCCCTAGCAGATCGGAAAAACGTGCCGGTTAACGGCGTGGGATTTGAGCATGGACATATAGGATTTGAGCGTATCCTACGCTCACGTCCATATTGATAAATGCCGAGATTTGCGTAGAAATGTACGTACACCCATTTTTCTGGTCTACGCACGGTTGATGAATGAGGGCCACTGTATCTGTGCAGTATTGACATCCCAAAAGCCATAAATTGACTCCTTAGGTGGGAGGCAGGCAGCCTATGATGTTAAAGAGCTGCAATCAAAAACACAGGACCCAACAGCACGTGGGAGGATGCACACGTAAACATACACTCAAAACGCGAGTGCAATTACATATAACCATGGCAATAATACTAGAGGGGAAACTACAACTCATAAATATGCACACCCACACGCCAATGTGAAGAAAGAAAAAAAAAGTCAACCAAAGGGGTAGCCATTTGCACGGAGGTAAACTACTCCATTATCCTGGGCTGTGTCATTGATCTTTGGGCCTTGGTGAAGTTTTTTTTTTTAGTAATGACTTTGCTCACAGTCAGTTCATCTCCATTTATTACTCCCCCCACCACCACCACCACCACTCAGTGTAGAGCTTCTCCATTTCACTCACCCAGTAGTGACACCGCCCCCTAATTGCTATCACTTAATTTCTCTTACACCTAACCCTTTTTATAGCTTTCTTTTCTCTTTCCTTCTCCCTTTAACTTTCTTTCTCTCTCTCTCTCTCTCTCTCTCTCTCTCTCTCTCTCTGTCTCTCTCTTCATCTGTCTCCCTCTCGTAAGCTTTACCACAGTGGACTTATAATGATCACAGCGATCATGAGCGAGGGGCTTGTAATGCTGTAATACTCCTGTCAGATTAATTTAGAATCGAGGCATGTCCACAGAGAAATATATCACGGCAGTATACATCAACATTGCTCAAGGTTTATGAGAGAAGTGAGTGAGTGAATGCTTCTAATGGACACAGACACACAGACACACGCACGCGCAAGCGCACAAACACACACACACAAACATACACTGACTAAGTTGAAAGAGTGGAGTCTGTTTACACAGTTAATAAAAGAAGCTCTCAAACTAAAGTGAGCATTCGGGAGACTGCCACAGACTTTACTCTCCTGGACTAAGAATGCCATGACTGAATAACAATATTGTGTCTTTGTCTCTCTCTCTCTCTCTCTCTCTCTCTCTCTCTCTCTCTTACTCTCTGCCCTTCCATTCTGCCTATTTTTCTCAGTCTCTGCTCCATTGAACACACTACAGTGGCAGACCCCATCTTTGTCAGGAGCAGTGAGACAAAACCCCAGCAAAATAATAGATGGGTCTTGTAAAAAATCCCAACAGACACTTTTTATATTTCCTTTTCACTTGCTCTGTTGCCCATCAGACCAGACAATGCTTTCACTAAGAGGTGTGTATAGGATGCGTTGACTAGAAGTTTTAAGGGCCCAATATAGAATTACAAATCTGAAGTTTTTAATTCATTAGTGGCTAATACAATTATAGATTTTCTAAAACATTTCATTTTCAAAACATTGACTAATGCAGTTCTTGACAGAAGCATTGTTACAGCAAAACACTTCTTCTTCATCACTAACACAAGTGTTTTGTTTACATGTTAAAGGGGCTATTATCAATTCATTTATGTTATAGGTCACATGACTGTGTCTGTGTGAAAAGAACATATCTGCTGGATGTGTGCATATACTACTGTTTGCTGAAAAGTTCACCATATCAACGTGATATGATATTATGGCCTTTCACCAAGAAAAAATAAGTGAAGTGCGTTGTGCGCTTTACATGAGTTTCCTTTTACTACATAAAGTGATACCGTGCGGAAGTGATACGTAGGTGAAATGTGAGAATGTGATAAATTATACATATTTTCCATCGACTAAATAGTTAATTTACCCCCAAGCCTCAAAACGAATTAAAATAATTCTGTACTCTGTTTATAAAATAAACTTCTCAACAAGACAACTCCTCCCCTTGTCTTTAAGGATAGTAAATCAAATGCCAAATTTCTTAAAGAAACCAACATAAGCTTGTGTGTGTGTGTGTGTGTGTGTGTGTGTGTGTGTGTGTGTGTGTGTGTGTGTGTGTGTGTGTGTGTGTGTGTGTGTGTGTGTGTTTGTGTGTATCTACTACAAAGCAGTAGTAGTGGGCGAATAAGTACACAACTGCTCCAACATGCGGAGTCCGATCTAAATACATCTACAATCACATCTCTGAACGGATGACATGTGAACGTGTGTGGGTTGGTTGGTGCAAGCGTGAGCACACAGGCGTCTAAAAACAACCTCACTTCATTGGAAACTGATTTTCATGCTGTTCAGTCAAATGCTTAAAGAATAAGGGAGTGTGTGTGGGAAGCTCTGTGTTTTACCCCCACCGGTATAGTCTGTCTTCATATCTCTGCATGTGACTGTGTATCCAGGTTGCATCCATCCCTCAGAGAAAGGGGGAGAGGGGATGCCAGGTCAAGTCCTGATCGGTGAGAATGTAGCCTGAGACTCTTATGGTAGTGGTCGATTAATCTTGTGTGAGTGTATTTAAAGAAAAAAAAAAGTGGGTTGGTGGGGAAGGACTTCAGAGAGTGCAGCGAACTGGCATGGATTAGGGGGAAAAAAGTGAGTTGTAAATAAACTTGTCAGGGAGAAGAACAGAGGCAGACAATGAGGAACAAGTGTGAAATAAAACGCATATGGAGACGGAGGTCACAGAGAAGCTGGAGAGAACTACACTGTGATGGTGACTTTTATGTGACAATGTATGTTTTTTTTTTTTACTCTCACACGTTCTGGAAAAATCTAATCTGAGATTGAAAGAGAACAAGGCCAAAAACTGGGGTTGGGGGTAGTGTGGAGTTAAGTACAGCTAAAACATACAGGTTGTTGTTCTCCGGGGGGGAAATTCCTTTGGTGCTCCAGTCTTTTCACTGAGGCAACAGGCTAGTGACTTTGAAGCACTCAGCTCTACACAAAAGGAAAGAGGTCCCACTAGCCGTGTGTTGGCAACCCGGGCGGACCCTAATTCTTCACTAACCTCCCCCATGCCTTCTCACACATACATTATTACTTGACCACTCCTCACTGAATAGAATACATGTGGACGGAAGTTCCTTGAGTTTGAGTTCTCTAATTGGTCATTCCGTGTAGCAGCCCAACCACTTCGACACAGCTTGTGAGCAACAGCATGACATAAATACTTGACCACCACATCTGACAGGACACCACTAATTGTGGGGTGTCCATAATATTCAAGTCCTTGTTGTGATTGTGGCTGGGTGACATTTTTTCAGCCTGCTAACTTCAGCAGTTGCTTGTAATGGGTGGCATAGCTTCTATACTTAATTTACTATATGGCCTGGAAAAACAGCTGAAAAGGAAGGTTACACTCGGCTGAGAAACTGAGGGCCCAGCCTTCCAAAAATGTTTGATGAAAATAAAAAGTGAACAGATGCAAATTCCTTCCAGTTTTTCGTCATGTCAAATTTAGTTGTCCGAGAGTGGATGAAAAGTGTGTCACCAAGTGTCCTGTGCTTTCTTGTCTTTTAGGCCATTCTGCCGAGGAGCCAGCTAGCCAGACCCGCCTCAGGGCACAGGAGAATGGAGAACAACATGTGACCGATCCGTGTGCCACTGTCGACAGCATGCTTCGCCTCTTTCGGACCTTGGCTTTCTGCGTCTGGTGTTTTTTGCTACTTCACGGGCAGGCTGTGGCTGATGAAGAGGCCCTTTGGGGACCGACGCCATCAAGAGAAAGCCCACCTCCAGAAAAAGAAAGCTGGTGGAATCTGCCAAAGCTCCCTTCCATTCCTTCCATTCCCAAAATACCATCATTCAATATCCCCTATTTTGGGAGCTCGGACAGTAAAGATGAGGCTGTTGTGTTGATGACCACGACCGCCGACCGGCTGACGGAACCGGAACCGATTGATCACTTGCAAGACCAGCAGTCAGGTTCTGGGGAAGGGAGCATTTCTGAACCACCCACTCCTTCGACTAAGGAGCTCCTAACAAGTGTGACACAGATAAGAGCAGAATCACTTCCCACGGGGACACCATATTCTCCACACAGCAGCATAGAGCAGAGCCACAATGAAACGTTTGTTCCAGACTCCTTCTCTCCCACGAGCAGCTCTATCAGAAACACTCCGTTCACTAACAGTCCCACCAGCACAAAAGCTCCTGAACAAAATGCAACACATACCCACCCACCACGAGCAGAAGTTCCCAACATGGGTGCCACTCCACAACACCTCGCAGGGGATCACACTGATAAAGAGAGGGCCGAGGATCTTACAGAGAAGATCTCGTCGACGATAGCACCGGAAACTACAGTTCCCACTGCCTTGACTAGGGCAGTGGCCCAAACCACAACAACAAACCCAGGACTGGTGGAGACCACACTGACCAGCAGACACCCTCTGGGGACTGTTGCTCCCTCTACAGCCTCAGAAACCACGATTGTCATAAAACCACAAGATACAATTGTTAGCGTTACCCTCCACGCTGGAGAGGCCACAATGAAAGAAACTTTTCCCACTCAGAGTGAGGCTGACCCGGACCTGTCTGAGGCCTGGTCAGGGCCTGTGATGGAACAGCGAGGGGTAATCACCACTGCCAGCATGATTGATCCCAGGCTAGTGGCGGGATCCATAACAAGCACAGCTCAGAGTCAAAGGGTTAACGTCCCGATAGCAGGAGGTAAGCAAAGTTAAACAAATCAATCGTGGCTGGATCGAATCAATACATGTGATCAATCATGTGCAGGCAGGTCTTAAATGTTCAATAGACGGTTTTCAAGCAAAGGGCTGCAGACAGTTCGGCTTGATCGATGACATTTATGTCATTGTGAGTCGAACATTAGCATAAATCCAGATCTTGTTGAAACTGTCAATACGCATTATAGGTACACGTCTGGAATTTACAATTACATGATTGCAACGATGTGTTATGTGTTGGAATGTCTGTTCAGCTGGCTTAGGAAAGTAAATTAAAGGCATAGTTAGGATTTTTGAAATAATGTGGCATAACTGAGTGTTGGTTTGAATGGATGGACATTGGTTCAGGCTACTGATCCTGTGGACAAATACACTTCATCAAAAGGAGGACAACTTGCTCCACAACACAGTAATCAAAACCATCTACGAAAGAATGAAATATCTTTATTGTTTTTCCAATGCTTTCTTCCCACAAACTCCAAACTATTCAATAAAATAGTTCCATGACACAGAGACAATGAAATGGAGAATAATGAATCAAAAGCTGTTGTGAAATCTTTTGTGGATGGTTAAAATGCTTTTTTTCTTTGTTGTTGTTGTTTATTGGCCCCAATGCCCCATACCCTCTGTCAGTTTTGCATTTCTCAATTGATAGCCGCCAGTAATCCGTAACACCCACTATCAAACAATATTAACTAATCCTTTTAATAGAGTTCTTAAGCTGCAATTCCCCTCCAACATTACATAAGCCATTACCCCAGTGAATGGAACGAAAGAATATTTGATTCAATGCTGCTCTGTGGTTTTCTTGTTTCTCCATAGAGCATGAAAAAGGGAAGACGATGAAGTAAAAACAAGCTCCATAGCTAGACGATTTCATATAGGACTTTGACATGACATTGAGGCAATACCTCTTTCTTCAAAGCCCATCCCCCCAACACTGGTGGCAGTCTGGTGTCTGTATGCTTAATGAGGCTTCAGAGGAGCATCCTCCTCCAGGTACAGACCCATTCATCATGTAGGGTCAGAGGTTTGGCCAGACAATGATGAGTCCATTATTTATCAGCCATGGGAGGGTTGCGGTGTTCATCTGATACAACCATGATTGTTTTGTGGATGTATACACACACAGTATTCTCTGCACTCAGCCATGCGTATAGGACATAATGATTTTCTGCTTGTGCTTATAGATCAGCTTCTATATCTTAACGCTTCCATCCCACCAATGTCCATTAATAAAAAATATATTTTTTATTTAAATTAATTTGAGTCGATATCATATTTTCATCAACCATTAGAAAAAAACAATAAAAAATCAACTCATCAAAATATTTACCTGACCCGTTTTACAAAACAATATGTTTTTGCTGTCAAGAAATCACAGTAAAGTAAATGCAATCATTTGAAAACATTTTCTAAACACAATTTTAATCAAATATCTCTCAGCCTTCTATCATCAATTCATTCAATTTTTCTCAGCACTTTAAGGACTTCTTTTTCATATGTGATACAATCAGAGGCCTGTGAACAGCTACCTAATAGGCCTTGAGATGAGACTGTTTAGTCAGCTGCAAGTTCCAAGCTCTAAATTAGACTTTGAAGCTGAGCTCAGGGACACTTACAGATAGCAGTGTGCATTCTGCAAAGTGTCAAAAAGTACATTAACAGCCCCTCAATGGGAACTAAAGGTTGTGAGTGAATGTGTTTTTTTTTTTACTGTTGCAGGTCTTGTATCTCCCACACTGCTATCCACCTGTTTGTATTGAAACTGCTGATGTTATGTTTAGTCTTCAGGGCACACTGTTGTGTCTGCACTAGTTTTCGATTGTGCATCTCATAGCGACATACAGAAAAGATAGGGGGGGATTGGCCCACGCGGGGAGGGCTGCTGTGGCCCTGTATCAGTATTCCAGGCGCACACTCAGCGAAACCACCACCTCTCCTGTGGGACCATCCGCTCGCCAGTCGCTGTTCATGGAGGCTGAACAGGCTACTGGCCATTTAGTTTCCTCCCTCTGCGCTCCCTCCCTCCCTCCCTTTTACAATCTGTTCGCCCTCTGTACAAACACAAACCTCTGTCACTTCTTTCCATGGACAGACATGTCAGCTATGGCTGCTATGAAGGGTAAAAATGACTTCATGGGGATGAGAGAAGCTTCTTGTTAAAAATATGATGCTTATATGCACCCTAGTTGTCGGCTTGGGAATAGTACTGCACTGGATTCTTGCAGTGTCAAAACGATCACACCTTGCTTTATGAAAATTAAAAACATATATGACACCATTGCATTACCATACATTAGGGCTATGCATGTCTATGAATAAATCCCTTTCGCACCATTGGTGTTGGACATCTTCACCAAGCAAAAAGGGGTGGATTTTCATTGATCGCAAGAGCGGTGATCGCTGTGTGTTGTTGCCCTTGAGGAGGCTGTCAGGTATTAAAAAAAAAAAACAGCAACGCACTGCATCTGTGTCAAATCCTCTACACGGGGACACTCCAACGTCCACTAGCAAGGGCAATTATGAGAGGACAGAGCGGAAAAAGGGATGAATGTGGAAAAAAATCTGTGTTTGAGGTTGATGAGATATGGGTACATTGGAAATGTTTTTTTCTAAAGCATCTCAGACGGCCACTGCTGTACATTTCCTTCCAAAACCCATTTCCTTAATCCTGCTCTTTCTTTCCCCTCCTCCCTCCTTTCCATTACTGTATGCTGTACTAATAGGCAGCGGCTAGACTGGACCTTTAACACACTCCATAAATACCTGCAAGGATGTATTATGTGCTATACTAAACAGCGAAAGCACTTCTATTGGCGGATTAATTGATTATGGAAATACTGTTACACCTAGAGCATGTGGCATGAATATCTGATGTCCGTAGTATCGAACTAACATGGGAAAAAGGGGGCTTTTATCCAAATAGAGAACACTATGATGACTTTAATATTATGCTAATCTCAGAAATGACTTATTTATCCATGGAAACTGGATGGATTAGGCCTGTTTGTTTTTAGGATTTGACCCACAGCTCTCATGCTGATTTCCCACCCGACTAATGCAAATATGCAATCATAGAACAAACTGGATTATTTCTCACTAAAAAAATCAGGCTGATTTTTGTAAGTAAGACTCAAGAGTGTTACGGAGTTATAAAAATGCCCCCAATCCCTTTAGCCGAATTAGCAACGACATGATGTAATTTTGTGCAAGTACGAAAAAAGGAAAAATTCAAGATGAGGTATCTCAGTCGTAATATCCCATTTCTATGCATCTGATTTATGAGCATCCCGAGTCTTTGCTGCAACGTTATCTGACTTGTTCCCTTTTCTTCCTTATCATTCAGCTCAGTGCGTTTGTTTTACGAAGCCCACACACGTATTCTCTCGCAAAACTCTCTCGGGGCTGACATAGATAAAGCCGGTTGTAATGGAATGCGGCCCCATCTTTTGTTTATTATTTCTGGAAGCAGAAGATAATGAGGTGCATCTGGAACACTAAAAAAAGAATAACTACCACACCAACATGGAGGTTCCTGCCCAATGAGTGTGCTTCTTTGAATTCAACTTAGGCTACATCTCTGGACATCTCTGCCTGAAGTGTTCTTCTTCAACTGAAAAATAATCGATAGATCATCATACTTTAGTGGCATGAAGGCCAAAAGGAATTATGTATGGAGATACTTAGATACTAATTATGTCAAAAAATAAATAAATAAAGAAGTAAAATGATAATTCAGCACATTTGTAGTGTTGAGCTATTCAATAAGTAAAATGGAGGTCCACTGAAGCCTCCCTCTTTCTTATCCTTTTTGCTTTCATTTTGCTTCCGTCAGCAGAGTCTCTGCAAAAAGCTGCTCATCAGTAATTTTGCTTGTGATGCGTTAAAGTGATGAGCTTCACTGTGTGTTCTGTGGAAGTGTGTGTGATTGAGTCACCGCATGTTCATGTGTTCTCTCCTGGTAGCTAATTTGTAGCAGACCTTGTTAGATGTTGTAATTTCATCGACAATCGCACATCAGAGCTTCTTTACTGGTCCAGCTGATCCAAGATGCTGCAGGGATCTGGCTGAGACAAACAGTGTCTCCTTAACACGTTCCACAAACAGAATGACCGTAAAAACACAAAAGTGCAAAATGTAGGGTTAGACAGCGAGACCATAAAACCCTCTTTCTGCCTTTTCTCATCGGATGAACCGATTTCTAAAATGTTTGCACATTTATACTACATGAGTTTTGAAATCTGCTCCTCTCCTAAACGCACTAAGCATATTCTTGAGGTCTAACAAACTTGTCGAATGAATGGACTTCCTCATAAGATGTGTGCAGCACTGATAATTTAAAACATTTGAGGTAATGCATTGTTTACATTCATGCCGAATTGAAGTGCTGCCCTTTTTGTGGCATTGCATATGTGGACTGTGTATTTTGATGCCTGCATGTTTATGCATGCATACAAAAAACACATTTTGCTCCTAGTGGTCATTAACCTCCGCAGGAAGCCTTTAAAATGACAGCCAATGTAAAACAACACAAGTTTTAAGTGTAACACGTACTGTATGTGTACTGTTTTTGCGTACTGGCTGTGATTTCCATGTCGCCGTGGAGTTTACTTGAGACTTAAGACTCCTACTCCGACGAGCATTAGTATTGGGGTGTCATATTTGCACGTGTGAAGTACATATGCAAGATTTTTCCTGCTTCCCATTCAGCGGAGGCAGATCTCCAGCTGTGACGACTTCAACAGTGCAATAAAGCCATGAGCCAGATTTTGCTCTGGAGACTTTTTTAAAAATTGCAAATTGACTTGGGCGCTACACGAGCATGACCTAGATAATAACGAGAGTAGCTTGCTTTGCCTCTTAGACATTATGAGTTTTTTTTATTTCTTGCCAACAATCTACCTGATATCTAATTAACTAATTATATATTAATTAACTAAGCCAGCTTGTCAGTGTTTTTGTTTCCCAACATAGTCACTCACTGAATATTGGTCTGAATCTCAAAAGGTCTATTATTCATTTCATAACTGCTGTACTGCATTGTAAAAACACAGGGCCGACTCTGACAACATATTTTGTGAGTGTACACAAGGGAAACAACAGTGATGTGGCTCTGTCATGTCCTCATTACTTTCTCAAATTCTCTGGTTCTTGTTTTCTTTCTTTGTTTTCTCTCCCTGCGCTATGTTTACCAAATGCTTGTCCTCGCTTTGCCTCCGCTTTGTCGCAGTCAGACAGACGATTGAACAAGGGCTCTGGATTCTTTACGATGTAGCAGGATGTACACACCCATGCGCACACACAGACACACACACACATACCCATAAACATTCACACACACATCAGGATGTCAATGCAATTAGACTATGGAGGGCCAGTCCAGACTACAGTGCTATGGATGACTGGCTACAACTAAGTGGATCATAGGCCGATCCCTGTGACAGAACTGGGTTAAGAATTATAGCCCCTTCCATTTTTTCCACAGTGTACGTCTCAGACAAGCTGTGAGCCGAGAACAGAGAGGGTTAAACTCTCCCTTGGCAGGCTCCTGATTCGCTAATCTGTTTTTCTATAGACTACATACTTGGAGCTACAGTGTTGTTTTTGCTCTTTAAATTGTATACCTGCGTTGCCATGTGATCGCTCAAGAGGTTAAACTGCATTTGTCTTCTCAGAGCTGCCAGGCAAAGAGGATGAGGAGGATGGGGAGGCAGAGGAAGGTGTGGTTCCTACAACAGATGGGCACGGTGGTGACTCCAGGTTGGGCGCCATTTCTACGCCATCCCCTCAACCGCTGACAGCATCCCTGCCACAGAGCACAGGTGAGCAAGCAAAATCCTTTTAAAATGCAAGCAAACACTGTTAAGTAAGGTCAAAATCTCCCATCTGTTTCATTGTTTATGCACCGCCATACGTACCCTTAGGACTGCATGCTGTTTGTTTCATAAGCCGCCCTGTAGCTGTTTAAATATCAGTAAATCTTTTCTGGACTGGGGAAAAACAATTACCCAGCATACTTTGCCTGACGCACACTAATTGCTTCCAACGGGAGGAGAAAAACTGCTCGTTCATGCTGTGATTTTTGGAGAACTCCTGACAGCAGCAGGGGCAGGGAACAATGCCAACACGCTCAAGAAGTACTCTCCTGTCCTATCGATAATAACCATCTTTCCGACAGTAGCTGCCTTTGATAAAACACTTTGGAATTTATTAATTTATTCAGGGTGTCAAAGCCTATGAAATTATCTGGTTAAAGACTAATCTTACAAAAAAGGCAAAGGCAATATGCCGTATTTTAGTTTTTTTTTTCACAAGTCTCTTAAATAACAGTAGATAATGCAGTTTTTGAAGACTATCATACGTATCAAACCTTCATCATGAACTGGTAAAATATGTCTATTAAAAGATTCACTTTCAGCCCAGTTCACATGAGCAGATGTAACCCACTTTACCTCACCCAGAATAGCCGATGATATTGTCAGGTGATTTTCAAAAATAGACCTGTCAAATGTGCCATTCGCTGACAGGGATGGGACAGTGCCGAGCTCTCTGGTGTGTCACCAGTGGGTGAGTGAAACAATTCTGTTGCTAGTCTGTCTGTCATTGGAAAGTGTCTTCGCTATAGCAGAAATCTGTTGTTCACACATATGTATCATCTACACATAAACAGGGTTTACAGTTACAAACTCTCCCATTTGCTTAAATGGAGCCACAGTGGTTGCTTTTGGATTAAGTGCAACTGTTTAAGAAGCAAATATCAGCCACACACACACACACACTGAACAGGGTCCTCCTCAGTATGCAGGATGTAACCTCTCTATGAGCTCCTTCTAAATTGCTTTTTCTAAGGTGATTCAAATTGAAAATGAAGGTAATCAAATGAAAACTACTACATGTAGCCCTCAATTGCAAGGTGCTGGAATCAACACAGAGCCAATTAAAGACATGTGTGAGGGGGGTTGTTACCCGTGTAATATCAGACCTTCACCTTTATCACCTCACAGGTTAACTTGACACTTTTCCAAATTTACAAGTAAAACCAGAAGAAATGAAGACATAAATACAGCCCACTATGGCCTGTGCACTAATAGTGTTTCCACTGAGACCTAAATGAAACTATTCCTCAAGAGAAATGGCCAGCTAGGCAAGTTATGTGATAGTCCTATGGGTTTTCTGATTTTCGGAAGATTGGGGTTCATTTATCTTTTAGACTGTGTTATCGCTTTGTATGAATAATTGATTGCATCGTTTCAAGACAACTCTATGATGTTTCATTATTTTGATTCATAAGGAACTTTACATGTATATTCACAGTAATACACCATGCATTAGCCTAGCTGCAGGCATTATAAAAAAGGGCTAAAAGCTGAAATGACCTCAAGGTTGGTGGCCACTAGCCCCAATGCTTTAAAGGTGCGGTGTGTAAAATCGGAATATTTAGTGGCATCAAATGTTGAGAGTCTGAGATTGCAACGCTCCCTTGGTAACCACTCAAATTATTACAGAATCTACAGTGGCCTTGATTATGCTTCTCCCAAACTGAAAAAAACCCTTTATCAATTCTTAGTGCACCTTTAAGGCTGTTTCTGTCTACTGTAGGCCTATGTGTTTCACAGCATGAGAGCATGAGAGACCCATTCCCAAAGGAATGTATCAGATGACCGGGGAGCATGCAGTGGAACGTAATTCACTGATCCATCCTTGTACTGTAGCCACCACCGCATACCAAACCCTGTCCAGGCTGCACGGGCCCAGCAGCTCAGAATGTGACATTCATCAACATGTGCGCGGCAACAAAACACGGCACTAATTGAATAGCCGTCACGTTTTCCACTCGACCTGACTTACTGGCATCCCAACCATCACCGTCACCATCACCATTGCCCTGGAAAGTAAACAAACGGACAGACCAATCATTGGCGTAACGATGTGCTGAACCCCACCTACTTTATCAGTGTGGCCTCCACAATCAAAACGCCTGCAGCTGTGTGTTTGTTTTACACTTTCCAGCCACATTTCCCACACAGTCTGCCATCTGTTTTGATAGTACGCCAGGACATTGTCAGTGCAGTAGTACAGTGCAGGCTTAGCGCTCTGCCATATTTAAAGCTGCTAACGTCACAGCTTTCATAAAGGATAAACATAGCTCCTCTGTATTTTTTTTACATGAGTTAGCCTACTATAAGATGGCTTTCATGCATTTTGTACTGAATCAAAATGTTGTTTAAACCAAAAAGTAGTCACATTAATATGTCAGTGTGGTGCTACAAGTAACAATTGCTGTCATTGATCAGACCTTTGATTATCAGCAATGCTAGCAGCTCGCTACTTGGGATGGGAATGGTGGGCAGTTGGTCGGTTCACCACTTAGGTCCAGAACAACAAGCATCTCAAAAAATACTGGGTGGATTATTAGCAATGAATCCTAACGTATTTGGTGATCCCCTGATTTGTCTGCTAGCGCCACCATCATGTCAAAATGAAGTCTTAACAATATTGGTTAGTTTTTGTCCAGGCATTCATGGTTGTTGCAGGATGGTATGTTATCCCTTAACTTAGCTTAACTTTTCAAATGCCATCACCAGGTCGACATTTGTATGTGTCAAGTGCTTAGGCTTATGACCAAATATCTACAAAGCTGAAGCCATGCTGTTAAGCTACAGCTGTACTTTATACGCAATCCTTATAGTATATAAATACATCGTTTTTTAACATTAGCATGGTAGCATTGTCACTGTGAGCATATTGCCATGGCATTAGCCTTTATCTTAAAGTAGGCTACAGCTTAGCCGTCTATTGCAAGTATAAGTTGATGTGTTTAACTAGCATGTTCCATCCGAACAGTAGTCCCATATTTGGTATTTCTACTTCATAAATGACTTAAGCATTTGTCTACTTCCCTTAATCAAAAATAGTTTCATGAACTATTTCAAATTTAAATAATGTAAAAGGAGTTCCAAACACCTGAGGCTATATGCTGGCTTAATGGTCGATTTTCTGGCAGAGCAGCAGCAGCAGCAGCGTGTGAGGCATTTCTCAATGAACTGACTGATGTTATTACATCTGTCTTATTCTCTCCAGTGCCAGATTTGCTCTTAACAACATAGTCTAGTAGTGCAATGCTGAAGGCTCATTACAAAGATGATGCATAAGGGAGCAATCTAAAAAGCATTTCACTCTTCGCTATTAAAGATTCATTGGGATTTAATTAAAAAAGTGAATGAGTGCAAAAACAAGCCTCTGAAAAACACATCGATCTTTGTTGTTCTTAATAGTACCCTGTTGCCCCCATGAGGAATTTTGAGTAATTACAACAACACTGTTGGAGCATCTAATCGGTGATCGCGAATGGATTCTATACCGTCTGCTGTAGGCTTCATCCAGGTTTTTTTCCTAGCCGTAGAATGAACAATAGAACCATTTCTCTGGCACCTTTTGCGCCAGTGTCAAGAAGTGACACCAGTTTGTAAACGCTGCCATACTAAGAAATACAGAGAGTTTTGTCGAGCTGATAGGCTTAATCAACTTTATATCAACTCATTTGGCAATGGCTTAAAAGTAACCGACATTCATTCATATGAAAAAGGTACGCACTATAGCTTTAAGGACGGGATTGAGCTCTACAATACACGTCAGGATTTTTTAAATAAAACTGCTGCGACAAGATGCAGTAAAAGATGCACCTGCAGCTGGCAGTAGGGTCATATTTCCTCCTGCTTGACGTATTCATCACGACCTGTCACAGTGATTCAGCTCTAGGGTCAGGAGATGAATGAGGTAAAATGATAAAGACCTTGTCCACCACAGGCAGACAGCAGGGCAGTGCTAAAGCTTAGGCAAAAGCACTTGTCGGTCAGATGGGTTAGCACTGTGCTGGTCTGGGAACCAGCTTGCATGTGCTATTCATGGATGTATCTAGTTATTTGTGTTTTTAGTATTTTTAATGTTATTTAAAATTAATTCCAGGTTGCCGTTGTAAGAACAGGCTGGAGACAACAGATGCAAATTAGCACACACAGCTAACTCTGGCTTAAATACAGCATCCTTGGCTTTGTCCCTATCATAAATAAATAAATCAAATTTAAATATTCTGCTACTCTTGAGTCAGGAATAGAGTAGGGCTTTGTTTACAAGGGGGTACTTGAGTACAGCAAGTTTCAACAGTACAAACATATGCAAACGCACTGATATACACACAGGCATTTCACTCTCTGGGTGCAGACCTAAACATGTGATACTTAATGGGAGCAGCAGCTGCCGTGCACCGGATCTATAGGCCTACAGTTTTTTGGGGGGTAAAAGCAGAGAGCAGCAGAAGCAGAAAACATAAAGCATGGGAAGAGACTTGTAAAAAATCAGGGTAGTCAAACAGAACCGAAAAATAACTGTCCCAGTTTAAAAATAACAAACCCACCTATGGGAGTTTCCCCTTTTTGAAGGCGGGAGTTCAATGGAAATCATAAACAAGAGTGAATACAGGGGGAGCAGTACAGGGTGGGATGGGAAGCACAAGAGCACGACCCATAAAAGTACATTAAAAGACAGATGTAAAATGAATATGCTAAAAACCACATGAATGCCGCTTTAAGTTGTACTTGGGGAACAAATTGGACATCTTCAACCTATATGAGAAGATTTAGGGGGGTTTGCGGTGCTGATGTCTGCATGTTTAAGTTATTTAACTGGCACATAATATTACCGCCCGATGTAATGTATTCCCCAGACATCGCTGCTGGACATTTTTAAAGTCCTTTTTCTCCATTGTTTCAGACAAGAGATATAGCAATGCTTTTTGGCTGCTTTTGGCTTTTTAACACACAAAAAAATACATCTCCAATGTCATACAGAAAATACAGCAAAATGAATTGAAGAGTGTACACTTCACTGAACCTGCCTGCTGTGAGATTTACTGTGCTGTCTGTTTATCCTGTTCATTGGTGCCCGTCGCCGTGGTATATTATAGCACCTGGCTCTTTATGGAGGGGTGATTGTCTCCGCTAAGCTTCAAGCAAAACGACTGTGTGTGTGTGTATGAGAGAGAGAGAAAGAGAGAGAGAGAGAGAAAGAGAGAGAGAGAGAGTTTGTGTGTGCAAATGGCAAAGGTGCAATTAGAAGCTGCAATGTATTTAAACTGATATCATTACACTAAAGGTCTCAATATCTTTTTGTCTGTGGTGGAAGATAGAATGTAGGCCTACAAGAGATGTTAGTAATGTTTTATGGAAAAATTCCTATGTCCATCATGTGAACTCAACTCAGTGATTAGGAAGCAGATGAAGTGTTTGTGTTTTTCCCATCTTTGAGTGCCGTGTAGAAATGACATCCCATTCAAGTGATCCTATAGTAATTGGGCCACATAAACATGTAGCCTACAGCGCAATTTAGCTTTACAGGCGTCTCTGTAATGTTCATGCCAAAAACACATATATGGTTACTCCTTAATTTTCAAAGCCAAATACCATTTCCTTTGCAGTGCTAAAACATATCTTACGCTTGTCGCATTGAAACTCCGGATGGCTTACGTAAAGCAAGAAAAATTAGCTTTGCGGTTCTGAGTGGAGAAGGGTCTGGCTGCAGCCTGTAGGACATGGACATCCACATCCAACTGCTACGTCATAACCGTCTATGTCGGTTGGTTGCGATATTTCTTTTTTTAACGTTTTGTAGACATCGATAAGGTGGATTTTTTTTCATGATTCATTAATATTTATTTCATTAATATAATTATAATAATAATATTATTATATTACAGCATGAAGGACATCCACATCCAACTGCTACGGCATAACTGTCATAAACTGCTAAGTCTGTCAAGTGAATGAACAAACTAACGGCGGGAGGCGCGCGCCGTTGAATCTAACAGCGAAGAGGGCGTGGCAAGAGAGTGAAATTGCAGTTGGATGTGGATGTCCATGTCCTACAGGCTGCAGCCAGACATTATAGTCTGAGTGGGCTGATCTCAGTTTGACGTTTTCTTCTTAAAAGCTTTGAAACAGGATTAGCACATAAGGAAGAAAGCTGTTTTTTAACAACCTGGACCTAAAACAATTTGTTTTCTGGCTCAGATAGTTAAAACATTCTGTGTGTATTCTCATGAGTCAGATGAGTATG
This sequence comes from Hyperoplus lanceolatus, assembly GCA_026929865.2. Lineage (NCBI taxonomy): Eukaryota > Metazoa > Chordata > Actinopteri > Uranoscopiformes > Ammodytidae > Hyperoplus > Hyperoplus lanceolatus. The sequence goes on from CM049416.1 coordinate 16,105,161, forward strand.
CTTTGAGGTTAGCTAAAAGTCAATCTTTACAGCTAATGCCATTTCCAGTGTTTGGGATTAGGCCTATACCTTGTTCTCTGCATTTACAAATATTTGAGCGTTAAAGTTGGAGTCGGCAACTCTCACTTTTTGTCAAAATCAGTGAATATCACCTCATGATCCACTTCTTGAAGGTTCTGTTGGTGAACTGAAAAGTTCCAGTTTTAAAACACAGCCTAGGCCTGTCAATGAGCATGTTGCAGTGGCCCCCCTTTGTATACATACCCCTTGTTTACAAACACGTTCACAGAGCCTAGGCTGCGTATAAACACTGGATTTTTAAGCGCACACACAGTACCGGCAGGAAGAGATATTCACTGATTTTGACAACAAGCGTTCTTTAGAATCGCTGACTCAACCTTTTATGCATGATGCTATAAGCTATTCAAAGCAAATCTGATGATCAAACTGCATTTCTGCTCTCTTTCCAGACATTCCCTCCGAAACCCCCCGTATTCCTGTGTACACTGAAGACTGGACGTCCAGCCTGGAGGACAGCGACATCACCCTACTTCCAGACTGCAATCAAGAGCGCTCCGTCTTCTGCAACCTCTCCAACAACTGGGACTCAACAACCTCCACGCATGTCACAGTCAAGCCCACACAGAACACCACTGCCATGAACCAATCAATCAATCCCATCCTGACCCCAGCTCAACCCATGTTGGTGCCTCTGTACACTGACTGGAACAGTGCCATGGCAGCTTGGGGCCTTGCCTGGGAGGCGCATGTTTACGGCGCTGGTTTTGCCTTTGCCATGCTAACGCTAGCCTCTGCACTAAATCTGCTCTGCCTGCCGCTACGATGCCCATCGGGATGTGGCTACTTTGCCCTGGTCAGCCTGTTTCTCCTAGCTGCCGGTTGTACCAGATCTTTCTCACTCCTGTACGATGCCTACGGCCACCAGGACCGCCTACCCTCCACTGAGGCCTCGATGATGCTCTACGAAGCACCGTTCCCCTGCTTGACCGCAGCTTTCGGACTGGTTTTCCTTCTCCTGTCCATGCGCTCGAGAATGCAGCTGTCCTACTCAGCCTTCCAGAGACCCTGTGTCCTGGCTTGCCTGGTTGTCCTGCACTTTGTTGCCGCATTCGGGCCGGTGACGTTACTGAGGTTTTACCAGCAAAACCCTCCACTTTGCCTCTTTCTTACACTTGTCTCCCGTGGAGCTTTCGTAGTATTGGCCACATTCCTGTCCGCTGCCTATTTTGTGTTCTACATCTACGTGCGCGCAGATTCAAAACACATCTACCATCTGAATAACACATCTCCAACACCTATTGAGCGATACAACCGCTGCCCCTTTGCAGAGAGCCGAGATTGGGACCGTGCGGCTTTAACTGTTTGCCTTTCTGCACTGTTTTCTTTAGCATGTGCGGGACTGCAGTTATATGCAATGCTCAATGCTATGGGTGTGGCAGGCGGGGAGGAGGTCTTCCGCCCTTGGCCATGGTGGGCTTTTCAGTTCAGCTGCAGACTGTGTGAGCTCGGGGTTTGCCTCACCTTAGCCTTGGTGGTCGCACAACCGGTCTACTGTTCCGACCACCTCCCAGACGCGGGGAGTTGTTGGACTGAACTATTGGCATGCAAGTCACCTATCCTTCCCGGGAGCTACCAGTGGACCCTGAGCCAGCAAGAGAAGCTCGCCATCGTCGATACCGTTGGGCTCGGAGAGACAGAGAGCCTTCCTCTTTACACACTGATGGACGAGAGGCTTGGTTCCAGCTTGAACGGCCTGGACCTCCTCTACCACAGCAACCGGGCCTTGGCGTACCGGGACCTGGACTTGGATTTGGCCCTACGGCGTTCGAAAAAACCAGACGATGGAGGAAGAGGAGGAGAGCCGTCAGGTGCATCCTCGTTTACCAGCGACTCCACCACAGACCTGAGGCCACCTTCGCCCATCAACCTGCGTCGCAGCATCGACGAGGCGCTTTTCAGTGAATCCCTCTTTCCAATGAGCCTCTTCAGCCCGCCCATTCTGTGCAGCGATCTATCAATGAACAAACATCGTGCACTGCCCAGCAACGGCTTCTGCGATCCTCTCTCGGCGGATCCTGGCCTGTATCGGACCTCTTCCTGCGTGGAGATGGCCTCTCAGTCCCAGCCCCCAAGTTGCACCCAATCTCAAAGAGACAGCGTCGTGGGTTCTCCACCATCTCCCTCCCTATCTTCATCCTCCAGCTGTTCATCTCCCGAGCGTTGGAGGGGCAGCTCTTCGTCCTGTTCCCTCTACAGAACCTCTCTAGGCGGTTCTTCGCTTGTCCTCTGTCCGAGCCCAGAGAAGCATGCTCGTCAGAATCTCCAGCAAGGGATTATGGGACATGTGCCGTCCTCTGGCCATCACCACGGCAACCACACTGACCCACAGAGGCACTATCAGACACTGGGTGCAGCATCACAGGAGAGCCTGGACATGTCGTCTGAGGCAGACCGATCCGTGCAAGAGGAGTTCATGAGTGCTTGCAGACAAATCGATGCTTTGAGCATCTGCAGCGAGACTATTGATTTGTAAAGGACAGTCTGGTCAAACAAAGGGGTTGGACTGAGAACTTAAGGATGGGTGTCTGCGCTGAGCAAGAAAGTTGAATGTGATGGGTTTTTTTTTCCTACAGCTTATCTGGTAGTGCATGGTAGCTTTGGCGTACACCATAATAAAACCTATAGCTGCCAAAATAATGCTTTGGAGGTTTGATGTGGTAATAAGTGAATGTCTCGGAGGGGTGTAAGTGCCAAGAATGTCAAAAGCCAAAAGGTATTTTGTAACTTTTACATGTTTGATAAAGGGTTAAAGTAAAGTTCGATATGGTCGAAAAGGATAGTAACATTTTGCTAAGAGGAGATAGCAGGAATTTATTTGTACAAATGTTTTTATTGCATTCGAACATTCCAATAGATAGTACTGTGACTGAATTAAGCACTTATTAAATACTACTGAAGTCATACTCTTTCAAATTAAGCAGAATATTATTGTCATCTCATGTTGAATAAATGGGATTAGAATGAATTTTGTCAAAATATATATATACACTCCATATCAATATGCCACATCTTAATTGCAGTTATGGCGCAGCAGTGCCCTCTACTGGTAAACCGCACAACATGTTACCCTTTCCTTCTACATTTATCACCAAAGGATTGTGCTTCTTCTACATACATTGACAGCATCTTCTATGACCTGCTTACTAATTTATTTATGTTCAAACATAACTATGCTCAACACAATGTTTAATAAAGTTTGTTACATAACATTGTTTTTCTTGTACTTCAAAATGTGACTTGAATTGTTCAATAAGACAGTAATCCACACACAGTTGAATTAATTTATTCTTCTTTACCATATTGAACAGCATAAAGCAACTTTTCATTTGTTGGGCATTTTACTGTAAACATGTTCAGAAATTAAATTCCTCAAAAACCCCTTACAGATTTGATGAATACTGAGTCTTTTCCATCCATCTAAAAAGCCCTTGGCAATCGTTTCAGTGGTTGGTTGCAGAAGTTACCACTGTGTTCTGGCAACTGTTGATGCTTTACAATATATTGAAGCAAAAATCATAAAAAAAATCCAACACACTAAAACTTTGAACCAATATCTCACTTAACACCATTTGTGCTTTTTAGATGGACTAACAGGACTCGGTACTTTGCAAATAAGACATTTTAAAAACCTGAATCCTTTCTTTAGATAGGAATCTGAAAACAAGCAGCACTCATTTCCAACTGAAAATAGGTATATATTTCTCCTTATATTTTTCATGTACATTTCCTTGCAATCAAGTCTAATTGCAAAGCTTTTGTAAGTCAAGTGAACCATGTGCAGGGCAAAGTACATTAGCATGTCCGAGAAAGCAATTCAACTCGTACAATCTGGGACATTTTTATTAAAAAAGAAAAAAAAATACATCTGGCGAAAGGACCTCCAGTAAGAAAATGTTAGAAAAAACTCTATCCCTACATAAGCAGTATGACAACCAACACCAAATTAAAGTGAGAAATAGGAGGCGAGAGGGTGTGTGGCATTATGCATTTTCACGGTACAGCATGTGCAGCCTTTATTCAACCCCGTTTCAAGGCATACCTCTGGTAAAAAGAAACAAATAAGTCAAGAATAAAATACGCCTATCGGAGAGAACTGTGAGAACGCAGGAATGAACAAGTGACAAGGTAATAAGCGACTTCTGGCGCCAATTTTGGTTATACAGTTAGAAAAAAAAAGTTTTAGAGGAAGTGTAAATACACTTGGCAGTATGTATACAGTTACAATAAAGCAGAATATAAATACAGCCATGTTTGGCTTAGTGAAAAAAAAAACATGCATATCAAAAACACCTCATGCTCAATTCTAAGCCTCCAGGACTATACATGTTTAATATAAAGATTGTTTCATCGAAAATTATTCAAATTATGGGCTGAGAAATTGTCAGCAAGTTTTGATTGATTTAATGCATTAAGATTTTTTTCCTCATACCTGCTTTTGGTCACTTCCGTTCCGAGATGAGATATTTGGCCAAGATTTTTTTGAGGGAAAAATTAAATTCCACAGTGGTATATGACTGTGGGTCTGGGTTCTGTTTACCGTTTGTTGGGGACACTGGAGGATACAACGTTGACAGAATAATCGTCATGGCAAATGGACCTGAGGGTCCACAATACAGGAAGTAAACAGTATGCGCTGAAATATAAGGTGCTACTGATCAAGTAGTAGCAAATACATGTGATAACGGAAAAATGCGACAAAAAGAAGTGAAAAAAGATTGCCATGACACCCGACACACTGCACACAGAGAGCCACGTGTTTAGTCTTGTTTTTCTGCACGTACGTAGTAGTTTAAGAACTGGGATGTGAAAGGCTTCTGATGGGGAGGGTGCTGGTAAGCTTGGATCCCAAAGAAGCCAACAAAAAGATGCTGATGGGATCTGCAGCAAGAATGTTTCAGACTCACTAGTACTAAAAGGACAAATAAACACAGTGCACCTTCACTTAGTTCGCCACAACGCACATTTTAAACTATAAATCTCTCACACACACACACACACACACACACACACACACACACACACACACACACACACACACACACACACACACACACACACACACACACTTCATTCTCACTACTACCAGCACGCACACAGAATATGGGATTGGCTGCATACTCAAGATACAGTTGTATGTCTTTTCTGGAAAAAACCCTGACGCGCCGCTTCTTGAGTGCAAAATCCCAGGTGTCGAGAGTCAGGTTACAGTTTTGGAGATCCCCACTTCGCTACGATGCCTTCTTTCCTCCCCAATGCAGCGTGCTTGGATCAGAGGGGTTGTAACAGTGGATACGATGCAGAGGGAGAGTAGTGTGTGGTGCGTATTGTAGCAGAAGTGGCGATTGGTAACATTTGGTCACTGTTAAGATTGGGTTTGTCACGTGCACCGCCGAACTGCACTCCGTCCCCCCACACCGCTCAGTAGAGCCGCTTCTCGTAACTATGGACGCACAGAACAAAAACCGGAATGGAATCAGCACTTGCTCCGATACAAATTAAATATGCAGTATAAAGTATAGAACATATGCGTACAAAGTACACTGCAGTACAACTTCCTTTTAAAAGAAGGGAGAATGTGTTTTTTTTGGAAAGACAAAATACAAACACTGCAATAATACAACAATGACAGCAAGAATAGTTAACCTAACCCTAAAGAATACAAGGTCAATTGTGATATTTATGGTACAGGAGAGGGAACAGAGAAAATAATGTGTTGTTCCTGAACAAAGTGTACTCTACCAAGTGGTATGTCAAGTATCTAAATGTATTACATTAAAGCAAAGATAGTTTTGTGTGTGTTTTGGCACTTACGAGTGAAGACCGTGAACTCCTCCCTCCACCTGTGCAGACATGGTGCGCTTTTCAAATTTCAGCTCTCCAGAGTACATCATGGAACTAGGAAAGATATAAAATCGCACAAGAGTTACATTATAGTTGGATTATAACTAGAAATCCCCTCACACTTAAGACACACACACACACACACACACACGCTACTCACCGGAGAACAGAAAGACTCTTTGCGCCGATGTCCTGGCAGCCGTGCTGGATACCAGCTATCAGGTAAGGAACAAACTTGTGAATGGAGCCCTTGTCCTGGACAGAGCCTGACACCCCTTGGGCTACCTTCACTTTGTCGCCCTCACTGTGGAAAGAAATTAAAATCGGGTATTTCACAAATGGAATGACAGCGTTGTGGTAGCTTCTCAAGGTATATAATTCTCATTTAAACAATTTTCACCCTCCCACATACCTAAAATAGCGTTTCTGGCTGCTGGTGCTCTTCTCCATAGCGTCCAGGGAGCCCATCCCACGGTACTTTTTCAGCCGCACGCCATCTGAGAAGAAGTACTCTCCTGGAGCCTCAGTGGTTGCCGCTAGCAACGAGCCCATCATAACTGGAATGGAGGAGTTGCAGGGAAGAGTTATCCATGTCAGTGTATTAGCCAACCTAACATCTTTGTCGTTGCTGTCAATGAAAACTGGATTTAATTTAAAAAAAGTATTCATCAGCTGTATGAAGCAAGCTGATTAGACAAGGCCTTTTTTACAATCTTACAACACTCTGTATGTTATAGGTATTGAAATCTCACCAGTCGATGCTCCAAGAGAAAGAGCCTTCACCACATGGCCCACGGTCTGAATGCCGCCGTCAGCGATGACTGGCACACCAAAACGCCGGGCGTATTCTGCCACTTTGTACACAGAAGTCCCTTGGGGTCGCCCACACGCCATGACTAAATGGTAGAGAACATATCTAAACATGACTCATGGAAATAAATTGTGTAAAAATATAAAATAAAACAAAATAACAAAAAAGGTGCATTGGTTCAGCCCTCGGGACAAACAAAAATAGCATATAAAATAAAAAGCAGCATTTATTTTAACTGTAAACTACTAGAGATACTGTGAGATATTATTAGCTTATCTTCATGTCGGCGAATGTGACCCAGTCTGAGCCTGGGAGGATAGTCCCCATGGCAACCCAGAACAGGGCCTTGGTAGATCACCATGACAACTAGGAGTGGTCTCAGGGTATGTGTTACCGTTAGCAACTGATAGCCTTTTTTTCAGCCTTTAGCTAACAGTCACATAAAAAAACAGGTTCAGCTGTTGTGCTACAGTTCAAGATGTATGCTTCAATATCCCTGTTTATTCTATTCCTCATCTTTTAATTTTTCAGCTAAGTCACAATGGTATGTGTCGTATCAAAGTGTTTATTATACGTTTTATACATATTATACGACCATTTATGTACATATTGTGATACCGTTTGGGAGAAGGAATTCAACAACAAGGGTGAGTACCTTCCTGTGTGATGCAGATGGAGCCGCATCCCATGCCCACTCTCAAAGCATCGACACCGGCATCGATCAGATTCTTGGCCTGTGCTGCTGTAACCACTGTGGGTCAGGGAAAAGAAGAAAAATGCTCAGTGTGCAAATTATTTGTGAATGACATCAGAAAGCAACCCAGTAAAAGGGATTGATAAGCGTTTACAAACCAATGATGTGTGTAATTTAGCTTTAAATAGAAAATCAGCTGGCATTAATATTATCCGTTTTAAAATGATTAACTGAAATCTTGAAGCTAAGCAGTAATCACTTGGTGTTCTGAACATGTTAGTCACATTTTATTTACCATCTACAGTTTTATGGAGACATCAGAAAACTACACTCAGGTGTTTGCCTTTTTCAACCAACTCACCGTTTCCCCCTGCCACTTGCAACTCTGGATGCTTCTGTTTAATATAATTGATCATGTTGATTTGATACACAGAGTTGCCTTGTGAAGAGTCCTGGAGATGTAAAGACGGACAACGTTTCAGTACAATGGCACTGGACCTGAAGATTCAGCAATCCGAACAGATAATAGAGGCTAAGGAATGCATATAGCATGCATGTTATAATTATTATTACTTATTTCACATGCGATTAAAATAAAATGTATACATGTTAATTGAATCTAATGAAATCTCAGTCCCCATATCTGTTCCATGGTTGTATTATTTTACACTCTCCCACAGTATCCGTTTTAATGCATTGTCCTAGTGTTATATTTACAACAAACAATCTCCCACAATTTATAAGTGTCACTAAACACAAACTGTATCTGAAATGACACCAGCAATCAGACATAAGACGTACATTAACCATGATTCAGTCATATGAGACACACCCACCAGTACGACTACGTCCACTCCAGCCTGCACCAACAGGTCCAGTCTGTACTTGTCATCGTCCCGGGTGCCGATGGCGGCGCCACACAGCAGCTGTTTGCGCGAGTCTTTGGAGGCCAGTGGGTAGTCCCTGTTCTTCTTCAGATCCGTCCGGGCAATAATGGCCACCAGCTCGTCGTTATTGTTCACAATGGGAAGCTTGCCTGGTTCCAGAGGAAGTACAGAGTAAGGTTATAAGATATCACAAGAGAGCAAACCAGAAGAAAAAAAATGCTGTCATGCATGTATGAACTTTTTCTTCACCTTTTTTACTGCGCTGCAGAATATCATTGGCTTCTTTCAGTGTAACACCAGCTGGAGCCACGACCAACTCCTCCCTCTTTGTCATGGCCTTGAGATAATAATAATTTCAATGTTAAAACAATCAAATAAGCGCTGCAAGCATGGCTTTTCTCTTCAATTGAGACACACACTTTTTTTTAAGAAAACAAAAATACACACCTCCTCCAGAGGTCTGCCTTTGTCTTTGTCAGAGAGGAAGTCGATATCCCTGGAGGTGACGATGCCCACCAGTTTGCTGCCCATCTTGCCCGTCTCTGTCACAGGAATCCCAGAGAAGCCGTGTCTCGTCTTGGCCTCAAACACATCCCCGACTGTGTGGCGCGGACTCATCACAACTGGGTCTGTGATAAAACCCTGTTCAAACCTCTGCAAGGAAAACAAACATGGTCATCATTAGGTCTACTGGTTACTCTTTATAAGTGCAAAAACAGTGCAAAGCAAACACCTACAACATGCAGACAAAACACACACAAAAATGACTATAAACATATACATGGACAATTGAACTGTTTTTAACATGCATGTTTGTTTGCAATGGCAGACACCAAAAGACAATGAACACAATGATAAGTATTCTACTATTAAAATCAGACATTTGTGAGCATTTTGCATTACTACAAAATGCTGTCATAATACAACATGAAACACAAAAAGTTGAGTTCTTATAAATGATAATCATCATTTACCTTGACCTTGCGGACCTCATTGGCTTGGAATTCTGGCGTGCAGTTGTGGTGAATTATGCCAATGCCTCCCATTAGCTAATAAATTCAAAAGGAAAATACGTGGAGGTTAGAAATAAGCAATATATTAAAATCTGTGCTGCCCTCTCTATATACACATTATGTATAAATGATGTTGTTTTGGCAAAGCCAGTCTTACCGCCATTGCAATAGCCATGGCCGACTCTGTAACAGTGTCCATGGGGGAGGAGATGAGAGGGGTCTTCAATGTGATCTTCCTGGTCAGTGCTGATGTCAGGTCCTTAAAGAGAGAAAAAAAAGAGGAGAGAGCGCATTATAAATTTATTTAGAAAGGAGTTGGCTTGTTATTTTGCACATGAACCACCAGGGGGCAGCCTACACAGATGGCAGATGCAAAATGACGAAACAGTTTTGTCATCAATCTGTTGCATTGATACTAAAGGACACAAGGCAGTGAAGCCAATTCAAGCAGACAAAATAAAATGCATCTTACAAGTTTCTTTAAGTTAAAATGCACACCATGTCCTCTTTAGTGTTCATCTTTGATACTGTATGTAATGACTTCAAACAAAAACCCAGCCTCTCGTCTCAGGGACAGAAAGCCACCTCTGTCATGAGAACTGTCACTTTACTCCTGTATCTCCAGCAGACAAAATCAAATCTTACAGACTCCCACAACAGTTGTGTTATCTTTAGCTGTGTGTGTTAGAATAATGACATTCCTTTCTCATGGGAAACCTGTACGATGTCCAACCTCCTACTCCTTATCTTGCCAAAGACAAACTGTGAAGGCTTTTCTCAGGGGTTCACCGTGAAGGGACGTACAAATGGACTAACACCACTTCTCCATTTAGAGAGCACTAACTGCACTAACCTGCTAAATTCAACTGAGAGTTCAGAAAGAATGTCAATAACATCATGCTCCCCAAAGAATTTCCCACTGCAGCTCCACGCACAAGTTGTTCCTTTTACATGTTCCTAATACCATACAAGCTACCTAATGTAAATTGCAATGTTCAACTACCTGTCTGTTTTCAAAATGTATTCCAGTACAATTCCAAATTCATCAGTACAAGATATGATGTGTTTTCTTACGTGTAATAAAGGATTTTTTTTAATAAAATGTGATCCACTGAGTCACTGTGTAAACATGAACTGCACCATTTGGAGTGGTGACTGAGGACAAATGTAGAAGCTTTTGTGTTATTTGAGCTTGAACGGGCTCACTATCCGGTGAGGAAAAAAAAACTAGGACAAGAGTTAGACTGTGTGGAGAGATGACTAAACCATGACAACATGGCGGGGCAGACAAGCATCAAGAGCTCTCTTTAACTGCGAAGGCAATGAGGGAGAGATAACAGATATCAATTATATTAAAACCTTCTGCGATTTCTATCTAAAGCCCTGAGATTAACTCTGCCTTCATCTGCCCGAGAGAGGAGCAGCCGACTCACACACAATGTAAACACAAGGGTGAGGGAGCCAGCCAGTGAGTGGGTGACCGCGTAGGGCAAAAATAGCATGGCAGCGGGGAGAGAAGAAATTATGCTGGTGGGTTGAAATGGGGAAAAAAACAAAAATGTTTTTCACAAGAGCCGTGACTAGCAAATGTCTGGTCTAAGAGAAGGGAGGTTTTTCAAATAAAAGAAAGAAAGAAATCGGACTCCACTGTCTGCAATAATCTGACGACACTGCCACGTTTATCATCTTGACTGGGAGTGTAAGAAACTGAAAGGAACGGTTGGACTTGTCAAATGTTCAAAGTGCCCGGGACAGGCCTCTTCTCAGATGTGACAGTTAAGTGCAACAATCTTTCTTAACAGATCTCACTGGCCCCTTTTGTACTCAAATATGCCCTTCGCACAAAAACATGCACTCACCACTTCGTCTGAGGTGAAGTCGATGAAGCCCGGTAAGATCAGGAAGTCGCTGGAAGACATAAACAAAATGCAAAGTCAGGGGATTATGTGATTTAGCATTTCTGTGAGGTTTAAAGCACAACAACACAGACACAGACACACTCTAACAGTCCCTTATGTTTAAACCAACATGAATAACAAATGGAATAATATATTCAGAAAAACAGCTCCAAGCAAAGCACAGGACTTGAGTGGCTCACTGTAAAAATGGGGTGAATTGAAAAACAAGCAAATGTGAAAATTACTGAACAATATCAAGGACAATTGGGTAAACACACGACACAAGGTTGAATAAAAACCTTTAGAACATCAAAGAATGTCCATTGAATTTTGAATGCAATATCTGATAGACTTTATTAGTTTGCAGACCAGGATTTGAGATCTGTTATCTCATGTCCCTCCCTCTGTATAGCAATTTCAACTACATCATGCGACCTATTGTTGGATATGCTTTAAAAAGGTGGAGTCAGCAATTCTGGAGAATGCTTGTTGCAAAATCACTTTTTTTTTTTTTTTTTTATAAATCTTACAATCTGCTACCTGTCCATACTGTGTGACAAAAAACAAACAAAGAAAAAAAGTGTTAATACACAACCTAGGCTCACTAAATGGGCATGTTGCTAGCTACGGTGTACCCTCTTTGTTTACATACCAGCTTACAGAGCCTAGGCTGCATTTGAACACCATTTTTTTTCCTCGAGCGCACACATAACGAACAGGTAGTGGATCGTGAAGAGATATTCACTCATTTTGACAAACAACCGTTCTCCATTATCGCTGACTGCACCTTTAAGGTCTCTTCATCATTCCCAGTGTATTTCCAGGGGCCATAGGGGCGGTGTACAGAGGCTGAGGGCCTCTCCGAATAGTCCAATCTCCTAACATATAAGCCTCCTTTCCTATACCTTAACCCCTAAACGTCATCGGGGTCAAGGAGAGATGAAAGGTGCTTCCTATCGAACATAGGAAAAGACAGCACTGTTTCAAATGAATTCGACCCCACTTTTCCAAACCGACATCATTGCACGACGGCAAGTATTGCTGACGTGAGTCACTAGTGTGAAACTACACTAGCCTATTCTCCGAAACTGTACTACAACAAGCGCTCGTTTGATCCATGCGTTCTTTTCATATTGATTTTAATCAGGTTGTCGCCAACAGAGTGAGAATCACTCCCATATATCCCAGTTCGTATGGGAGTGATTCTCCCATATGAAAAAGAGGCTACACTTATGTTGATGTTGAAATGAACTGCCCCCATTAACTTCATTAAATGTGAAGTTGGTATTTTATTATGGTGTAAATTATGTGCTACGAAAATAACTATTATGATGTTGGTCTTTTATGAGTTCTTTATTATCTTTATGGGGGATGGGTATTTTGTTTTAGCCGAGTTAAATCTTCCTCTCTTCTCCTCCTCTCCTCTCTTCTCTTCTGATCTGTTTTACCTCTCGTTCGTATTCGTGTAGAGTCCGTAAACTTCCGGCGGTGGCCTCTTGCTTTAAATCTTGCCACCGTAAAGGATTATGGGATACCACTATCACCTTTCCTTTTGCATAGGTTGGTCCGGAGTAACCTATGCTAAAGGAGGGTTAAAGGATGAATCGAGGCTCCTTTCCTATGCCTTTCCTAAGCATTTTGAGAATTCGAAACACCTATCTGCCGAGTACTTCCGGGTCATCTCGATGCAAAAAAGACTATTCGGAGAGGCCCTGAGTCTAGCTCGGTGCGTCCTGTGCTTGGTTAAAAGCCACAATTGATTTATCTCAGCTCTTGGCCTGTATAAACACAACGAAAGTCAGAAGGAGATGAGTGGGGGAAAAAGAGCTAGACAGGAATGGAGTGTTTGCTTTCCAACCAGTCTGTGTATTTTGTGGTTTTGTGAGGATGGGCGTGAAGACAGATGGGAAGGAGGAGGAATAAGGGACGCTTTGTGAGCCACGTGGATGTTGGGAGAAAACCAGACAGGAAGGTACAGGGTGAAAGACTGTAAAACATGGATGTGCAGCATCACAGGTGGACATAGGTAGAGTTTAAAAAGGTGGAATCAGCGATTCTGGAGAAGCTTGTAGTCACTATGTCAAAATCAGTGAATATCACCTCACAATCTGCAAACTGTCCGTACTGTGTGTGCGCTGAATAAAAAAAAATCCAATATCAATACAGTTCAGGATCTGTCAACTAGTTACAATTGTCCCCCTTTGTTTACATACCAGTTAACAGAGCCTAGGCTGGGTATTACATTTTTTCAGTGTACATACAGTACATGCAGGTAGCGGATTGTGAGGAGGTATTCAACTTTTTGAGACCATTTTAATTTCATTTTAAGATCTCCGGAATCACTGACTCCACCTTTAAATGAGGAAAATAGTTGAGAGTGAAGGTAGAGGGCTGACCTGCTGCCTCAGTGTGGGTGTGGGGGGGAAAGGAAAAGTCTGAAATAGTCACACTAATTGGACACTGTAAGGGAGTAGTCCTGTTTGTTTCCCCTCACTTTAGAGACCCACACCCACACAAACATCAATGTGGGCACACATCTGCTAGCATTTACCAGCAGCCACAAACCTCAGCTACAGTACACAGGCCTGGATCCTACTGACTAAGAGTCAGCGCTACATCAGACCTCATCATTCTGTGGATTTGAATTGCTAAAAAAAAAACCACTGGCTTGGTGATGCCTTATTATGGTTTTCCATTTGAATGATGTAGACAAATGCATGATGCTAAGTGGGAGTGTTTCAAGTTACAACCCATGGCAACAACTGGTCTTACTCCGCTTGTACAGATGTCCCTGTCTGGGCTTATGAAATAAAAATCGGTGGAGATTCTACATCAACCACAAAATACATCACACTATTTTAGGGTGTGGCACCCAGTGGTTTGTATGCCCAAAGATGCTTACAGAATCCTTTTGTTACACTGCAGTTAGCAGCAGGAATGCGTTTGCTACAGTAGCTCCGTCATAATATCAACAACAATCAGGAATGTGTGCTCTTATTATAGCCTTAGGTCTAAAATGATCAGCAGTGATTCATATTTAAAAAATCATGCATTAACATTAAATTTAAGTAACCAGCCTTTAACAAGGAAAAAACAGATTTTATGGTCATTTTTAAAAAAAAGGCTGAGAGGCTGCTGAGATAATGGCACTTTTTAAGGGATCTTCTGTAGGTGTAATTTTACAGTTCCTCCATGTATAGTATGAGGGGTAGTTCACTCCTTCCCCTCATAGTGTGTAGTTAACAGCCAAGAAAAAATATAATTTAACCACGCCTGTCTATGTTCAGATAAAAACACTTGTGCATCTTCACTTTATAAGACATTTCAGGAGCGTTGTAGATCAAACGTATTTTGTGTTACGGTCATGTGCACAGTTTCTGACCAGGACATGATTTTTGCCTCTGTTTGAAGGTCACGATACTGCAAGAAGCACTTTCACTCACAAACCAATAATTAAACAATATCCTGCTTGAATTTTGGGATGTAGTGCCTGTCGCTGTGTGTCTATGTGCTAATCAGATTCGGACCTTCAGATTTATATCAAAAGACATGCGAGAAAAGTGGACAGAAATGTAAAATCTGCTTTTGAGAAATCTTGGTGTATAGGAGTTGAAACCCTAGCCCCTGTTATCTGTACATGTCACACGTTGAATTATAAAAAGGGGTTCAGATGGAGGACAAATGGTTTGAAAAAAGGAGTGATGCAGACTGCTTCATCCTCAAACAAAACTGACCTCATTAACCCCAAGTCCCTCCTGCAGTCCACATGATGTCAATTCAGGCCATCATGTGCGCAAACCTTCCTTTGGTCGTGATGCACCTCGTTACAGTGTGGAGACGTTATTCAATCACACGTGGACACACTTAAAAAAACGTCACGCTTTCTATTCAATTAGTTTCTGTAAATAGGAGCAGCTTGATTAGAGTGAGGAGTCAATGATGTTTCCCCGCTGATAAACACTTCCGACTGAGCTTGAATTATCAAATCCAAATGGACGGTAGTTTTGCAGTGTAGACAACGATGCAGTATAGACTCCGGTCTGCCATACACCACATATAGAATAGTACATTACCTAATGGTCTTTAAGGGAACGCTGAGAGGGCATCTTAAGCATTGATTGTAGCGGTTGGTATAGGAACAGTGGCGATTCAAGAGGAAAAGCAGTGTGAATGATTTAGGAAGTGTTTTTTAGAAAGAGAAAATGGCATGCTTCAATTGAGTTGCACAATGCTTTAGTGTCTAGTTATCTGTGATTATATGGATTAGTGAAGAAAATTTCATAAAATGCATGATCAGTTGAAATAAAAAGCATTTCTTGTTTGTCACTAGAATGCTTAGAGCCAAGTGAGGCTAAGTTAAGAAGTGAGAAATTAGTGCTTTATAAGTAATATTTAAAATCTAAGCACTTGTAAGAAAGTGCATGAGCTGTTCTGTCATGCATGCTGCATTCACAGGACAGGTCGTGCACTTTGATAGTTAGAGAAAGTTAATAATGCAGCTATGTCAACAGGAAGCAAATTAGATCCCCATGACCAAGACCAAGTTGATTATTCCAACAAGCCCTCCATGTATCTTCTGCTTTCATGCACTGGCATGACACCAGATGGAGATTTTGGCATGGTTTTCTTCTTAAGGTAAGTTTCTTTAGACGGACAGGACATTTGCTTCCCCCTTATGGGTTCACTATTTGGAGAGACATACGATTTCTTAACAGCACAGTTTAAAAACAGTTTAAAAACGACTGTTTTACTCACTTGTAAGTCAACCCATCTCCTTTAGAGCATAGCTCTTCAGCCGTATGACCGTCGGAGACAACGCACTGTTGGTCAGATCTGCTGGTTCAAAATGTGTTGGCCATTACAAAGCACTGCTACGTACACTTCACCCACCTTTGCGCGCAGGTGAGGTTTTAAAATCAGGAGACCTTACTTTGAATTAAATTACTTTAGATTTTCGATTAAAAAAAACAAAAAACTAATTTGTCATACATGGGGGAAACTTACTTGTATGTAAGCCCATCTCCGATCGAGAAAAGCTGCTGTGCCGAGAGTCCATCTTCAGGGACGTAGCCTGTTCCACCACTGATTAGGTAATCCGCCATGCTGCAAAGTAATAATGAGAGGCAATTTCAAAAACTGCCAACCAGCCAACATTTAAATACAGATGTTTAATCAAATAACAGAACTACGATGCCCTGCAAGTCAAGACCACAAGACATCCCCACCTTTTCAGGCACTAACAGAGCTTGAGTGACCTTCACACAGGAAGACATAACCATAGCAACATCAACATCCCCCTAGCCAACGGCAGGTGCAAGCAAGCAGCAACTGTTTCCTCTGCTTGCCAAAAAAAAAAAAAAGTAGGCCTATTAATAACCCGGTAATGAACTTGTAAAAACGTGTACAGCAATAAGTGTATGAAGCAATCCTATACTTTATGATGAGAAAGGTTGCGGAAAGATATATCTGTCCCTTCATCTAAAAATAATAGGATGTCTAAATATAAATTTAGCACATACCGCAAATGACAATAGTGCGTGCGCAGTAAAATATGGCCGCATCACACAATAACAATTAAGTGAACCACTAATGCTACCCGTTTAGGAAAGAGTTTTAGAAAATATTTTCAACATGTGATGTAAAGGTTTAATAGAAACATTGTGCAAAGCACGCTTTCCTTAAAATGTCTTACCTCAATTGGAGCGACACTGTCTAGTGTCTATTTACTGTCCTGGTGACCTACATTATATTATCAGTAGGTAGCAAATATTAGATGCTTGCTCTACACATTCGTAGATAATAAAACAGGCTACTCAAGAGGCGCCTTTGTTGTTATAGGTAAAGCGACAACGTAGCATCGTGCTGTTTATTTATAGTTGCCGCCACCCATCAAGGTCTAGCAAACATAAGTGTATTTTGGAGGAGTGGTATGGCAATAGCTGGTACACCAAGACTAAAAGCTGACATTTTATAACAATGAGCAGTATTTTCAGCGTACAATGTGAGCCGAATTGAAGAGCGGCTGCTTTAATGTAATATGTGTTACAAGCTTTTTTTCAACTCTACATAACCACAATTTAAGAGCTACGAAAATATTATTTTGTCAAATTTCGTGAATAGGGTTTGGTGTTGCGTTCAGGGCGTCGTGCCAAACATGACGTGTGTGCAGGTAGTCCTAACATGTGTAGGACACTGTGGACAGGTGCTGTAAATTCAGTGCATGCAAATTAACGCAGCAAGTTGGACTAAATAAGCACATTAGTGTCACCACACGACATGAATATAATGTTTACGTGGTCACTCCCAAATAGTTTAACTATTTGCCTGGGGCGATTAACACCTGCAAGGTTAGCAGCAAGCCGATATCAAACAGCTTCACCCGACGACAAGCATCCGTATGTCAATGATACATTCACTAAAAAGTTAAGGGATACTGTATGTTAATTAATGAGTCATTGTTTGACACAAAATTAATGTTTGCACAAGCACAGACGTTTACACATATGCTTCATCATTTTAACTAAATCGTCACTAACTGTCAGTGTCAGATATTTAAAAACAACAAATCATTCTTGGTATTACTTCATTAAAAAAAATCGTTCCATGTGGTGTAGGTGTAGTAAAAATAACACTAATGTACATGCAAGTGAACTTTAGGCAGTGCAGACATGAGCTGCGACCAGGCTGCAGACATGTGGGAGCAACGTTAGCATTTAGCATTATTAGCTCATTTTAGCTTCAAGCTTCGGGAAAACGCTCCCTAGAGTGTAAAGCAAGCTTTCCCAAACCCTTTGACAGTCAACACTGTATTTTAAATACCACAGCTTCTCGGCTTAGCGTAAAAAACAACAACTCTCAGCCGATTTTCATAAACCGAGTTAACGTCAGCTAGCAAACCTTAGGAAGCTGATGCCCACGTTGACCAGAGGGAAGCAACTTTCCAGCTGTGGCTAGAGGAAGGGCTATGAAAATAAAATAAAACAAATAAATAAATAAAAAGATAGGATACAGTTATCCTTTCTACCTCGAAGAAAAAGACGATGTTGGAAAAGAAGTGGTCGTTTGTTGCTCCAATATGTAAAAGTGCTGGTGATCTGTAAAGTGAATGAGAGGTGTCTGCCTGTCGGAGGAGACAGTGCGCGTGTTGCTGTTATGTAGCAGCAGCGTCACATCCCCTGTCCTAGAGGCGGGTTTACGTTTAACCCACAGTCTATGGTTTAACCCTCTCAGCTTTAACCCACTCAATATTAACACTGTGATAAACATTGTAAAACAAAAAAATAAATAAAAAAATGGGAAGGAGGTATGATGACATTATTCATAGGCCTACATGCAGTTACCCCACCAATTCCTACTTACAACTTCTGAAATGTCAATGAGACAAAGGCGAAATAGGGCCTACACATATTTTGGCATTGTTCCCACACCAGATCATTTAGGAAAATACTTATTTTTCTTTAGGAGCAACAGCCTCAAAGGCATAATCCACCTGGTCTGAGGACCAAACATTCCTGCTGGTGTTTTTGTAGGCCTAGGCCTAAATATGTGATGTAGAAAGTTGTCATGAGCATTTTGAACCAACTGTAATCGTAGCCTATGTTTTTAACAACATAAGATAATGAAATAAAAGTAGGCTACCTCTTCCTAAACAAAAGCGTACTGCTCTTGTGTAAAATAAATTTTGGGACAAATTTGTGGAAATCATCTCATGCATGGCTAAAATAGTGGACTTTACGTCTCAAATATCTGTTCAATAACAAAGTGAGAGAACTATCTTACAAATTGAATTATAGATTTGTAGAACCAACCCTGCTTATGGCCCCAAAGAGTCAGGGACGGCCCTGTGTTAGGTGTGCAAGGAGTGCTTCACGTGGATAGTTTAGGTAAAAAATGCCCACATTATCAGAGCTGTCAGCTTGTAGGTTTTTCAAAAATGTGTGGCCATTTTGCAATACGAAACCATGTGGCCAAGCAACTTCTTTCGACCTATTCATTAATGGATACACTGTGGAAATTCATTGCCTTCCTAAAATCAATCCTTTAATGCCTTAATTTTACTTAATTTAGGCAGCACTGTCTGAATCTTGGTCACATGTATACCCCCTAAACTGGATTAGATGTGCTGCTCGCCAACACGTCTACATTTAAATCACATGATCTGTTGCGTGAATTGTCTGTGGAAGCTGCAAGTATCAGGCTGGCTATGCCCGACATATATTAATAATATACAAAAGTGGATATAACAATAAGCTTGTTAGCTGATTTCAGGATGAGCCACTTACAAGAAAAACAAAGCAAGTTCAACCAGTATAGGAGAAAGCGGTTCTATTTCAGGCTATAGGCTACTATGGAATGGCTGCTGTATAATAATGCATAGTCACTGAGGCCAGTGACACAGGTTGAAATGAAAACACATCTTTTAAAAAAATATTTTATTAAGAATACACTACAGAATGGCCGAGTGCACTCCTCCATTATGGTCACAAAATACTTTCTGGCCAAAGAGAAGCAACATAAAACAGCAAATACAGCGCACATATAAACTAATTTAAATTGCTGGACAGAAGGTCAGCATGCTGCTCTCGGCACGAGTTGCCCTCAGAAAATCACTGTTGCTCACTTTATTGCAACTAAGAATATGTCCCTGAGTGACTTTTCATTGCTTCTTCTGCAACTTCATGTAGCAGAAGATCAGAATGAAAGGTTCAACACCACTAAAAGTTTTTACTATACTGTATGTTTTGCCAGAAAAAAACAGGGTCACACATCTGTTAACAATTTTTTTGACTTTGACACCAAAGGCTATTTTTACTTGATTGACAGGCGATAAACATCTACAGGGGATTGTCTACAGCTGCACTGATTATTTAATCCAGTTTTTGTGTAACATTAGCCAATGCTTTTGGTTATATTGTATCATGAATTGTATTTTGATAATTCCTCACAGAGATGCTTTACTGACATTCAGATATTGAATACAATAGAGAAGTGTGCGATCTTCTCTGTAACCCAACATGGTTTCGAAGTCCCCTCTTGTTCTATATTAAACTGAGGTAGACATGTCTGCCAAGGTGACTCAGGGGGATCTGTTGCCCAATCTCTGTGTGTGTGTATCAAATGAAATGTGGGTCATTGCAGATATGGGTCAGGGCTTCCTTTATGGACAGTAGTTATTCTGAGCAGTTGATTCATCCTCTCTGCCAATCCCTGTAGCATGCTGCTCACTGCTGCCTTGATGCTGTGTCGCAGAATTGTTGGCTATACTCAATGGGCAGAAGTTTAAAAATAGCACCTGACAACTTCAGAAAGCCCCTCTTGTTGTTGTTTTAGCATCTGTTCATTAGCCAAAAGTATTGTTTACAGGGACGAGTCAAAAACGAAGTGTGTCATTCAAAGCAAGGGATTGAAACTCAAGGGCATTTGCAAACTATTTCTATATGCAAGTGTGTCCGGACTTGTAAACTGAGCCGACAGCATGAAGATAATTTACATGGGCTTCCTTATGAAGGCACTGCCAGTGAAAGTAAAGCATGAAAAGCTAGAGGACTGCCATGCCATTGTTATTTTATTTCTCATAATATCTAAGCATCAGGATTTTAAATTAATATTATTATTAAATCTTGCTTTTGCACTTTATCATGTTTACATTTTTTTAATAATGATAATAATAAAATAATGTATTGGTAACGCACCTTTCATACAAGGCAAGTTTATTTATATAGCACAATTCAGACACAAGGCAGTTCAAAGTGCTTTACAGGTGCATTATAAATACAAATATTGAAATGGCAAGGAATGCAGCTCAAACTGCTTTACAATATAGAAATTAACTGCATGCATTACAAGAGTGCTGGTCGACCAAGATTGATCCTCAAACTGCAAACTCTGGAAAAACCTTTTCGGTAAAACTCACACTTGCAGGAAATTAATTCTGCAAAAGGCCAATTTCCAGTGTAAAGAAGGAAGGCAACAAAAACAAATAGATGTATTTCAATCTGAATGTTGCATGCCTGAGGATTACCAACCAACAAAAAAGGTGTCTCATTCTCCTCAATACTTTCCCTGATAAAACTCACCTCTCTGGGCCTAGACCGGCCTGGATGCGTGTGGCGCTGTATCTCTGTGCTGCAGTCTCATGGCCGTGGCCATGCGAGGTCTGCCGGACATAATGTAGATCGTCTTCCTGGGACGATACGATGGTGCACGAGGGCTGAGTGTCTCCCACTATGCTCCTGTAATCCACCTGCTGGCTCTCCCTCGCATCATCCGCACCAAAGTGCTCATAACCATATCCCTCCATTGTCAGTCCAAGGTCAGTGTGTTATTCCAGTGGGCCCTTCTAGCCTTTTGCTGTGCTGCTTTATCCAACAGTTGATTGCTTTTTCAAAAATACTGAACTTGCAGAAATGTATTCAAAAAGTATCCAAAAGTTGAAGGTAATGTGATTTGTGGTCAAAACACAGAAGCCCTGAATTTATGCCAACTTCTTAAACCCAAAGTTTGGGAAACAGTGAGGGAGTTAAAATTTTTGCAAAAACAGATGCAAAAAAAAAAACTTGAAACTTGTTTCTTAAATATTCTTATCTGACTTCCAGTATACTGCTGCCTTCCACACTTGATAGGGAGCTGCAATGTGTGTTCCCACGGAGAGAAAAACAACAAACAAGAAAGCAGTGCCGCAGCTTCTCCGTCTGCCCCCCTGCACAGGATGCACCTGCCTACAGAAAGGCACCAGCAGCAGCAGCTACCTCTAGGCGTGTCAGCGGAGGGCGTCACCTAGGAGATTCTCCCACAGCGAGGGGTGTCGCCGTGGAAATGATGCCAGCAGCAGCAGTAGGGAGTTGTTGTGAAGAGGCTGTTTGGTGGTTGCGCTGATGTCTTCCAAGAGATTTTCTGTCATGGAAGCAGATGGGTATAATGGTAATGGGCCTATATACGAGCACCGTAAAGCCCTGTATACTGTACTTATGAGTGGGATAAAGCAGTCATCGCCCTGAGCTTTTTTTTCTACCTAGTTGAATGGAGTGAGTGGTTGTAACTGTCCTGTTGAGTGCTCCACCAAGCTCTCTCTCTCTCTCTCTCTCTCTATGACTTGCTCTCTCTCTGTGTCTCTCTATGTATGGGTTAATCCTGCTCTCCATTAGTGTCACTACGTCGCATTCACAAAGAGGATTTCAGAATTGGAATTAACAGGAGCTCTGCAAAGAGAGCAGTGCATATTTTTATAGCACAAAACAGCAACATTATCACTGTGGGTTTTGGACTTTTATTCGTCCTAGTATACCAAAGCCGACACACATTCCACAAACATAGCAATAATGGAAATAATTGGCACATATGAGGTTTTTCTTTTACGACCTCCGGAACCTGAATGCTATAAGTTCAGTTCCTCACCTAGGTGCTTTGAGTTTTTCTTTTAAATAAGCTCTGGCACAACCACTCACCTCCTGAAAAAGCCAGAGGCTGAGGTTAGACCTACAATCTAACCTAACGTACTTGTACCTTGACACTGCTGAGTGAAGCTGGCACCAGAGCGTCAAAGTGTTACATAACCTCTTTCAGTGGTTTCAAAAGCAATTCTTTTTTTATAGAAAGAATCTATCCCCTATGATCTGCAAGCACGTCTTTTCCATACAGCATCACCCATTTCACATGCCAAATCGGTTCTTTTTGACATCAGATAATGAGTAAGCTGTATTAATGGAATACATGTGTCAACTCAGACCATTTTTGTTTTTGTAGTTTTGTATTCAACTTTTGAGCAGTACAGCCAGTGCAAAAAGGATTTCCCCTCAGCAGGTACACACACATGTGAGCTGTCAGATTTTCTCAAAGGGATCACCTCCAGGTGCCTGACTGTTTGTGACAGTTGGTGAGACGTTAAGATGGAAATCCTCTTAGCCAGCCCTCAGAGGCTCTAGTAAGTTCCCCACCACTTGTAAACTCATTGTTAACACATGGTCAACGGAAACCCCTTACCCACACACTGGAGATAACAGACCAGACAACTGTTTTTTTTTAGTAGCAATGACAGATTCTGAATACAGAATTTGTAATTAGGATGGATTGGTGAGATGGAGAATCGGCCATTGCTGCCGTAGTACCTTAAACACCGTGGTATCCATGGTATAACATGGTTAATGTCTCGTGCAAACGTAGTGAGAGACGTCTTGCACGGTACCATCCACTCACTCAATTATATGTATCCTAATGAACATCATGTGCACAGTGTGGATGCTCATTGACTGGCCAAGACAAATCAGTGTCATAGGATTTAACATAAGGATATCCATTACCAACAAAAGAGTACTCCTGGTTTGTGTTTGTGTGTGTGTGTGACAGTCACACTGAATCTATCAGATGATCAGAATGTCCATCAGAGTGTAATTAATTAATTTCACAACACACTACTTTGATTTAACGCAGCTATACACCACACACCAGAACTGCAGCTGAATGACTGAAATGAATGTTGATGCTTTTTTTTTATGCGTATTATTTTACTATCTTCAAATAATAGTCAAGCCATTTTTTTGTATAATCTAAAAATACATACAAGTCTAAGGACTTTACAATATACAACAACATACCACCAGCACCCTTAATATAGAGATATCCATGAAAAGAGATCTTAACTAACACCACAGATTTTACACATCAACATCAATTTCTAAGTGACTGAGAATTCTACGCAGCCTGTATACGCAGCTGTATAATGTATGCTGTTGCTGTGGTGATTGCTTTTTAAAGTCAGACAAAGTAAAAGTGGTAGAAACAAAAAAAGGCCCAGGTCAAAAATCCGGCAGTTAGGCCACTGTCACCTACCATTGAGGGTACTTACACAATGTACAGGGACTTCACTGCAAAACACAATTACCAAAGCAGGAGTTACCCTTGGTTAGCTTTTTTATGGTGGTGTAATTAATCAAATAATAAAAAAAAAAAATATTCACACACAGTGAACATGGGACTTTTGGGGCCCCTGAGGATTTATGGGCCTGGAGCAGATGCCCACTCTTCCTTGTTGGGCAACTGGCTTTAGTTAACAAACAGGGGATGTGGAGTTTGAAAGACCTGGGTGTTTAACAGGCAAAACAGGGTTTAAAGAAAATACCTGAACAAAACAATGGCTACAAATGTGTCAGGGCATCTGAAAAAAAGCAGCAAGACACACGTTTCAGATTAAATATGTGTTTGTTATTATCCCAAATATGAGAAAGTACAAAGCACACTTGGGCAAATTAACTAAGTGAAAAGTTAAAAATAACCCTCTGCTCGATTTATAAAATGTGCTGTACCCGTGCTTTGTATAGTTCAGGGTCCAAGAAGTGTCGATGTTTAACACTGCTGATTGCATAAGACAATCTTGTACATGGTGGAGAGGCCATCGAAAAAAAAACTAAAAAGAAAGAAAAGTAATATTAAGGTGACTTTAAAAAAACAAGTGTAACTGATGTCATTGAAGATGCTTTTTGATTGATTGATTGATTGATTGATTGATTGAATTTATTTCAGACATATCAAAACAATACAAAAACAAAATGAAAAGCAGGAAAATACAATAAACAAAAATAATGTTTAAATTACTTCCCAAAAAGAAAAAGAAAACACATTACATATATTCATATGATATGCCTGAAAAGGAGTAGGAAGAATTATCAACTTAACTTGACTTTTGTTTTAGTTGAGTGTCTCGTAAAGCTGTGACAGTGAGCAGACCCACACACACCAAAGTAACGTTACTTAATCATTAATCTGTTAAGTATTACACCTGTGTTTGTGCTTCATTGTCAAAATGCCTACCGTATTACAGTGTTATGGCTGTATAATTTTGTACACAATACAATAGGACCTTTTCACCGATTACATTTTGACATGCTACAGTAGGAGAGGTGAATTTAAAATGAATCTGGCTGAATTACAGTAATCTGCAATAGTTTCAAAGTCCTGGTATTGTGCATGTACTGCCATGTCATGTCTTTCTTTCTGTGACTCTTAACTAGGCTATAACAGAGCCACTGTAGTATGTAGTCAGTCATAGTAGTAGTAATGTTTTAGACAAGGCATACATGTTAAAGGTAAACACCTATAACCCAAGTCTAGTTTGGAAAAGGCCCTCTATTATAGTGTAATAATAATAAATACCATACAAACAGTCTTCTGAAAGCTTTACTAATGTGATCAGTGCGGCGGTAGTGATTAGGGGCGGCTGTGGCTCAGTTGGTAGAGCGGGTCGGCTGATGATCAAAGGGTTGGAGGTTCGATTCCCGCCCTGCCACCTGTGTCATTGTTGTTGTGTCCTTGGGCAAGACATTTCACCCACCTTGCCTCGTGTGAATGTTGATAGTTAGCCTGCTATCGGTGTATGAATGTGTGTGGGAAAGGAACACAGGTCTCCCTTGTAAAAGAGTCTTCTGTCTCAATGAGATTTACCTGTATAAATAAAGGTTAAAAACAATAATCAGTGTGTTGACTTTTTTGGACCTCTTTATAAAACATAGTTTCAGGATTATTCTCTATGCATGAAGCCACCAGCCTCTTGTTGTGAGCTCCTAACTGTCAGACACAGACACCTAGTGGTGGCAAAGGTTTACTGCTCAGTTACCATTACCATCTGTTCTTCACAAATGTACTGCCAAGTACTCATCAACTCTATTCTTGCAGAGGAAATCTGGATCTGAACTCCTAAATGAAGAAAAATGGCCACCCACTGTGACATATTTTATCATTAGCTTATTATTACTCAATTTAATAATTCACTCAATATAATTACTAAACGCAGTACTCAACTGTTTTTGTTGACTGAGGTGGAGCTCCGTTTGAACTGTTTTGCACAAGAGTATGGATAAATCTGATAATTAGTTACCTGATTAGTCAATTGATTGTTTGGTTTTTTGAAAAATAGTTTAAAAAATGTCCAACATAATAACCCAGAGGCTGACGTGACACCTTCACAATGCTAGGTGTTGCCAAACAACGGTTTTAAGATCTCAACTTTATTCAAGAGAAATACAGTTATCAAAAGAATAAACTGCAAATTCTCAAATAGAAGAAGCTTGAAGATGACAGTTATAAAAAAAAAGTTTCATGCTCATTTTCTTTTCAATTCAAACTGTTTGTCGACACATTGTTCAAAAAGAACTTAACTTATCTAAAGGAGTCTGATGGCTTGCAGGGGATTGTTTGTGCTTGTATGCCTTTTTTTCCTGCTCTGCAAACCCTTCAGTGTTTACACAGTTCTAAAGTACTTCAATATATCCTATGAATAAATCTAATGAATGACACCATTGTTTCTCTTTGTGTGTCAGCTGTTTTAAATCCAGGAAGTGAAATGAAAAACAAAGGGATTTCATGTGTGTGTGTGTGTGTGTGTGTGTGTGTGTGTGTGTGTGTGTGTGTGTGTGTGTGTGGAGAGAGAGAGAGAGAGAGAGAGAGAGAGAGAGAGAGAGAGAGAGAGAGAGAGAGAGAGAGAGAGAGAGAGAGAGAGAGAGAGAGAGAGAGAGAGAGAAATCATAGCTCTTGGCTGCCTGTTGGCTGCGGCTATGGAAAAAAAATGTATCTGGCAGTTGTTGATAGGTGTCGACTTCAGGTCCCAAATGGTGAAATCTGCTTTCACAGCTCTGTGCTATTTTTAACCTCAAGTTATAAATCATAAAGGCATGATTCTCTGAAAAGGAAACATTAGTGAGAAAAAATCTGTTGAAATATTTTAGTCAAGTCACTTCCAACTTTGCAGGCCTGTGTTAGTTGCGTAAGTTGCAGCACACTCAACTTTTTATCAGATATTTTTGATTCATATCTTACAGGGAGATTGCGATGAGTGTGAGAAAAATATGTTTCCAATTTTAATGAGGTTATAGACCCATCATTAATTTGCATTTACTCATATATAATCAATTGAACAAACGATATATTCTTAACTTGTGATTTAAAATGCTCTCTCATTCCAGGCCCTGAGCGGGAAAGAGTCAGGAACGAAGAGGATGATCCCGGAACACACATGGCAACAAGAAATTGCCTCCCTGTTTAGAGATAATATTAATGCCTTGCTGTAGAAGAGGCACTTCACTTTCTTTTTTGACTTACACCTGTCTGTCTCTGCATACGCTGTCCTGTGCATTGATTCATTAAACATCACTAGTGATGTTGAGATGAGGCCCCGTGAATGTGTCGAATCTTTCTGGCCAAATGCTTCACCAAAAAGCCTGATCAACAAAGCCCCATTTAACAGCTCATTTAGGTATACTGACATCTGCTGGTATGTTACGGTAGTGGCTCTCTTATTTCACGTAGCGAGCATAGATATAAAGTGAGGCAGCCGCATGATTTCAGAAAACGGGGCTTCGTTTGTCTTTAGTCACGTGGTACTGTGACAAACGATACAGGCCTTTCTTTATATGTCCATGGTCGGACCTAACATCACTAAACAACACGTGAGAAATTTGAAACCTTTTTCAGACATCCTTTATTTTTCACCTTCCATACATCCGAACAACGAACACGTGTATATTATAGTTTTAATATGAGATGGTAGGCTATAGATCATGCCAAGTGTCAAGTGTGAATCATAGGGTCATAGGCCTATTGATTAATAGCCTACTACACTCTCATATCAACTGTCAGACCGTCATCGGAGCTGTTATCCTTCAAGTGAACTGTTCAAATTGGCTCCCTGCGCTGGAGTTTCCTCAAATGTTGTTCCAAGCCTCAGGGGAAGTGAAATCGTGACTTGTATTTAGGAACAAAACAGACCATTCTTTAGATTGGGGAACTTCCCAGGGTAAAAGCCTGAAATCTTTGCTCTGGCATGGGAATAAAATGGAAATCCCTAGAGTTTTATTTAAAAAAAATTATTATTCCAGGTCTTCTAACAACCTTAGAGTGTGGATCCTGGTGGGAACAGGTCGGAGTGAGCTCATCACGGTGTGTGGGTATGGGATAAGAACACATGATAAACTCCCTCTTTTGTGGTGCGCCGGTCAGTATAGGCACATTGCTCAATATAGGGAAGTTACAACAGGTTTTTCATGATTCGTTATCTCACTCCTTTTGTTTGCCTTTGGGATAAGACTTTCCATCAGATCATGATAGCTATGTTATTTCTTTAATACAATACTTTGCCCCAAGTAACTAAAATTATGAATAAATAGACTAAAAAAAGACTTCCATAATATGAGATCCACTGAGTACTGACACCTTCCTATACTCATGCTAGCCTGTTTGGTCCATGCTGAATGATCCCAACAGCTACTGGATGGATTGCCACAAAACTACACTGATTCATGTTATATCGCTTGACTTGAGGCATATATGTTATCGTTTTGTTTCACACAGATCTCTCAGAAGACACAACATCCTACATACAACTTCACATTTATGGCAATGTGACCTACTGTCTCAAAGATTAACCTGTGTAAATAAAATCAGGTTGTAACCAATTTATGTAGGCTATATGGGTGTCTTTTAAGGGCAAATTAATTGATAAATATCTCAGATGTCAGGCAGTTTTCTGAATCATTTGGCTGGAAAAAAATAGGAAATAAAATATACGGAAACTTTAGCTGAACACATACATTTAAAAAAAAAAATCAAATTATATATTAAAATTATTTATTTTGAGAAAAGTATAAAACACAATAGGCTATACAAAGGTTAGACTAGGCAAATGATAATATGTAATCCACTTTTGTGGATGATGAGCAAATATAACATCAAATCCCCCCATGCATATGAATCAGCTTTTAATTAAATGTAGCTGTCCACTATAGTGACCAGTGACCACTAGGCTATGCATGATAGGTCCTGCTCCACCTGACAGCAGCACTTCAAACGATATTTTTTTGTTCTTAATAAACCAAGAATACACGTCTATTGGATTATGAAATGTGCATATCAACCCAATGGGAAATCCCTGAACTTTTTTCCTTGGGCAATCTAGCTCCATTCAGGAAATGGTCTGCAGTGGTTTACAACGTGATGTCACTGTTACGCATCATCATCATCATCATTTTGAGTTGCTTGATAAGCAGACTAGAGCACAGCGGCGGAGGGAGCGGTAGACAACGGCGGTGTGATTACAGCTTCATAGGGATGAAGCGTTTCCAATAGCTGACTATAAAAAAGAGGAATTATTTAACGACTGATATCAGCGCGGATGTAGCCAGTTTGCTGTTTGTAGCCTACACGACTTCAACTTCAGCTCACGCAGCTGCACGAACGAAGAGAAGAGACACAGCAGACCAGCCGAGCCTCTGGTAAGTAAAGTTATCTCACTTTAGAAATAGTTTGTCTTTGCTTTAAAAAGAAAAGACGAGCCCAGCGTTCTTGTATTTGTTTTTAGTAGGCTAGTTTCCTCGCGCGACCATGTGCTCTGTGTCTGTGTCACTGCTGCCTTCAAGCTCACCTCGAATTCGGCAGTTCAGAAAGCGTGTGAACGCACCAATCGCTTCGTTCTTCCTGTTGATGTGTGGTCAGTCAACTATTATATAGCAGACCACAGCTTCGCAGACAGTTTTCCCCAGTTAATCCTCTAGAATAGATAGCCTATACTGTGGTATAGAGGTTTTTGTCCGTAATTGTAGGCTACACATGATGTAGCCTATGTCAATTTAATGCAGCTCAGCTTTATTTGAATCACTGTTCAAAGACAATATTGCCAAAGTTTTTACAACAGTGTAGAAAACTGTTAAAAATCAGGCTACTATCAGTGCTAATAGGCCTAAGGAAAAATAAATAAATTAGCCTACAGTATAGTAAACAATAAAAAGGAGGCAATGATACAACAAAAGCCACCTTCTTGCATACAAACCTACCCAGAGGACAACAAAGAAGCAAGCAGCACACACTGAGAACTATAGATTTAACAGTGATAGAACAATAGGACACTATACAATGATCATTCTCCTTTTTATGTTCTGTCTGACCACCACTCTTCCTTTCGCCCCCTCTCTTTCATATGCATATAGCCTACACACATTAAAAATGATACTGAATATGTGAGTAAATTATAAAATAATGATAAGAATGATCAAATAAATTTACTTCATTAAAATATATTATTCTACTCTCTTTTGCAGCCAGAGTTCTTCTTACCACAGCCGAAGCCATGGTGTCAGCAGCAGTCCTCAAGCTGTATTTCTTTGGAACGGTGCTGACTGTCTTTGCAGTGCTTTTCGCGATGGTGGATTCAGTCGGTGGCCTGATGTACGTCCAGGACCCTCACTACATGATGGAGGTGGACCAGCAGACTAGACCCAGTCCGCTCCCCTCGGGCGGCCACCGGAGAGGGTCGACCATGACCAAAAACATTGGCTCGTGAGGGGAACCATCTTGGGTCAAAGTTTACAACAAAAAAAGAAAATGTCCGCCGGATCGGATGGCTACAAATCTACAAAAACTGTAACTGCACTACTGAAAAATGATTTGCACTGAAAATGAATGAGGAAATAGTTTTGTCTTTCTGTAAGGTCAATATGTGTATATTTTTTTTTTTTTTTTTTGTATTTTGTTTTTGATTCTTTGTTAAATAAAAGGTATTATGTGTTTCAACAAGCATAGGTTTACTATATGCCCTCTTCCAAGAAACACTTCCTTTTGATGAAGGCAGGCTGACTCACTAGTAACATTATTTGAGACCCATAAGGTTGACACAATAGAGCTTAAAATTGTCGCTGCGGGCCACTATACTGTCCCTATACAGTATAGGGCACTCCCGCAAGGTAACTTTAAAAAAAAAACATCCAAAGACTTGGATAAAAAAAACTAAAACAACATTGTCTTTCTTACGCATGCTGTATAGCTAAAATCAAGTGTGCGGAACATACAGTAGGTAGGGGAAGATTCAGGTACGACAGTCAAGTCAGGTCATGTTTATTCAAAATGATTATGGGTCCCAACACAGCCCAAGTTTTCCACTAGATAAGAAACAAAAAAAATAAGAAATAGTAGAGGTAATTCAAACAGAAAGAATGGGTGATTGCGCAACAGGAGCCCCGGAAGTTCAGCCTGAACTTTATGTCCCTGTGGTCTGTGACTGCATTAAAAAATGAAAAAAATGTGAGTGATGGAGCCACAGTATTAGTATCAGTGACATTTCTGTGGTGGCATTGAGCAGCTCTTAAGGACCAAAGGCTTGTTTTAATGGTGGTTGTTGCAGTGGGCTGCGGTTCAGTCATCTGACACATATTTTACTCATAGTTGGCTGAGACAACAGTGCAATAAAAGAGGAATTGAATAGTGCACTTGTACATTTCCCAGGTATGAACCCACACCTTTAACATAATCCCAAGGCTGAGCCATCTGAATCAACAGTAGACAGTGGCTGACTCAGCAGGATGTGATGACAGGCAGAAGGGGCTTCATATGAACTGTTAATTCCTCTGCACCTCGTGTTTGCTAATTGGCCTGTGAACTGTGAAGCAATCGTCAAGCTTAGGAAAATATGACGACACTACTCAGTCAATGACTAAGAATCTCTGCAATGAACGATTCAAATTATCAAACTTCATGGTGGCATGATCAGAAACATGCTCAAAATTAATGCCTAATGTTGCTTAGTGTCAAAAATTCGACCTAATGACAACAGCAGCCACCTGTGAACGGCTTCTCCCCCCCTGTGCTTGGTTTTCCTCTGCTGTTTTCTCTGTGTTTGCTGTCTCCAGGGCTGCAGGGTAAGTAAAGTCAGCGTCATCGGACACACCTGGGCCAGTTGTGGACTGTGCAAAAAAGCTGGAGCATTGGAGGTCTCCACTCCCCACGTAGGCTAAGTTTGCGCTGTGGTTTTGTAATGATTTTTTTAAATTTTTTTCTTCCATTCCCTAAACTACTGACTATACATATTGTCTGTGTCCTACCCATTTGTTTTATGTATTTCACCCTCCAATTCAATGGTTGTAAATAAATAGCTTAATTATTCACCATAGCTGCGTGCCTTTTGTTTTTGTCTAAGAGTCTAAGAGCCAGGTGGTTTTCAATATACAGCCTTACCTTGACCGACAGTGTTTTTTCAGTTCCGTTTAAAAGTGATACCTCCGAAAGTTATGAATCATTGAATCATTGTTATGAATCATTGTAGGAAGTGTAGGATTCTGCATTGTTTGAGCTTGAACCATCGCAGACAGCCATTTTAAAAGGGCAGCGTGCATCGGATTTGTTGGCTTGCTGTTGTAAATCAACAATGCAACATTGAAGCCTCCATTGAGCCTTCACATTCGACATGTTTCTTAAAGGGGACATATTATGAAAAACCAAACATTGCCGGTGTTTGGGCACACTGTTTAGGTTATTGGCGTCCCTACCAGCACACACAAGCTTCAAAAAGACAAATATGTCAGTTTCTTCTGGGACATTTATTTCGAAAAAGGGGGGATTTGAAGGCCTCTTCCAAAAAACACCGACTGATGACGAAATCGGTCGGTTTTCATTATCATAAATACTCCCACGGAAAAGCTCACCAGAAACTCGGCAGTTGATTGGCAAATCAAGACGCCCCGTTGGTAACCACACACACCTGGCTGAGCCTCCACTCGCTCATGCAACAACAGAGGAGAAGCAAGCTGCAGTGTGAGCTCAACCTCAAGCTACCATCACACCCCAGCCTCGAAGCACACTAGGGCTGAATGGATTTACTTCATTTTTTGTTAGGCTATCTCCAGCAAAAGCCTTTTTACTGGAGTGTGGAGGAGACTGTGCCAGGAAGACTGAGAGACACCATCCGTCCGAAATGTAAGTAGTCCTATTTTAAAAATAATTCTGTCCGTTTGTTAGTTCAATGTCTGTAATGTGCTTTATTTAATCCCTCCTATAATGACCAACACCGACTGAAATGAGAGAATGCGGGGTTTAGTCGTTAGCATTAGCGCCCGCTAGCTTTACCGTTAGCTTTATGCTAACGGTTAGAGCTGTGAGTCTTTTGCTGTGACTGTTATTTGGCTCTTTTGTGAGCTCACGTTAGTCCTGCCGTGACAGCCCCTGAGTGAAAAACAGACGGTGAAACTGTAGGGTGTGTTGGAAACTGAAGAGTATTTTTTTAATAGCTTCATCCTGCTACCTGCTAGCTGTCTGATTGTATAGCTCAAGTACACACCGCAATAAGTCTGCGGACAGTGTGTAGTTAGGGTGACCAGATCCCAATTCACCAGATGTGGGACAAAGACTACGTTTGTGCGGGAGAATGCGGGACAAATAAACCTGTAGTACAAGCAGCAGTAGGCCTATTACATGATCTCCAGTGTAATGTACACATAGACAGGAATACTGTAAGTTGTCTCTGCTGGTGTTTGTTTCCTGTCCATTATATTTCAGAAAGCACACAGTATCACTCAGAACTTGTTGCTTATCGAGCCAGGGCTGTACTGAATTTGTTGTAGCTTTGCCATAACAGATGTATGATGTAGGCCTATACATGTCAGCTAGGCTACATGATGTAACATTGAATGTGCCATGTTTTACAGGTGTCTGAGTGACCTGATGGAGCCAGGACGGAGCCACCAAGACCGTCACACTATCCGTTCCTTCAGAGGAGGATGTGTTCACTGGGTGGGACAGGTTGTCTTCTTCAGGGCCCAACAACAACTGGACAGTTACATAAAAATTATGGCTTTGCTTCTGTTTGATATGTACACTTCATATTTTCATTCCACTGGCTATGAATAAACTGCTTTATTTTTAAGGATGTTTTTGGTCTTTTTAAAATGTAATGATACCGTTTTATCAGAGAAAATCTTCAGCGAGATGAAAATGTGAGTTTCAAGTAATCCTTTACTACAGGTAGCAAACAGTGACAGTAAGCAACACAATACATTTTTTAACGGTAAAACTTTATTATGAATGAGTGATCACAATACAAATGATACATTATCTACTAGATATTGAAATGTTTTCAGGTAATTTGCAGCTCTGACAAACCTAAAGCATAATTATTTCAACCATACATTTTACAAAAGATAATGCCTTTCCAGTGAATCTTGACATGATTCAGGATACATTCTTTTCAATTATGGTTACTGTACATTTTTACAAGTCAACTCAGTATCGGTTCACAACCAAAGCTTTTTCACTCCACTGGGCTGTAGATCATTCCACAGACCTGTAAAGACAAACGTAAAACAGGGTGTATGTTACCAGTTTAGAGAGTTTATGCATAACTACTTAGCTCAAATTATGTTATTGACTGACATAATTAAACAGTATTTACCTGAGGATAATGTCAGGGAAATCAGAAATCTTGATGCCATTTTCACAGTTTTCAGCTCAGACTCCTGTCTGAACAGGTTCAGTTGTACATCTTTTAGTTTAGAACTGGTTGGTGTGCCGATATTTGTGGTAGAAATGAAGCTAAACATGTTTACATTGGTCTCCATGCTGCATTGGCCAAAAGTAAACAAAACTGACAGCTGGGCGTGTGCCATGCCCATGTAGGTAGGTATAGAGTAAATGAGCAGGGCGGTGCATGCACGCCCATGTAGATCTGACCAGTCAGAGCAGACTAGTATTCTTGCGAAGGGGGGTAAGCTGTCAAAACCTACCTTTTGAGATAGAGGGCAGAAGAGGCTGGAAAAGGCGATGAAGAAATGGGAAATGGTAGAAAACTATTGGGTTTTTTGAACAATAAACCAAGAAAACCTTTTCTAGTAGACCTTGGAAATACACCTTTAAAACCGAGATTTTGCATAATATGTCCCCTTTAATTCCCAGTCTTCCCTCTCTGCCCTAAGGGGGAAGATAAGTGTGTCAGCCTGTTTTAAATCAGACCTAATGGTTTCTGTGAAAAAAAGTGAAGGCACACCCACCAGCCAAAACTCATAATTTTTAGGCGAGTCATTACAATAATATTTTGTTTTGTTGTTTAATAATATGCAACACCCCAAGTTTCCAGTCATTAAAATATATCTAACATCGCCTATAATTATATTTTGACACTGTCACAGCTTGCCTCACAGATCAGCTGGGGGCCAAACGGCTGGGCTCTTCTCTGTCATCGCTGTCTGTTGTGTCCTCCTCTGATGTCTAGAAAAGGAGTGTCTCTTTTACTCTCAAGGCATTGATTTCAAAGATATTACAGCTGTAGCTACTGTTGGCATGATACACATACGTGTGTGTGTGTGTGTGTGTGTGTGTGTGTGTGTGTGTGTGTGTGTGTGTGTGTGTGTGTGTGTGTGTGTGTGTGTGTGTGTGTGTGTGTGTAAAGGTGCAACACCTATCCAGAGGCCACTTTGGCACCTGCCAGCTGGAAGGCTTTTAATAGGTGAACACATGACGCCCTCTTGCGTTCAGCTGTGCCAACTGCAAATACATTCAGGGTAAAAACTATTCCCCTGTGGTGCGTTCACGGTTCCTCCCACTTTAGGAACTTGCAAGACTTCTCCATTCCGGCTGCTATGCCTATTTTTAGATATATTTTTTTTATCTTGACAACAAACTAAGGCATCACAGATTAATTTCTCATAGTTAGTCACACACAATCCCATATTGTCCGTTCTTGCATTGGTTGGCAAATGGCCAAAAGAGAGCGTTCCCACTCAATGGAAATGCTCTCCTGCAGCTGTAGCTCTGGTCACCTGTATGCGGGCAGAAATAAACACCTGCTGCAGGCGGAGAAGGACGCACCGCTTCACGCAGCACTTTTTATGTTAATGACCCGTCCAAGCAAGCACGTCCCACCCACGTACGTGCCTTTACAGCACACCTGTCTAATAACCAGAGTCAGTTAACAGTAGACATCTCTGGTCTCTGGTCCTTATTAATTGTCCGTGAGGTCCCCCCCTTTAATTTGGCATCGGATATGATCTGGAGACTTGTGGTCCTGGGTGGGGTGTACATTCTTCTCCTGGGCGCTGAAGGCAGAGGGCGCGCGGGGAGAACGGTGACATTCCACCGCACTCAGCAGGATGAGAACCAGGGCCAGGGCGAGGGCCGAGCGCGCTCACGCCCCAGCAGGGACACCGGTACCCCGGCCAGGCCTTCTCACGGTCCTCCCTTCTCCTCCTGCCGGACCCCCCTCACCCCCGCCGAGCACGAGGTCCTGGATGACAACACGCATGAGGTGAGGTGTGTTTGAGTTGTGTGACATTGAGGAGTATTTGGCATTCAAAACGTCATATCATCTTGAATATTTCAAATGTTTTCTTATTTTTTTTTTCAAATATGAATAAAGAATTTCCAACTTGTATGTAGAGTAGGAAATTATATTTTTTCTTGTGGTTTCTGCTTTTCTGCACTGTTCCATGATATTAAAAGAAAGCAACATGTATAGTAAAATACAAAGTTTTGCTCTCAGGGTCTAGTTACTAGTAATCAACCAGATAACTCTTTTTTAAACTTTTTTTAAAATCATGTGTCTCAGTTCATTGGCAAGAAGCATAAAAGGAAGTGGAAATAAATGAGGTTCAGTTAATTTGTTTAGTTTTTTTATTTTTTATTTGAGAGGTGATGCTTCCATATGTGTGAGTATCTCTCCTCTCCTCTTCCTAGACAGGGTTTAATGGTGATGATGGCTCCTATGTAATTCTCACTTGGGTGGGTGATGGCACTGGGGTGAGTATCTTGGTACTTCCACAAAACAATATTTTGAACAATAAACCTACCCAAATTGAAAAGAAGATGACTTACCTTGGGTCAAAAGTACTGACCCTAATATTTGGATCAACTGGACTCCTATTTCTTAAACTGTGCATGTCAAGATTTAAAAACTAGATTGCTGCACTTCCCAGGTGGTCCTGGTGCTGTCAACATTTAGTGCTCTGATAGATACTTTCCTGGAAGGAGGCTCCTCACGACTTTATCGGAGGTGAGTTAAAGAATATTACAGGAAATTGCAAATCCTGGGAAGAACGTACATAAAATAAACTTTTTTCCACCCCTCTCCCATCAGTACGGATTATGGAAAATCCTTCCAAGACATTTCCCAGCGTATCAACAACACCTTCATAAAGGAAGAGTTTGGAGTCAGTGTTGGACCAGGGAGCTCTGTGAGTTAACAGACCACTGACAAGTTTGTGCAATCGAGAGTTTGTGGAGTTGGGGAAGTGAGTTGTATCCTTCTTACATGGGAAGGTGATGTTGTGAAGACATCTCCCATGTTGCACTTCTTCACTGATAGACTTGTGCAACATCTGTACCATTGGACCACTTTTTACTTTTTTCCACCGCAGTCTTGTGGCCGCCGACAAGCTCAAAAATACAACCAGAGAAAAATACATCAATTTGTAGACATTTTCTCAATCATCTTTACCAGTTTATGACATTGGGAATATTTGTGAGTGGAGGTTAGACGATAGCAGGGTTAGAACATATAAAAACATATTCTTTCCAAGATAGCCTACAGGTAAATGTTTTGTTACTCAGGAATTCTGCACAGATCCCCCAAAAAACTGTAAGCTTTAGCCCTTTAACAAAAATAGCATCTTCTCTGTTCAAAGTGATTTTTTTTCATATTTTCGTCATCTTTGCAAACTTGCTTTGTAAATGTCTGTAATTGACAGGTGATACTGACAGCAGACATACCGGTGTTGGACAACCGAGGAGGGATCATCTTCACCTCTACAGACGCCGGGGCGACTTTCAAGTTCATCCAGCTGCCCTTCCACCTGGCTCAGCCAATCACGTACCACTTCCTCAATCCGGACTTCCTGGTGGCCCTTAGCATCGACGTGAGTCACATGGCCAAATGCTCTCTTTATTCAGATCTTTAATTCTCCTGTTTATTTTACATTTTTACGGTCATGGTGGTCTCCCCCTTTTGCTCCGTTCAATAACTGGCCTCACATCACACACACATACCCACACGTTTAGCATTAAACACACACACACACACACACACACACACACACACACACACACACACACACACACACACACACACACACACACACACACACACACACACACACACACACACACACACACACACACACACACAACTTAAAGCACACCTCAAAGCAAAGGTAAACACTCCTCTTGTTCCTTGCTGGCTTGCAGGGCGGCCTGTGGCTCTCTCTGGACTTTGGCGCCAAGTGGACAGAAGTACACGATGGAGTGCATTCTTACTCATGGTGAGGATAAACAACCCCTGCATGTCTATACAGAAAGCACATGTTAGATTAAATGTGTATTTTGTCAAACACCTTTTGCAGATTGCTTTGAATGAAATCCACGTGACAATTTTTTGCTAAATTCTTTTGCAATAGAAACTGTTGTGACATGATTTTTTTTTTTACCTTCCTCTTTCCATCAGGGGGGCTGGCATTCATTTGTTCTTCAGCTGCAGTCGAGTAGACACGGGTAAGACGCTGTGTAAGAGATTTTCAAAAGGCATGTTTTGAGTTGATCTGAAGGACTCATTTACGACTGGTCGAACAATTAAACACTCTCTATAAAAGAAAAGAAAACTCCTTAACACTAAAAACACCATGAGAGGAAAAACTTACTGCAGTCTGAACACAATACAACAGTACACAAACAAAAATGTGAGATCAATGTACACACACACACACACACACACACACACACACACACACACACACACACACACTATAACCACATCAATAAAAAAGTCAATTTGATAATAATTGCCTGAGATACGAAGAAGGATTAGATATTGCTGAGGGAGCCAGGGGCACCTTATGACGTATACTACTTCATTAAATTAAGGGCCCAGGGAGAATCAATAATGTCCTCCTTGAGTGTTGTGTGTCTCATATTCCTGCCTTGCGTCTTGTCGCCTTAGTTGAGGCGGACGAGAGGGGGGATTTAGTTCTGAAGAGGACCAAGGATCTGGGGAAGACTTTCACCACAATCCATGAGGACATCTACAGCTTCGGCTACATAGGAGCCTTTCTTTTCTTCTCCGTCATGGAAGAGCCGGTAAGAAAAAACACGATTTACTACTGAAATAGACAAAAATCAAATCAAATGAAAAGTGTTGTCATGTGTTGGTGTGTCGTTCCACAGAGATCCCCTCGCGTCATGTATTTCTCATCAGACCAAGGAGACACCTTCAGTCGAGCATTGCTCCCTTCTGCCTCCACTGAGCAGGTGAGGCGGAGATTTACAATGTTGTCAGCCAGACCAAGAGAAATTCAGAATCTAGTTTTCCCGAAAGATTGATAGATGGATGGATGGATAGATAGATAGATAGATAGATAGATAGATAGATAGATAGATAGATAGATAGATAGATAGATAGATAGATAGATAGATAGATAGATAGATAGATAGATATAGATTTCTGGAGAACTTTAACTCTCCTTCGAAACTTTTCCATCAGACATAAATACACGCTGTTGGTGGCTAGACCTTATAGAAGTTGGTTTACCGTAAGTTGCAAACAGCCATGACAACATTTCCTTCTTTTCAACATCAAATGAACACACATGTTCTCGTGGGTCGCCAATTTGATAACAATAAAAAACTGTGTTCGTTTATTCGGATATATGGAAGAAAAAATATGACTGGAAAAAGTTTCAAAGTTCTCAAGAGCGATGTTTTTAATGAAGTGATATCACAGAACAGGTGATGCAAGCAATCTTGACAGGACAAAAAGTAAAGTGAAAAAAGAAGAGAAGTGAAGTTCTCTCTCTACAGCAGAGTCTTTTATCATATCTTGACAATGTTTATTGATTGGTTGATCTCGTTGCCATGCGTTTTCTCTGACCAATCCTGACCTCGTCGTCTTTTAGTGAAAAGTGAAACTATGCTCCTAACCTTGGCTATTTACTTCTTATCTATAATAATTGGGATGAGTCAGGTCTGTACCATCCACCAAACTTTCTTCTAAGGCCTGAGACTTTCCTCCTTTCTCCACTCCCTGCTCTGTACTGAAATGAGAACATTTAGGTCACGTTATAATTGTATTTGATTATTAGTTGAGTATATAAGAGTAATGTAATATTATGTGGTTGTCTATAATATCATACAAATTAGAGTTATTTTTCTAACAATAGATAGATAGATAGATAGATAGATAGATAGATAGATAGATAGATAGATAGATAGATAGATAGATAGATAGATAGATAGATAGATATAGATTTCTGGAGAACTTTAACTCTCCTTCGAAACTTTTCCATCAGACATAAATACACGCTGTTGGTGGCTAGACCTTATAGAAGTTGGTTTACCGTAAGTTGCAAACAGCCATGACAACATTTCCTTCTTTTCAACATCAAATGAACACACATGTTCTGGTGCAACACCCACCCACCCACACACACACTTACACACCCACACACACACTTACACACCCACAACATCTTGTTGATAGCACAAACACACACACTCTCTCTCACGGTGATTAGACAAGGTCTATGGCAATGATTAAATTAGTCATCACAAAGTTGTTGTTTTTTATTTGGACTCTTTATTCTTTTATTGCAAGTCCAGATGTTTTCACCCACATGCTGTGTGTGTGTGTGTGTGTGTGTGTGTGTGTGTGTGTGTTCACAGTTCTACTCCATCCTGGATGGAGATGTAGATATGCTCTTCATGCATGTGGACAACCCAGGAGGTAACGTACACAGGCACGATCCGTATTTTCCACGCGAAAATAAATAAAATACCCCTTGGTAAACATGCTTGACACATATTCGCAAACGTGTTATGTGGAAGACAACATGGCATAAATTATGACTCTCTCAGCCCCTTTTGTTTGTAATGGAAAAGCTCAACGGCAAAGGGCCAGACTGGTTTCACAAGTTCTTGGTGTTGCTGACAAATCATTCAATCATACTGAGTGTGTGTTCTGTGCATGAAAGTCCAGCTGCCCAGTCTTTCTTTCTTTCTTTCTTTCTTTCTTTCTTTCTTTCTTTCTTTCTTTCTTTCTTTCTTTCTTTCTTTCTTTCTTTCCCTCCCCACCTCTCATTCTTTTTCTGTTTCCTCTCATATTATTATAGTATTATTATTATATTTCCTAACCTAGCACGTGCTCCAGTTATTGCTGTGCGGGGTCAGATGATGGGACTTTTGTGCTGCCGAGAAAAATAAGGGAGATATGGGGGTAGAGGGGCTTTATCTTTTGTCAGCTGAATGGAAGGAGATTTAGTTTACACGGCAAAAGCTGACAAACGTATCTTGGGATCAGGGTGTAACGCACACACACACACACACACACACACACACACACACACACACACACACACACACACACACACACACACACACACACACACACACACACACTGGAAATGTAAACCACATCCATCACCTCCCTTTAGCTGAGCTTGCCCTTCATGGCTTTAGGCTGACACGAGTGTGAGCTTCACCTAGTTTAACATATGACGGATGTAGACAAGTAGTTGTTTATCGCTGATGTTGAAAAGTTTGTGTCAGCGGGGCTTCACCTGTTTCCCAGGTGCCGATCCTCTTTGAGGGCGAGATGAACTTTGTGTTTGACATCAATAAATCCTAGCAATGCTGCAAAGTTATAAGTATCAAGATAAGTCATACCACTGTTAATTTCACACTAATGTCTTGATGCTAAGATATGCCACAAAAACTCCTGTACATGTATTGTCCAACAATGTATTTTACAATTACTGGCAGACTTTAAGCCTTGCTTCTTGGTTGATGAGAAACCAAACTTTAACTTCGTTCCTTTCTGTTGTCTCCCGTTTCACCACAGACACGTTCTTTGGGGCCATGTACACGTCAGACGACCGCGGTATCTTGTTCTCAAAATCACTGGAGCGCCACCTGTTTGACGGACAGAGGAAGAGCGACTTTACCAACATAACCTCGCTGAGAGGAGTCTACCTCACAAACAAGCTAGACGAAGGTAGGGATTTCACTGGATATATTCTGAACATTAAAATCTTAAAACTACTTTTGATTCCTTATTATTATATCCATATATAAATCTAGGTTATATCAACCGTCGTTCCTAAGGTATGACTGTGATGGTGTGTTTTGTTACAGATGGCCGTATAAGATCTGTCATTTCCTTTAATAGAGGAGGGGCGTGGAGACAACTCAACAAACCTGAGAATGTGGAGTGTGGAGAGCAAGTGAAGAATGTATGTTATATTCAAATAAGATGAATAAATGATACAATTTTATACGCAGTCGCCATGTGCATAGTAACATCATGTTCTACAAGTTGTTACCGTTGACCTAAACATTGTGCGCCTGTGTGTGTGTTTCATCAGTGCAACCTTCATATTCACGGAGAGCACAGTCGCAACAACCACATTGTTCCCATGGTGGCGCTGTCTGAGTCAACTGCTACTGGTCTGGTTATCGCCCATGGTAAATCAACCAGCTATTCTGCCTTATTGACTTTCAACAAAAGAGCTTATGATAGACGGAAAACAATAGATAAATATTCTGTAAAGGAAAATAAATGGTCTTAAAAAATGTAAAATAAGAAGGGGATTATGGGAGTGTTTAGATGATAATATCCTCTTTTTTCTTCAGGAACTGTGGGCGACGCTCTGTCATCCTCGCAGCACCCGGACGTGTTTGTCTCGTCCGACGGGGGCTACAACTGGAGGGGGACACTGCGGGGGACTCACCACTACAGCATACTGGACTCTGGAGGTCTCATTGTGGCTGTGGAGGCCCAGCGACAAGTCAAGACTATCAAGTACTGACACCAATAGTGTTATTTTGCAATGCAGTTTCTTTGTAACTAAACTGCCCCCAAAATGATGCTATACTTTTGCATTAGGTTCTCAACGGATGAGGGCCAGTGCTGGAAGTCCTACAACTTCACGGAGCAGCCCTTCTTCTTCGCAGGCCTGGCCTCGGAGCCCGGCACCAAGGCCATGAACGTCAGTGTGTGGGGCTTCCGGCCGGAGGAAGACGGTCAGCCCATGTGGGTTGCCGTCACCATTGATTTCCAGAGCCTCATTACAAGAGAGTGTGAGTCGAGATGAGGTGGAGCCCTAATTACAGTAGTTTCCTATTACCGAAAATTGCAGACCCATATAATGACCTGGCACTTTCCATAAACAAAATGTTCAATAGTCTATGCAACACATTCAAGTGCATTTTTACAAACTGGCATGCTTTTGAAATGGAAGTCAGTTGGCCAAAAAGGCTCCCAGCTTGTCAAACCATCTAATTTCTTGCCGTTTAATGCTCCTGCCAAAACACAGTGTTGGTTATTTCAATTATGGCATTTCTTTTTGGATTTATTTTCTGATTTTGTCACTGTCAATCAAATCTAATCAAACAGGCACCCAAAGTGTTTTTACGACGGTTCAACTAAAGATTTAACTTTTTTTAGTCATGAATATCTAATGAAATACTTATGATTCGAAGACAATACTTCAGGGCCTTTGACATTCTTGCTGCATGGTCACAACAGTGAATCATTGTGGATTTGAAGGTAAAATAAAGGTCATGGTTTTGTGTTAGAACTACTAATCTTTGTTGTGATGTGACAGCACATCCGCTTGACCAACAATCAGATATCACAGCACTGTTTTTAAAAACCTGAGAGTAAGTGAAGATTGCATTTGGTATCACCTCTTGAGCAGGTCAGACATGTAGCCCAGTTTTGTTTCACTTCAATTGCAAAAGTCTTATTTATTCTTTGATTCCTCAGGTAACGACCAGGACTATGAAGAGTGGTTGGCTCATTCCACAGACGGAGGAGACCCTGAGAGAAACGGCTGCGTGCTGGGTGTCAAAGAGACGTACAGGAGGCTGAAGAAACAATCCGTGTGCAGGAACGGTAAAGGCTTTGTGGTGAGCAAGAAGCAGAGCCCCTGCCTTTGCACCAGAGAAGATTACTCATGGTATGTTATGAGGGCCCGATGGCAGACGTAATGGACAGTATTCCCTTTTGATGATCGAATCAAACTAACCCCTGTCCTTTTCCACAGTGACTACGGTTACTATCGTCACGTGAACACCTCGGAGTGTGTGAGACAATCCAGCGATGCCAATAAAACCTTGGAGCTCTGTCTGAATGGAGAGGAGGATGAGCTTCTGACAGCAGGGTAACAATGGGTCACTTATTTTTGTTAAAGGTCACCTATTGTGCAATATGGTTATCAACATTAATCTGGGCCCCCTGTGCGTCAAGAGACTTAAAGCATGAGAAAAAACTTTAACTCCACCTTTCTGAAAACGTGTGTTCAAAGACACCTTATTTCTCTCCCCTTATGATGTCATAAGGGGAGAAGCCACACCCCCCCTTTCCCAACCTAACTTAGTACCTTAAAGGTGAAGTAAGCGGTTTATTTATGTTAATATACAGTCCCCTCCATAAGTATCGGAACAGTGAGGCCAATTCCTTTGTTTTTGCTGTAGACTGGAAACATTTGGGTTTGACACCAAAAGATGAATATGAGACAATAGCTCAACATTTCAGCTTTCATTTCCAGGTATTCACATCTGGATCCGATACACAACTGAGAAGATATCATTATTTGTAAAGGAACACCACATTTTTAGGTGAGCAGAAGTATTGGAACAGATAGACTTTAAATAAATTAAAGTGAATAAAACGTAATATTTTGTCGCAAATCCTTTGCTTGCAATAACCGCATCAAGCCTGTGACCCATTTAATCACCAAACTTTTGCATTCTTCTTTTGTGATGCTTTTCCAGGCTTTCACCGCAGCCTCATTCAGTTGCTGTTTGTGTT
The DNA here is from genome assembly GCA_026929865.2 of Hyperoplus lanceolatus. Taxonomy (NCBI): domain Eukaryota; kingdom Metazoa; phylum Chordata; class Actinopteri; order Uranoscopiformes; family Ammodytidae; genus Hyperoplus; species Hyperoplus lanceolatus. The sequence continues at coordinate 16,149,975 of CM049416.1, forward strand.
AGGGGGTTACTCCCTTCGGTCTCCTTTTTAGGAGGTAACATGCATGCTCTATAGAGTCTGGAGATTAACTTAGCCAGTCTAAAACCTTCCACTTCTTGCCCCTGATTAACTCCTTTGTTGTGTTTTGGGTCATTATCTTGCTGCATGATGGTGGATCTTCCAATCAGTTTGGTTGCATTTTTCCTTAAATTATCAGACAAAATGTTTCTGTACACTTCTGAGTTAATTTTGCTGTTGCCATCATGTGTTACATCATCAATGAAGAATAATGAGCCCGTCCCAGAAGAAGCCATGCAAGCCCAAGCCATGACATTGCCTCCACCGTGTTTCACAGATGAGCCTGAATGTTTGGGATCATGAGTAGATCCTTTCTTTCTCCAAACTTTAGCCTTTCCATCACTTTGGTAAAGGTTCATCTTGACAACAACACAGTAACACATGATGGTAACAGCAAAATGAACTTAGAAGTCTACAGAAACATTCGGTCTGCCAATTTAAAGAAAGATGCAACCAAACTGATTGGAAGATCCTCCATCATGCAGCAAGATAATGACCCAAACAAACTGCAAAAACAACAAAGGAGTTCATCAGGGGCAAGAAATGGAAGGTTTTAGACTGGCCAAGTCAATCTCCAGACTTAAACGCTATAGAGCATGCATTTTACCTGCTAAAGAGGAGACTGAAGAGAGTAACCCCCTAACACAAACAGCACCTGAATGAGGCTGCGGTGAAAGCCTGGAAAAGCATCACAAAAGAATAATGCAAAAGTTTGGTGATGTCAATGGGTCACAGGCTTGATGCAGTTATTGCAAGCAAAGTATGTGCGACAAAATATTACGGTTTATTCACTTTAATTTATTTAAAGTCTATCTGTTCCAATACTTCTGCTCGCCTAAAAATGTGGTGTTCCTTTTCAAATAATGCTATCTTCTCAGTTGTGTATCAGATCCAGACGTGAATACCTGGAAATGAAAGCTGAAATGTTGATCTATTGTCTCATATTCATCTTTTGGTGTCAACCCCAAATGTTTCTAGCCTGGTGCTACCAGACCATCGTACTTCATTTCATTTGTACAGAAGGTCTGGCAGTGCTGTAATTGGCAAACGTTCACTCATGGAGGCGGGTGTCTGTTAAAGTTTAAAACTATTGGATCTGCCCAGTGCCACTCTGGATTAGCCAACCAATCGCATAACGTTTGGTCGTCACGTGTGTCATGAGCCGGCTTCTGGCAACTGAAACTGGAGCGTGACTTCGATGTCATCGTTCTCAGCCACTCGCTCTGTTCGCTGATTGGACCGGCTGTCGAATCTCCGGCAAAACTGGGAAATGGGCTGTGCACCCAGACTGACTACTGAAGGGAAAATAAAATTTGGCCGGAAGTAGGCGGGCGGAGCCAGGCTAAATGTTTCCAGTCTACAGCAAAAATAAAGGAATTGGCCTCACTGTTCCGACACTTATGGAGGGGACTGTAAGTGTAAAATCGCTCTTTATTCATACAGTGATCACTTACATAATGTGCACGTTTCATAAAGCCGATCTCTCAGTCAGCTGCTTTGCATGTAATCGGCAAATAAACTTATTGGAGTATCCCGAAATTTTTATCCAATCAGAAGAGAGAAAGCTATAACCGATACTCGTCTCACTCATATATACTATATACACTCCATGGTCTCACTGCCGGTGCACGCCAGAGCAACAGATGGGTGAATGTGTATGCGCCTACAATGGCGGAGCAGGTAAAAATCCTTCCCAATGTCTGTTTTGATGGTTTTTATCATGTTTTATCACACTTATGGATCTGAGATGATGCTAGATAACTTGCTGCTTGAAGACCGCAGTGCATTAATGTAGTGACGAGCGAGGGGACTGCTAACTGCAGTAACTGACAGGAAGTTAGCTAAAAGAACCATTCCGCTTACAGCACCTTTAACCTGTGATGTGCACACCCCCAGATACCCCTGATTCAAACCGGCAGCTGGTTCAGGGCCAATCAGAGCAGACAGGGTTTTTTTTGGAAGGCGGGGCTTAAAGAGAGACTCTTAAACAGAGCGTTTCAGAGGGGATTCAGCAATGGCACTGTGAGAAATACGACTAGAAAAGATTTTGTTGGACACTACACTACACCATTTCTAGTAGAAGCCAATGTTGTCAATGTTGAACCTGAAAATGAGCATACTATGTGACCTTTAAAACTGACACACATTTACCATACACTAACACACCTTATGCCTATGTTCTGTAGGTACCGTAAGGTCCCTAGTGACAGGTGTGAGGGGGGATTCGGCCCTCAGCTCGCAGCGCAGACCGTCATCAGACCCTGTGGTGTTAAACCCAGCCCCGGCAGTCCCCCTGCCAGGTCATCATCATCTCCAGTGACACACTTTGACACACCGGTCAGTAGATTTGACACTCCTATAATTACTGTATCAATGTGTGCCTTAACTTATAACTTGGTCATAATTACAGGCTTTTTCTATCTCTTGTACTTTTTACAGCGAGAGAGACTGGTGTTGATCCTGGTGTGCGCAGGAGCAGGACTGGCCGTGCTGGTGGCTATCGTTTCCGCTGTCCTTGCTGTGAGGAGGGTGGTGTACAGAAACAGGTGAACCAGACACACATCTGTGCTTTGTGTGTGTGTGTGTGTGTGTTTGTGTATGTGTATGTGTATTTACGTCTTAATGCAACCAGTGTTAGCTGACTATTGCGGTGTCATGTCGCCCTCTACAGGACGCCAACGTATCGTTTCTCCAACCTCCAGATTTTGGATGACGAGAACGGCATGACAGTCAATCTTGAAAGCAACACCAGTAGCAACGGCACAGCCTGCCCGCAGGACTCAGACGATGTGAGTTATTTAATACTGTGAATTTCAAATTATGAACTGATCTTGTTGTATTTTCCCCTTGAGCACTGATACTTTTATTTGTTTCCCTTGTCAGGATCTTATTCAATGACACATGGCACATTCTGATGGATGAAATGAATATTTACAATCGACAGCAGCTGCGCTGAAAAAGACTTATCGAAGATGTTTTGACAGAAGTACCCTTCGTGCAGACTTCTGAGGATATGAATGACAAGCACGAGAATTTCTTAATTTATTGAGCTTCATTTCATTTAAAGGTGCAGTGTGTAAAGGGAATTGGTGTTTTTTTTCCAGAACAGACTTGGTAGAAATTAAATATAATATAATATTATTAAGTATGTTTTAATGCTATGTTTAGTAGCTTGGAAATAAAAGTTATTGTTTCTTTGATTACTTTAGAATAAGCGTTTTATATCTACAATGGAGATAGGCAGATATACCTACCCTTTATCCACGGAGGCCGCAATTTTGCACTGCCATGTTTCTAGTAGCACAGAATGGACAGACTTAATGGCCTCACACGTTTTTATATACTGTATAATGGGCGTCCGACAGAAAGGCACCTGTTGGAAGATGAAGAGCAAGAACTATATAATAAATAATTAAATACATCTTCTTTTCATCACTTGATATTGTGGAAAGATGATGGCAACATACACCTGTATTACACACTGTACCTTTAATTTGCTTTGCGTACTATCTGATATGTACAGTATTTTTTTTATGTTAATCTTTCTCTCTATTTCAACACCTATTAATTTTCTGTTCAATGTGAAAGCAAGACAATCCGGAAAATGTGCATTTGTAAACTAATAAATAAACAAACAAACAAACAAACAGAAGAAAAAAAACAAAATACAGCATATTATTATTAAAAAAATCTCACTTGTTGCTTGCAGTTGAAAATATTTCATAATCCAGGTCAAATTAAGAATGATTTTTTTCAAAAATGTTGTCCATCAGAGGGCGCTGTTGGCGCTGTAACATGTCCCTTTGGTTTTGAAGTAAACAGAGAAGAAGAAAAGGGAGGAAGTCGTTGTGACGGAAACAAAGATCTGTTTTTAAGAGGAGATCTCACTCATAGAAATTGTGCTTATACTTTTTATAGAGGAAACGTGGTTTGCTAGATTTGGCAACAGAGACCAATAGTCTTTCAAATAGATTTTTCATAGACTTAGAATGATTCCTAAAGGATAGTCATGCCCAAACTAATATTATATTGTTGAATTGACCATGAGACTTGTAGATGGTTTAAGAACCAAATAATAATTATTTCCCATTTTCCCTTAATCCGAAGGAATACACTTAAAAAAAGTAAAATCATGGTTATGTATTCTATTCTACAAGAAAATAAAATTATGTGTTAAAGGTGCAGTGTATAATATGACATCATCAAGAAAGTTCTACAAAGTTCTAGAATGCAACACTCCCTGGGTAACCTCAACCCTTTCGAATAATAACAGAAGCTACAGTGGCCTTCAAGGACAAGAACAATTCTACATTTTAAACAATGCACCTGATGACATTCCAAATATGACACTTTCAAGATGGCGGCACTAGGCCTTGGTCCAAAATATGCAGAAATATGGACATATATGAGACCCTTTCTAAGGGAAAAAATAATAATTACATTTTTTTTTTCACCTATTATACACTAAATTAAATGTACTTATGGATATTATAATTACTTTCTACAAAATCTGCTAGGAAATAAAACCCAAAATTCTACATACTGCAGGTTTAATAATATCAACATGACATCATAAACAAAAATCTTACAGCATATCAATGTTTTGGGTCTGAGCTGAACACAGTGAACAGTAACAACCTTCGTGTTAAGGGAGATTAGACTTTATCTGTACAGCTGACCCCACATCTTATTCTAACAGGCAACATAGCTGAACTGTTATCTGAGAATGTTTTAATAATTGTATCAAAGATCTGGTTTATTAATGTCATATTTCATCTCAAGATTGATTAAACATCTTTTTTTATACATATGACTTCGTTATTTTTTTATGCTGAGTCTTCGACATCCCCAATATCAAAATACCCTCCCCTTCAATATATTATTGTAAAAAATATATAAAGAAAATTGATATGCTATGACAGGCACGCAGGGTCGTCCGTTTTTAAATCATAAATCAATCAAATATAGGCTAGTCATAAATATAACTACATCAAAATTGCTAATTATTATTATTATTATTATTATTATTATTATTATTATTATTATTATTATTATTATTATTATTATTATTATTATTCATTTACTGCAGTTTTGCGTGTGGCTCGTCTAAAACATTCCCATCAGTTGTTGATGGGACACACTTAGCCTATTATTGCCCCATATATACAAATAATACAATACAATTCAGCCAGAACATACAAATAATGGTTCCATGCGTTAGTGATGGGCGGCTTTGACTGAATATAACTATTAGGTCAAGTTCTGTCCTACAGATCTTCCTTGTCTTGTGTCTGCCTGCAAGTTCGTCCCTTTTTATCTCCGACAGAGTGGGACCTCTCAACTGGTCGTCCCGCTCTGACCAGCTCTGTTTAGCTCAGCTGTCATTACACGAATCACTTTGATAGCCTCCATCGTGTGACCACACACTCACCGTTACTGTGGCAATTCATCCAGGTAAGCAAGGCGTGAACGTCCATCAGTATGGGTCATTTTATAAATCCTATTTAGAAATGGTTGTTACCTTTAAATTCACGCTGGAGTTATTTCGGTTTTGAGTGAGCAACGACAAGGAAGAAATGAGGAAGTGAATCAAAGCAGCGTCAGTTTTATCGCTACGGTTGAGATTTTTCAAAATGTAAAGTCAACAAATGCTAGACACGAGCGTCATAACAGCATCACTTTTTTGTAATAACCGATTCAGTAAAACTAAAGTGGCGTCACCTTTAAAATAACAAACTCAGTGTATGCTATTAGCCGAATGCCTTATGTCAACTGTTTGCTAGCAACCGTCAGCTAAAGTCACCCTGTCTCTTTTACAGACCCCTCTGACTAAAATATAATGTTAAATCTTATTATTATTATTTTTTAACCAGCACAGGTTGTTTAATTGTGGGGCAGAAGCTGCTGTTAGCTCGCAAAGATGGTCAGGGCTGGAGGTAAGTGTGTACATCCCAGAGTTAATAAAGTTATACACTCAATAGAAGATATTTGTGTGATGTTTCGTGACTTAATAGTTTACTGTTTCATCTATCTATCTATCTATCTATCTATCTATCTATCTATCTATCTATCTATCTATCTATCTATCTATCTATCTATCTATCTCGTTCCTTTTTTCAGGAATTTTGAAGTTAGCAGGGGTCATCATTGCTTTTGGCCTGGCCGTCTTCCTGGTTTTTCAACTGCTAGATGTGGACATGGACTTTAAACTGGGCAGTATCATAGGTGAGTAGGCCTATTCATCATATTTCAATGCATTACAACATCACATACTGGTTTGAGCAGGAAGTGGAAGTAGTTATCAGTTACTTGAAACAAGGCGCCTTCTGTTTCATTGTGAGGGAGCACTACGTCATGATTATATTACAGTGTATAAAGAAATTATTTGCATCTATGGGCAATGACAGAGTAACTAGCCTGTCCTGTTTATAAGAATGTAGAATAACTACAAAAGGTACCCAACCTGTTTTTTCATGGGGTCCAAATACTTTTCACAACCACACCCAGACACACAAAGCTTTTCTACTGCTTTTTTAAATGGCCTTAAGCGGAGCCGCGGCTCTGTGTAAACACACAACTTTGCATAGATATTGACATAAATATCTAACAATCTAAAAAGAAAGGTTATCTAGGTAGGTTCTTGGCTTCCAAAGACCATGGGCCCCCCAAGTGGCTGGGCCCTAGAAAGCTTTCACACTTTCTACCCCTTATGGGCGGCACTGTCTGCACATACTGTAGATGTGAGCTGATTTTGTGTAGAGATTATGCCCTGATACTGCCATGAAAGGGAGCATTTCTGATATTGTTTCAAGGTGAAGTTCCCAATTCTCAGAAACTTGCAAAATATGTCTACCAATGGATTTTAAGGATTCAGTTTTGCATTTGAGAAGTCATCTTATTCTGAGAATCACATCAGAACGGCAAGCCTTCTCTGCAGACATCGTCTATCAGCTTTGCATAGATTGCAGCAACTTAATTGACACCAGAGTTATATAAACGATCTCCAGCAGGTATCATCTGCTGATGACATCTCTTCATCATAGTATTTTGGATCTCCTTTCAGCTAATGGGGAGTTACAACAAGTGCATCAGGCAGAATCAGGCAATTAAGGACTCTTTCAATGCAAATCCCATCCAAACATCTTCCCTGTCATAATGTGCAGAACGGCTGCATAGAAAATCATTATCACTTCCTCTTCCCAGCATCAACCATAACATGCACAATGGACCCCAACAACTAATATCAGTGTGGAAGCCCCCAAGTCACTAACCTCTGGCTCAGCTGCAGGGCTCCAGACTAACCTATTTTACTAGGAGCACTGGCGCCCCTAACTCAGAATTTTTAGGGGCGCAAGCAGAAAATTTAGGAGCAAACATTAAATAGACCTGCAACGCATCTATTAAAATGTTTCCCAATTTTAACTATATTAGGCCTATTGATATTGTATTGCCAGCATGTTTTGGACCACACTGACAACAGATGATACTGTTCATTGTGTTTTCGATTTTGCATCACCATGTGAAATTCTTCAGACATTCCTTTTTAGGAAAAGGATTTTTTTTTTGTGCCCATTTTCACCACAACCACCTCTACATCCAAGCCCTCTAATTTGTCCTACTCTATCTCTGCTGACGCCAGGAAAATAGCCTAGTTATTGGCCCAAAAGTAACAAGTAGGAGCTAGGTGACATTATCAACTAATTTGCATTATAGCCTATGCTATTTTGAAAGAGGCAAAATGAACAGAAAATGCTGACCAGGTAGTTTACAAATTAACTAGGCCTATTTACATATTTACAAACTCACTTTACACACTTTTTTTGTTGCCATATTACTACAAGGTTAGCTTTTTATAAATATGCAGTGGCCTATTGAATGTGGACATATCAAACAATTTTCGTGTTCACAAACGTCCCCTGACACACGGTGCTGTCTGCTGGCTGATGCAGGTGGCGGGGGGTTTCTATCAGACTGCCCGTGTGACTGAGTGCTGTCAGCGGTGAGGAGTAGACAGCTCCGTTGCTACTCTGCTCTTGAGCGCGCGGTTAAAAAATAAATCTAACAGCCTTATCGCTATGGCGGAAAGTCGGCAGGTATAGCAGAAAAAGTCACCAGTTGGCAACATGTTAAAGACGTGACGACAGCGGGACACTGAGATGAGAGTAGGTTACGTGATCCGCGCTGTTGATCGTTTAACTGATCACTCGCGGACTTCTCTCTCTCTCTCTCTCTCTCTCTCTCTCTCTACAAATACTAGTACTAATAATAATGATACAAATGTCGGCGAATTTTCCGTTCGCGCGCGTGCCCCTAGTTTTAAAAACTACTCGCACTGTCTCCAAAAATTGTCGCAAAATGCGAGCATTTGGTCGCAGTCTAGAGCCCTGAGCTGCTTTCATAAGAAAATGCCTTCCACCAGTGGTTGATAAAATTTGATGATTGGGGTGGAATTGTGGCAGTGGGCATGTTCACATATGAACTTACATGCGGAGTAGATGCATGTAGGGTCACTACGTCTCATATCAACCAATGGGGTAAACACAAAGGATGTTTACCCCGGGTGATTGCCATGCTGTGCAAATTGCATCATACTAGACCATGCTGGCCTTTGTGAGACAAACAGGATGGCAGTTTTCCATAAGTTCCAGGTCTGCTGTCGGGTCATCTCTCTCTAACTAATAAAGGCAAAAATTACCCAAAAATAACTTGACATTGTTATCTTGAAAACGTTTAATACTAATATCATACTTAAATCTAATTAATATTATGACTTAATAGTTAATAATTTATTTGCACATGCATGGTACCATATCTCTTGTTAAACAAAGTTGTCGGTTGATATGGACAGTATGAACGATTTGTGTGGATATCAGAAAAGAATGTATGTATAAATTAAAAAAATTAACATTGGATTCACCCTTAACTATTGACCTTAACTGTTTCTGATGTTGTTTGTGGTATCATAGTAATCTCTGACCATGAAAACATAGAGTTAGACATCACTAGTTGTGGTTTTATGTTTGGTTCAGGAGCTATGAGGAAAAATGCATAATTAGGCTATGGCGGAAAGTAAAATGGTCGCCACGGCAACCATGATTACATTTTGCAATGGCTAAATATCTGAACCTCCTCAGGGCCCCAAACTGTATAGTTGTACCAAGTTTCATGCTTTTCTGAAAAGGTTAACAATTTGGCACATATCCCCTCTACCATAAAACAGTACTTTAGGAAGCCGAAAATTGGCATAAAAGGTATGGTTAAGAAAACCCTTAAAAAATAACTTTCCACCACATGGATTCCTTAAGACTTTTAGTATGTTATTAATTACATATTCATGAGTCAAAAACAGTTGAAATGGTTTCTGTTGCAATATTTGAGAGGTCCACCCATATTTTCTCACAAAATGCCTGTACTAATCCCCCTTGAGTCTATATGTCTACCTTATCATACAATTGCTCAACCTTGAATAAAATATAATAATTGTATGTATTTTTCCTTCTTAATCTTCACACTACACATTTCGCCATTTCGAAGTAGAAAACAAATTATATAAAGTATTCTAACAATATTAATAATCACTTGTCAGAATCCCTCTGTTCCAACGTTCGGTCTCACACAAAGACAGCAGCATGGGTTTCAACGATCTCCCACTTACAAAGGTGTGGTGAGGAAAGGTACTAGTCAGGTGGGAGGGTTTGTAAAGATTTGGAGGCTTTGAAGATGCCTGGAAGTAATGGTTAGACCTAAAAAAACAGGGCACCCATCTTAACCACATGGCTGGGAGCAAAGACATTTGTACTGAGACATTACACTGAATCCAATGGCAACCTTGAAGTTGAGTTAGATGATTTGGGGTCCCATTAAGACAATCTGTGGAATGACTTGAAGGTGGCTACAGCAAGGAGTGGGGCGAGCTTCTCCTAACTGGATTATCAAAATAATCGTTAGTTGCAGCCCTACTTCAATGTATGAAAACTTTGAAGGACAGTAGTATTTTCTCCCCTATCAACTGCATGTCTTGCCTTTTTTTGTGGCCTGTGGGCTGTGTACACTTCACCGACACCAAAGTATATCCCGCATTGCTAATGCTATTGTTTAAGAAAGAGTGTTTTTGAGTTACATCTTAATGACCACTGAAAATAACCTTAAACATATGTGTTCCTTTTGCCTTTCAGCAAGAGCTATGCCGACTCAACGCCGTAAGTATATTAATACGTTAAGCCTTTAATTTTTTTGTTCTGTTTTCTCAAAGACTGGTATGTTTTGATGCATGCCTTTTTGTTTTGTTTTCTTTTTTAAATTCTTCCTAAACCAGTTGACACAAGAAGGTAATACTGAGCCTGTGTCGCTTTGATTGTGGCTAAATCTATCAGCAAGCATGTAGACAATAGAACGCAGCAAGAACTAGAAAGTTTGTTTGTACAGTTAAGTCATGGCATTTACTGTAGTTTGCAGTGTAGCTCTGGTCGAGCGGCTTCTTTTTGTTCTGCGTTTGCACCTGTTAGCCGGATGGCTTAATTGTGTGTACACTGTCTCACCCACAGCAATAAAGCCCGTCAGGTACAAGTGCGGCCTGTCCAAGGTGTGTCCTGCTGGTCACTTAGCCTTCAAGATAGCGAGTGGAGCTGCCAGTGTGGTGGGGCCCAGAATCTGCCTGGAGGACAAACTGTAAGTCTCATCTTGACAGACTGGAGCGCATATTAACCTTTTATGCTGTTCATCTTTTTGGATGTTACATAATGATTGTGTCGCCTCCATAACTTCACTCTACACACGTCACAAGGAAGTGTCTTTTTCTGCAGACGTGTCATTGGCCTCCATTTTGTTTTGATTTTCAGACTCATGAGCGGGGTGAAGAACAATGTGGGGAGAGGAATCAACGTTGCCCTGGTTAATGGTAAGGTTATCAGTGTCAGAGTTTCACGCCTGGCAGACATTTTGCCTGATTAGACAAGCTGCTTCAAACGTTGTATTATTAGCTGTTAATCAGGTCAGATCATAGCAGAAACCTATCAGTAAACCAATAGTAAATAGCGATGAACTGTGACCTGGATAATCTAATAGAAGTGGTCAATGCAGTTGTTGGAATTGAATGAATGCTCTTTTTTCCCCCCATACACAGGGAAAACAGGAGAACTTATCAAAACCGACCATTATGACATGTGGGGAGGAGGCGAGTATTTTTCACACCCTTTTTTTGTTTCAGACATTTAAAAACACATATATACGTCGTGCTAAATCGGTTGTAACTTTGTGCAGATGTGGCTCCCTTAATTAAAGTCCTGAAGGAAATTGAGGAGGGGACCATCGTGATGATGGCCTCATTCGACGATCCATCAACAAAGTAAGGACTGCGTTTTTTTTCCACAATATCCCCATCGCTTTCGGATACAATTAAGGTCCACACGATTAACGTTAACTGCTGTGGCTCTATCTCTATTAATGGCTGTGCGTTAATAATATCCGTCTTCTTTTGTTTGCGTAGACTCAACGCGGAAGCCAGGACGCTCATTGGCGAGCTGGGCAGCTCAGTTATCGGTAATCTGGGCTTCCGGGATAACTGGATCTTTGTAGGAGGGAAAGGCATCAAGACCAAGAGTCCGTTTGAGCAGGTAACATGACCGGAAAAAAATCCTGTGTTTGTTCACATCTTCTCTCCGTATCACACCATTTCCTGTGAATGATAAGGGATTGTAAACAACACTCAGGGCATCCTTGTCTTCATCAAACTCTTTAATATTCAAATTTAAGGGAACAATTCATTCTCAAGTCCGCCATTCATCAGATACATGTTTTACTAGCAAAAACCAAAGCATCAAGTAATTTCTCAGTCTTCACCACAACAACTGAAACAAAGAGTCCCAGTCAAAAATATGCATTACTTCAGAAGTTCAGCTGCACTCCCATCTAACCTGTTTGGTGTGTAATAAATATGTACTGTATACACAATGTTGGTCTGGTATCTATTTACTTAGGGATACGCACCCAGATTTGACCCGTATGTTTTGCTTGGTTCTTATGGGGAATTCAAACTGAAAAGAGCCCTTACTGGTTTACACAGCCAGAGGCAGTTTTGACTGATGCCATGATGAGTATACATTACTTAAATGTGTCTTTGTGTGGGAAGGAAGACTTTCCCGTGCAGGGTGACATGTCGTCAGCCACCACTACGAACATTCATGATTGCCACATCACTATGAATAGCAAACGCTGCTTCAGAACATTCACGCTTCACAAGCTATTGTTCAACCAACAAGGTTCCACAACTTGCACTTACAGTATCAGTTGTCAGTGCTTTACATTTCATTCAATAGGGCATCATTTTTCCCTTCTGGCAAATCACTAGAATGTCCCACCCTGTCTGTCGGACTTGTCTGACAAGTTTCTCACAATGTTAGTGTGTGTGTGTGTGTGTGTGTCTTTGTCTGTGTCTATGTGTGTGTGTGTGTGTGTGTGTATGTGTGTGTGTTTGTGCTTACCGCCCTCAGCATATAAAGAACAGTGCTGAAACCAACAAGTTTGAGGGATGGCCCGAGGTGTTGGAGATGGAAGGCTGCGTGCCTCAGAGGGGGGACTGATCTCAATTCTCGATGTTATTGTCCAACAGCCTCTCTTTTTTTACATTTTTTTTGTCCTCCATTCATGAGACTTTTTCTATAAACTGAAATATCATTTCACATCTCTCACCCCCCGAGCCCTCATATAGTCAGTTTTGCCTACATCTCTGTAGAGGACGCTAACAGGAAATAGGAGCCACCGTGAAGCCTCCGTTTGCTATTAGCAGAAACGCTAAAGCCTGGACCTTTCTCCCATGTCTCCCTCTCTGTCTGGATAATCTGACATATAGACGAGGCTCTCAATTGGAATCAGTAGGAAGAGTGCACTGATAAGAAGGGACTTACTGTACCTCTGATTGTCAGTGTACTATCGCATAGCTGTGATCATTTTGCGTTATTGCACAGTGGTTGATGATGGAATTGGATCCCCTAAAGTCCAGATTCCAGGAGGCTACATTTCCATTGGCTGTTCCCTGCCTTAACTTAAATCACCTTTTCATGTTTTTTTTCTTTTGCCTTTTTTTTATTATTCTTTCCAAATTTGCAATTGCTTTTTATGTGTGATTTTTTTTTTGGGGGGGGAATTATTATTAACAGGGTTTAAATACACTCCTTATCATTATATTATAACCAAATACACCAAATTCACTGTGAAATTTGTAAATACTGAGTACAAGATTGTAATAATAATAATATAATTATTAAAATAAATGATTTTGTTAGTATTATGTGTGTGTGTATGGATTAAACATGTTTTTTTATATATATATTCATATCTTGTGGTACTTTTTCTCTGCATGTACAGTACAAAGGAACTCAGGCTCTTAACAGTTAACGCCATTGTGATTAAGTATCAGCCATCCACACATTGCCATATCTGTCCCGCCATTTTATAACCCCTTTCAAAGAAGTTGTAGGGCTGTGAACTTCTTTACTGATAGCACGTGTGCTGTGTGGACATGATGTATCTGTAGACATTGTATGATGTTATGTAACCTCCAGTCCTTGTGAAGATATGCATGCTCAACATCTGTGACTTCCACGTATCTTCAAGTGACAGTTTAAACAACAGAGGGCCTCTTAAAAATGGAAGCTGCCTTGCATTCGGGAAGCAATGCTGTAAAGTAGATCAACGTTGGTGACTTTGCCTAAAAAATAGAAGTAGAAAAATGTGTGTTGGTTGGCAGTAGCCCACCCAGCTAATTAGCAGCCTAACTATCATCCTAATGTTTATAAACCTATGCAGCTGTTTTTCGTTTACACTACAGATTTAAGCCATTTCCCATTACATTTTTCTGTGTCGGTGTGTATATGTTATTGAAATACAGTAGCGGGCACACGCAGCATGCTAGTGAAATATGGACGTTCAAGCCATGTTTGAGTAATGACAGAGTTTTATGCAGTTTTATTTTAAGCTGTTGCTGTTCCTGCCCTTTCAATGCCTTTTTCTGTATTTGTAGGTGGTAGAAAAAGTGTCAAGAATTTACAGTATCAGAGTACCATACAACTTAAAAAAAACAAACCAACAAACAAACCTATAGTAGCATTTGTGGCCCAAACTGCTTCCTGTCTCTGATTCCTACACTGAACGCTGAGCTCTGGCTTTGTGGATTTTAGTCATTCACAAGTTTTGATACATATAACCTCCATAATTTTTATTTTGCAAACACTAGTTACTGTGAAAACAAATAATTAAAAAGGAGTCTATGAATTATGCCAATAGGTTTTCCTTGCGTGCCACATTTAGTTTAATTTGCAGATATGATCATGCATAATTTTTTCTCAGCAGACACTATTAATCAGTTAGTGTAAGTGAAGAATGAACTGCCATTGAAAGCTAACCTTTTCAATTCATATTCAAGACAGAATGCACACGTCCTTTAAACATTGCTGTCTTCAGGTTGACAGGCAGGGGGCGCCGTTGCCTCATTTAACTAAGCATGTGTGTTTGAGGTACAGCAAGTGTAGTATTTGTTTTTGTGTCTTTGAAGTTGTGCTTGGGTAAATACATTAGGTGATGTTTATGCCTTTTTTTTTTATCAACGTCTGTTTACATAGTCACCTGGGGGTTAGTATTATTAGCAGTCTATTATACCTTCTCATCAGTGCAAAATCAGCGTACGTTTGGCCAAATTTAAATAAGCATTTAGTGATGTATGAATTACATGAGTGTGAATGTAAGAGGCTGTCTGTTTTGATGCAAAGATTTGTCACCGTAATACTTTGTAGCCTATACAGCAGGTGTTTTTGGTTTATAGGCTCATATACAGCTTGTACCTTTCCTGTTTCCACTGATGTTCGGCTGAGTGCATGAACACAACAGGACGGACTCGACCACATGCAATGTTACAGGAAATTATTATCTCCTCCTGCTCAAGAGCTTATTGAGTCATGCTGTGAAACGTACATTCTCTATACATCTGCAAACTCACGTAGTACTTCTATACGACAACCCTGACATGTACTTACACAATCATCTGTGCATTTGTAAACACTTGGCCTATACACTGCACATGAGTCCTCTCAGGGGTTTGTCCCTGTGCCAGCGGAGTGACCTTTTGAGTCCCCCCCTCCATACACACACACACACACACACACACACAAACACACAGAGCTGTTCCTTATTCCCAGTAAATGAAAAAGGCGGTTGTCTCCCTCGGATCTCGTTTGAGCTCCACACACACACACACACAACATCCTCCATGCATTTTATTTCTCCTGTAAAAGGAGAGCATTTGTTTGGCATCTGTCCCAGACTATTGCCTATATGCTTTGTGCCTTCCCATTACAGATCCTTTGCATGTGTGCCTGTTACTGCAGGGGCATCGCACATCAATATATTATTGTTTATGCCTATGTGTAGCTGGGAGAAGTTATGTGCTGGTGATGCCTTCAAAAAAGTTGTGTAGGATGAACCCCTTCTGAGCTCATCTGGGAGTGAACTGTCTCCAACTGGCCTTATATAAGACGCGCTATACGATGCATTATGTTTATCATAGAACATCCTCCATTGCGTAAACCTCTCCTGATGAGCCATCTCATGGGAGCCCAGGGCAAAGAGGCAAAGTTTTCTAAACACAGAAGGACTGGGAGGGGGTTATATGCTCTCGCGAAACAGGAGACGAGGGTCATTTTTGAAGTTTTTTGTTGTTGTTTTTCTTTCCCTCCTTCCCCTCCTCCAGCCGCTTCCCAAAAATAAATCTGTCCACCAAACAATAGGTGCCTGCCTCTTAAAGAACCCTCTCAAGAGCTCAACTTTCTCATTCTCTGTGTGACCCACCCTGAACCCTGCCCTTTGCCCTTTCTCCAGCCACCTCTGGCCAAGGCTCTCTCATGCCTCTGTTTGCACCAAAACATGTTTCAAAATAAGCCCTCTCCTCTACTTACCATGAAACCTGTATTGACAAAGCATCTCCTGTCAACTGTCAGCCGCCCTACTTATTCGACTTAAAAGACACACATGGCCTTAAAGGGTGGAGTCAGTGATTCTGCAGAATGATTGTTGTCAAAATCACTATATGTTAAAATCAGTTAATATCACCATTTGCAACCTATCTGTGCTGTGCAAGCACTTAAATTAAATCCATTGTTAATACACAGCCTAGGCACTGTAAAGTGGTATGTAAACAAAGAGCACCCACCGTAGTAGCAAGTAACCTGCCCGTGTACAGAGCTAAAGGCTGTGTATTACCACTGGATTTTTTTCAGCGCACAGTTAGCAGAATGTGAGGAGATATTCACTGATTTTGAGAAAAAGTGATGAAGCATCATCATCATACACATCATGACCACTGGTGGCCAGAGGTTATATTACACACTGGGTATGCTCCTGCATGGTTGTTTTTTGCAGTATAGCCTCTGTGGCAGCACTGAGCAGAAACCTTGCAACTTCTCAAGTTGTTGCACAGACTCTAAAGGTGAAATCAGAATCAAAAGTTAACCTGTCAGACTGAGTGTTCTTCCCTGTCTGCGTATGCAATTTATATTATTATATAAAATGTATATTATTATATAAATTTCAGTTACATTCATTTGGTGGACTCTTTTCCCCCTCGAAACCTAGGAATACTATAGTAGCAATTTGGGGTTCAGTGTCTCGCTTCAGGACATATGGACAGCAAGAGCAGGTGTCGGCCCACCAACCTTATCTTTAATGGACAAACTTGAGCTATAGTGATGTCATCAGGGGTTAACTTAGATTGGGTTTTTGAGACTACTCCTTCATAACAACTCATGATGGTTTTAAGTTGTAGACAAGGCAACTAGGATCAAACAAAATATGCTATTGAGTTGCATGAGGAAAATTGTAGAATCCAGGGTTTGTGGCAAATCATGCAATTTCACATGCCTTAAATTAAATTTAAATTGTACAGGCCGACACAGACAGTTTACTACTGTAGATCCATCTTTCACCATATTATGTAGGATCCTGGATTGGGGCTACAGTTTACTGCCGAAACGTAAACACAGTTATTTCTAAGTTCCTGTATTGTCTGCAGGCTGTCCGTTACTGCTCCCCTAATCTGTCTCTTATCTGATACTGAACCCCAAACAGAGCCCAGCCCACTTGTTTACCACTGCAAATTAACCCTCTGACTTCCACAGCTGCTTTATTTCCAGGGTCCTCCATCCCCCACACTCAAGTTAAGACAAGTCAATAGACCAGGGGTGTCAAACTCATTTAGGTTCGAGGGCCACATACAGCCTCTCTGATCTCAAGTGGGCCCGACCAGTAAAATAATGGCAAAATAACGTACATATGTCAACTCCAAATCTATAGTTTTATTTTTCAGTAATATGCTTTATCATTCAGCCTACATATGTAACCTACATTATCACGGATCAAAAGGGATCTCTGTACCCTCCAGGAAATGTATTAGTAAAGGTTGCTGCTGGCCATGGGAATAAGAGGTGCGGCGCGGAGCGCCGCAGCAAACATTTTGGGGGTATTTTGCTCAAAGATGCCAATACGCACTAATAATGTAGTATTTGTGTATTCCTTGTTTGAATACACAATTACTACAGGCACTTTTGTCCAATTTTGTTTACTATATGTACAGGGACACATTTTGTGCAAACATGCAGACAGTACAAAATACACTGTTTTGATTTATTTTTAAATACAATATTGGTTGTTTTGGAATAAGTTTTTCCCAATTTAAAACATAAAAATAAAGCAGCATGGAAAATTAGAAAATAAATCTTGTAGGCCTACACTAGCATGCTCCTGCTCGTTTCGCGCGTGCAGAGCCACAGACACACCGCGCTGGCTAGTACATTAATTGTTCAGCACTTAAAAATAATTTTTTTTTATTTTATTATTATTTTTTTGGTTTTTACTTTGCCATAAAGCACTGGAGGAAACATTAATAGCGGTGAAGCAAGATTGCCATTTACCACGTTGCTAAAATCTGCTTTTTTTAAATTTGGCTGCCCCCTAGCGGCTGGAGTGAGCAGCTCTTCTTAGATGCAAGTTCATCAATTCATGGCTTAAAATCCTGAGCTGTGGAACTTTCAGCAGACATTCCTAGCTGTAAGCCACGTAAGATTCCTAAAAGTTGGGAGTGTATGCGACGTGCGGATATGGCACAGACTCCATTAAAAAAAAATAAATAAATCATGATTTTTTTTTTTTTTTTTCCTAGAATTGATTCAAATCGGCCGAATTGATTCGCGGGCCAGATCAAAACGTGTCGCGGGCCACATCTGGCCCGCGGGCCTTGAGTTTGACACATGTGCAATAGACCAATATCACTAATCCCAAAATTGCCTTACTTTTTTTTAACAATCTGTACAACATTCAACTCTCTTTGTGTGATGCTAGCACCCTCAAATCAGCCCTTATTTCCAAAGATCAGGGTAAAAGCCAGTAGTTGGCCATGCTAATCTGACATTGTAGGTAATGGAGTTGTAGCAAGCGTTGGTTAGCCCTTTCAGCGGACACACTGTCAGCAAGCCTATTTGTGCACTTGAATGGATTTAATTCCTTCTGCTATACGTCCAAGTGTTTTTGTTAGCAGTAGAATCATTAACTAACAACATTTTGTGGCTGCTTCGATAGCTTGTGCACCAGTGTCGGGGGTCAACACCTGTTGTGCTGCCATACTGAGCAATACAGAGACAGTTTTGTGGAGCTGATAGGCTTAATCAACTTTGTGTGAACTTGTTTGGCAATGGTTTGAATGTCTGCAACATTAATTTAGATGAAAACATTGCGCACTGTAGCTTTAAAACAGAATATCAAAGATAGAGAAAGAGAAGACATTGTTTATCGATCTCACAGAAATCCCCACGTGTCACAGGAAGCAGTGTCACGCTAATGCAGCAACAACTCCTTCCCCCCATCAATCTCAGCAACCACTCCACTGCCCTTGTTTTCCGCCCCACTTTCAATCCCATACTTGCCTCTCCAACACACACACACACACACACACACACACACACACACACACACACACACACACACACACACACACACACACACACACACACACACACACACACACACACACACACACACACACAAACAACCAGACAGCTGTGTTTACACTCTGTGTTTCTGTGGGAACTTCCTGCCGACCTCTGCACTAAAACACACGAACCCCACGCAGGCCTTTCAACTGGATCGATAGGTGATCATAAGGAGCTTTACACTCAGTCTGATCATGTTTTTGTACGGACACACAAAATCAGATTAGCTGAAAGAACGAGACAGAATACTAAAAACTATTAAGTCAATGTTTCTGTTGTCTTTATGACAGTAGATGTGTTGTTTTTACTCCTGGATTTCTTTTTCTTTTTATGCTACCAAGAGTTTTTCAGTGTAAACTTAAAACGATTAAGTTTGTTTGCGACGACGTGCTATGAGCCGATACAACACAGATCTTTTTCATCCTCACTAATAGCTAACATGGCTCACACACAAATACACACATGGCTCCCTCTGGACTTTTCTGTAAAAACAAAGGTCTCTTTCATGGTCGTCATTTTGACTCTCTGCTACTTCTATAGCTCAGGGTCAGAAAGTCGAGGTGGATCACATCACTGTTGGTGAAGAATAGACACATCCCATTTTTGAGAGAATCCCAAGGGAAATGCATCTTTTAAAAAGGTGCACATTCAGCTTTTTCAAAGTTAAGTTTCTACATATTCAGAAGATCACTTGTGACACTGTATCATCAGCAGCTTTGCCAAAGAAGCAAATGTCAAACAGGTGGAAATTATTATTCCTAAGCAGCTGCGGGCCTATGTATGTGAATGTGAGAGAACATGCTCTCAGAATGCAGACTATTGTGACTGTGGGTGTTCAGCTTGAGGAACTGAACCAAATAAACACTTTTCTCACCTGCAATTTCAGACCAGTAAACAGAGAAACTAAACTAAACATATTATGCTGGATGAAAAGCATTCATTTCTATGACTCTATTAAACAACCATGAACAGTTAGACTTTATATGCATTAGAAAAGAGAGTTTTTGTTCTTTTAAACTGATCATAATTGCAAGCAGAAGGCTTGTCTTTAGAGTTAGACACAGTACAGACAAGGAAACGTTGTCAAAATATCCAGATATACATTCATATCCTCACCAATACTTGCACACAGATACGCATGCAAGGCTACAAAGTGGGGCTTTACAGAAATGGCCATTGTAAAAAAAAACTTTAGAAACATAAAAAAACGTTATGGACTTGGAGTAACTAGTCTCTTTTTCCTGTATTAGGAAAGATGAACACACATTTGGGAGGCATGGAAAAGCATTTACATTGAGTCTAAATGGCGACACTTGTTTTTATAACTACAGTCTAGCCCAGTTTGAAGGTGGCCTTTAAAAGCTGTCAGTGGGAATTGTTGTTGTTAACGTAACCACAGCGTCTGCTTTGTTCATTATGCAACAGTGTGTGTGCAGGCCAGTCCAGACAACACTCTCCCTCTACTTTCCCTGATTGAGTGATTTCACTCGGTAGCTGCGATCAGAGTAATGCATAGTGCTCGAGGGCTAACTAGTGTTTGTCAACCAGTGTTGGGAATAACGCCGTTTAAAATAACGGCGTTAGGTAACGCCGTTCTTTTTTCAGTAACGGGGTAATCTAACTAATTACTTTTTCCGTCGTTACAACGCCGTTATCGTTACTGAACGTTAAATGCGGTGCGTTACTATGAATTGATTGAATAAACTGTGTAATCCGAACGCACCCCTGGCTCCATACTGCTAGTGAGGAGACCGGTGTGTTTTAAGTTGTGTTTTATTCAGTGTGGATGACATTATAACTGTCAGTTAGCCGTTAGCGCCGTCACGTCAGTCAGCCGGAGCGCCTGTTTAGTGAAGTTTCTTTTTCTTTTTCTCTCTGTTGTGTGAGCCTGCACTTTGCCGCAGTAATTACCTATCAATCCACGGTCGAAACGTGCCCTCCCTGAGTTTGTTTGCATCGCCCTTGTGAGTAAGTGCATGGAGTTTTCCCATCTCTATAAGTTATAATTTATGCACGTTATTAAACGGCCGCGATTCGCCGGTTGAAACAGCTGTTTAGCGTGTCATCACAAGCCGAATATTGCTACTGTTCTTTTCCTGGGATCTGTATGCTGCTGTGCATGTTAAAGAAGGAAATAAACATAGGATAAATCCTTACTCCTCCTCTCATCGTCTCATGCTTCATAGTCTGACGTTTTTGGCCTTAAGTAGTGTTTTATTATTTAGGCTACTATAGTGGTTTTAGCCGACACCCCTGAAGTGAATCCAGTGATATAGCAGATCAGCACGGTACATTCAGCAGTTTCCTCTAGGCCTACTACTTTTGTTGAGAACAAAATACTTGAAGTGCAGGATAAACCTCTTGCTGTCTATTGATGTGCAATACACATTGAAGGTTATGTAGCCTACAAGTAGGCCTGCCTGTTTGTTCTACTCATTTCAACTGACTTGTGAAAACTGCTCAGAAAAATCAATTTTTTTGACATATAGCAACTTTTTTTTTACAGTAGGCTAACGCAAATAGTTACTTTCCCTGGTAACTAATTACTTCTATTATAAAGTAATTCAGTTACTAACTCAGTTACTTTTTGGAACAAGTAGTGAGTAACTATAACTAATTACTTTTTTAAAGTAACGTTCCCAACACTGTTGTCAACAACCCCATATGTGTAGCATGTGAGAGAGTTACTGTTCGGGCCAAATCGATGACTTTGACAAGAGTTATTGCCCTGCTATGCATGTGTGTGTGTGTCATAACACATATCAGAATTACATGCTTAGATTACATGCTTACTCACAAAGCCATAACCATGCCAGCTGGAGCTGAAAGAGCAGTGAGAGCAGAGCAAAAATTAATCCCACTACATTTTTTTCCAACAAGCCAGTGCATCGTTTTCCCATAAATACAACCAGCTCATAAATTTCACTGCATCCCATTTGCATTTTGCATTTCCCCTTGCACAGCTGCAGGGCCAACCGTAGCCTTTTTAGGGGGACCTTTTCCTTTGGCCCTTGCTACATATGTTAACACAAAACTGTGTGTGTGTGTGTGTGTGTGTGTGTGTGTGTGTGTGTGTGTGTGTGTGTGTGTGTGTGTGTATGGAAAACTTAAAAACGTTTTTGATTGGGAAATATATATAGCATGAAACAATTCCATACCACAGCACTTAAAGCCTAAGGCTTGCACTGCCTGTGTTGAGAGGAGTTTTTGTGAATTTTAAAAGTCAAACTAGATGACATGTACTTAAACAAACAAAAAATACACACGGTTAGTTTTCCATTATATGCATTTTCAGAATGATTCAGGGATCAAATTTATGTTATCTATTCATTCATACAACATGAACTGAACGAGCCCTTGTGATAAAAAACTAAACAAAAAAAACATCCTGCACAGTGTTTACATCTTACCTTAAGTCTGTCTGCAAGCATATAGGGCTGGATATTCCAACCACCAGTTTCTGCACAATCAGCCTTGCATGCAACCACAGTCAGAACCCTAACCATGTCAAATGGGAAAATAAATGTGTGCAAAGGGAGCCCCTAGACTAGGGTGGGGTTCGGTGCCGTGGGTCGGCCCCTTGCTATTTGGTTTTGGCTGGAAGCGATGTGTTGGATGATGTCCATATGTGGAAGAGAGAGAGAGAAGTTTATGCTTCCATGCAGCAGTTGATTCCCTGGATATATTGTCCATTTTGTAGCATCATAGGAACAATAACAGCATATTGTATTGTGTAGCCTAAAACAGTTCCCATTGGTAAATCTAAACTACCGTACAAAGTTATTTAATTCAAAGTCTTATTTAAACCGTGAAAAGTTGTACGATGTAAAAACCACTGCCAAACGTTCAATTATCTTTGCCCTGTGGTTTTTCCTTTACGGGCCAGAGAAAATAGTGTCATACAAAGTAGTAACTCATTTTCTACCCTGTACAGTAAAGTGTAGCTGTTTTACTATGACTGGTGGCTTGTAACATTGTGAAATGTCAGTGTAATGCATTTTTTTTTTTAGACATGGTGTTTTTTCACAGACTCCCCGTAACAAAGTGCAGCGAATCACACCTTGTGACCCACCTCTATCAGTTCTGTATCTGAGGTCAAAAAAAAAAAAAAATAAATTGCAGTTTGGAAGAACTTGGGAAAACAATGCACATGTTATACTTAAAAGGCTACACAATTAACATGACATAAGAACCAGAGAACCACAGTGCCAGGGAATTGGACAGATTAATTCCTATCAGATATGCTGCAGGGATTTTCCTCGTATTGTACCACTGCTTGTCTCCTGGAAAATGACTAAAAATAGAGGTTCTAAATTGTTTTTCTAATCCTTTACTTTATTTCTTATGGAGGGAGTTAAAAGGATATGATTTTAAAACAAGCTGTTAAAATTCCCTATGTATGTTAAAATATGCAGTGTAAAATACCATATGTGTGTAAAAGTAATATACATAGTTGTTTGTAATTTTATTTCCATATTGGCATTGGTATATTTTTACAATTTTCTCACACAGACAAAATTAAATGTTTGCCTTTCAAGAAGAGTTGAGAGCAGACTGAGCGAACAAAGTTCACTAATGGCAGCCATGGTGCGCTACCATTTGTGCATGCATACTTTGAAATACTGCCAAAAGCCCACTGTATACATTGCAGGTGACGGTATTTCACAGCCCCCCCACCACTCCCCCACTGCACAAATGCAGACGTGTCTTCTGTGTGTTATTGCTTCCATAAAAAGGATGCAGGTGTGTAGGTCTAACCTGCACCCACGCCTTATGGTATGCCCCAGCTCACACCACACCAAAACACACACACACACAACACACACACACACACACACACACACACACACACACACACACACACACACATCTTGGTAAAAATAACTTCAAGCTGGTTTCAACCCTGAGGTCCATTCAAGTGTCAACAGAGCCTCACAACTCCATAGTCAACATTAAATAAGATTAAATGAGATTAAATAAGTTTTCTTCTTCTCACCCCTTTTCGAACAGGTAAAGCAAGTGCAAGACAGTTTATTTTCATTTGTGGTTTTCATTGTGTGTAAATATTACTTTACTATAACTGTCCACTTGTTTAATTTATTTTATTGTTTATTATTGCTTTTTTATTTTTTATTATTTACTTGTTCAAAATAAAAACATTTTCATTCATTGATTTTTTTTTATTGTATAGGTCGGTGTAAACATCCAAGCGTAAATGCATCCAAAAAATAACACACACACACACACACACACACACACACACACACACACACACACACACACACACACACACACACACACACACACACCTCTTCTGCATGCTTTATGTTATTTACGGTTATCATGAAATAACATATATGACATGAAACGTTTGTATGAAAACAGGACAAGGTGCCCAGCTGACCTACATTGTATCTGCACACCGTCAGACAGCATGTTTGTGTGCATATTTTCTCAAACTGAAACTTCAGCATTTTTTAGTAAAAAAAACCAACATCATTAGTCAGTGTGGCTTTCTTCCCTCTGAGTCAGTCTTCAGATGTTTTGTAGTAACACTGGGAGCGGAGGTCACTGAACCTTCAGAGGGTGGTGCAATCTCTCTCTTCAGGTGACCAATGAGAATCCAGAAAATACCTGGCTGTATGAGAGCATGGGGAGGAGCCCAAAACACTTTGTCAAAACAACATCTTGTTGGTGTGTGTGTGTGTGTGTGTGTGTGTGTGTGTGTGTGTGTGTGTGTGTGTGAGAGAGAGAGAGAATGTGTGCAAGAGTTGGAAGAGGGGGTTGGTAGCTGTCAGGATTGGATTGATAAGGTGACACTCTGAAGGTAATTGGACAGATGACGGGGGCGTTGTCTGTCATTGTCGTCAAACTGGCTCCTAATGTTTTCACTGCGCTTGACTGTTTTTTTTAACCCTTATGTGAGCCTGTGTTTTCAGGGCTTTAATGTCTGCTCAATTGCCCTGACTGTGTATATCCACGTCCATGTGCGTTTCATTTTAAGATAGGACACAATCCTCCTCAGATCATTTTTCATAACATCTCTGATCTCTGCCCCCTCACGGTCAAATGGCCTCCCCATGTTACACAAGCCTGTGTGGGAAACACAACACCATTTGGCCCAAAGCTGTCCAAATATGGCCCTCCGCCCATTTGGTCACGCCTGGCCCCCACGCCTTGCAGGCCTTGCACGACAAAAATCGTTCATCAGGTTTTTCCTAATTCAATCAACGGCAATTTCATTACTAGAAGCACAACAGAGACAGATAACGATGGCTCTCATTTTTCCTCCGTGCGCTTGTCTTTTTCAGAGCATTCAAGTGTTTTTCAATGGTCAATGTAATTACCAGGAGCACATCTTGTACAAAATGCTAATAGCAAGCCAAGGACAGAACCCCCCTCTCTGTCTCTATACTGGGCTTAGGCACAGGGAATGTTTTGTTGCGTCGTGGAATCAACTCATGTAGGCGCTCTATTTGCCTTTTATTCAGTGACCTCCGTATCAAGCCTATCATTTTCTCAGCTATTGTTCGAAAACCCCTCGCCCTGCTCTTTCTCCCACTCTCTCTCTCTCTCTCCCTCCTCCAGTAATCTGCGTCAGTTTGCTGATAATTATAGCTTACTGGAAGGGATGTGGCTGGCTATGAGCAGCACTGCCTCTTGGGTAGGGATAAAAAGCAAGCAGGAAAAACAAGGAGGACTTCCATTTTTCCTTTAATCCTTTCGGGAGAAGGTATGCAAGAATGGATTGGGTGACTTTGGGGAGCAAAACAACATATCCCTCTCCTATGATTTATGTGTTTTAACTTCCTGACAAAAACTGGGCAAAGTGGGTAGAGGCCTGATCCTGCAATGATTGTGTCCCTACTCTCTTTTCTCACTCAATCCAGCGTTCCTAGAGACATGTCTCACACACACACATGCGCACACACACACACACACACACACACACACACACACACACACACACACACACACACACACACACACACACACACACACACACAAACATACATACATGCACTCTCCCTACTTTAGTCCTATAGGAAGGTGAACGGTTGTAATGGTTTCCAGTATGTCTCTGAGCGTGCCTGCCAGGCCCTCTTGATACTGAGTGAAGGGCCACAGCACATACATACAGTACATAGCATGTGTGTGCGCAGTCTCTAAGGATCTCAATGGTCTGATCCTGTTACGCTAATGGTTGCGGTCTCTGCCATCCTTTAATGGCACCCAGTTACACCAGGGACAGATGGATGACATGAGGAAAGAATGGATACGCGCACACACAAAACACACACACACACTTGCACTGTATACGTGCATGAATAGCACACAACAAACAAAAGGAACACATCTCCATTACTAAGGGTGCTATTGTAAGAGGGGGCTATTTAATCATATGAGATAACATGTATTTCGCCTAACAAGGTCTGGCAGCTTAAAATCCCATACAAACCCCATCTTCCACTACATCACCTGGTCTTAGAAGATCACTTTATCACTTTAAATGGCATCTGGATTTCTATAGTGCGTCTCCACCAGTGTACAGTACATGCAGCAGGCTTTTAAGATATAAGGAATTAGACTGCCATTGCCGAAGAACACAACAATCTCAAACTACTTATTTCAACCGTAAAATCCACTTCAGGCATATAGGGAAGATGCAGATGATGTGAAGGATTCCCTAATGTTCTCCACAGAATGTTTTTTTGCCTGCAGCTTGCGCACTCCCCCCCCCCCCATATTCCTATTTATAACTTCCAAGCTCCCTTGCCTCAAGATGAAGAGAAGCGCATTGTTGTTGTTTATTTGAACAAGACTTAAAAAAAAAGAAAAACGCTCACACACAGCACAGTATATCACTCCGTCATAAGGGAGCAGCCGCCGAAGCCTTGAGGTTAAAGATGGGGGGATTATAGTTGAAAAAAAAGAAGAAAAGTAGAATATACATTCTGGCTGGTGTCCCGGCCTGGGATAGACTGGGATGGAGATGTGGGGGAGGAAAAGCCTTATGCTCTCTCCCGTCCTTCGGCAAATAGTTTTTAAGATCCACTTGAACAACACACTCAATCTCTGATTCCCTCACTGCAAACATCAGCATGCTGTGATTGTAGCGGTTGGTTATAGGTTATAGCACTTGTGTAAAAGCAGTATCAATGTCAAAGGAAGTACGATTCTTCAATAATGTTTCCAATGTTGGGCTCTGCAGATATAACAATCCACCTTTTCTTTTGCTCATATGCTGAGACAACTTGAAGGTCCAAGGCAGCTAATACACATTTCATTTTTACCTTGTGGCTGTCTACCCTGTCTGTTTTAATTGTTTGCATGCAACGACATGACCTATGACCTGTGTTGTTAAGACAAAAGGATCTCCTCCCGTGGCGATAGAGGATCCTTGTGTTTTGCAAATGTTGAAAGTGTAAACAGTTTTACCACAAACCCTGAAGGAAGGGTGGAAAGCTTTCGTGATGGTTATAAAAAAACACCTTAAAACATAGGAGGGGCCTACCAGCATGTGGTCTAATAAGCCTGGGTATTTGGGTTGTGATTTTGGGTGTGTTTAGGTTCCAATGCATGTGTAGATGTTTCTCCACATACTGTATATGTACAGCACAGCAGGTTTATAAATGCACATACAGATGAATGTGCATACAGCATGTCCATAGTAGCCATGCAGCCCAAGTAACAGGCCTAGTTTATCAGGTGTCAGCGAAGCCAGAAGTGCATTGTTATTGGCCAATTTAAAAAAGCCCAGACTCAGCTTCCTCAGCAGGAGCTCATTGTTACTAGCGCTTAGATCCTGGCCCACACAGTATTATAGCAGACTTCACATTAAAGGTCTGTTCATAGGTCTTGGGGAGTAAACAGATTGCAGAAAGTGATGTCACTGTCGGTTGGACTCTGAAGAATACACGAGTTTGAAAATGAAACAAATCTGGTGGTGGTGTGGAGTTTATAAATAATTAGCTTCTCATCTCTACTTGATAAGATATTAGTACCTTAACACAATTGAATTTTAAAACCAAAATGTTGGCAGTTGAGTTGCACTGTGGGTAATGTAGGAGCCAGATTTTGACAAGAAAAAAAGGACGATATATTTAGTTCTGCTGCCTCAATTTTGATGAAAAAAATCTTAAGTCAGACAATGTTATAGAGTATGTTATTTTAAGAACTCTCAATTGAACATATGTGATCAACCAATCACTTAATTTGAACTGTCGAGCAAAGAAAGAGACCCTCTAATGAACCGAATGGCCATAAACAGGTGGTGCATGCACAGGAAAAATCAAAGTGGATGAGCAGCTGTGGCACTCACTTCAGTGACCGTTACCTTTGGCCAGGCAGGGTGAGTGCCGTTTCTAAATCTGTCCTCTCCAATGGTCTGTACGTGTGGATGACCACAAAAGGTCTTGTTTGTTTATCAGCCCCCTTTCAAACCCGTGTTTCCATTTCCAGAAGAGATACGCCTGCGCTATCAGGCTACTTAGGCTCATCCAGGAGCCTTGGACACAGATCCTCTGTCAGTCACTCAGTCAACACACACACACACACACACACACAACCTGTGTGTTACCCCGCTGCTATCACAGCTGTGGCGAGTGCGTGTGTGTGCTTCAGATTTGGAAGGCCTCCTGCTAATCTAGCTCCATTGCTGATCAAACCACGACACACTCTTCTCATTCATAAATAACCCTTCATAATTCCCCGGTATGTCCTAGTGTGAGGGGCCATTATTGCCTTCTGTAGTTTTTGTATCTTGTATGTTATGTCCCGATGTGGACCTGGGAGTAACAATTGATGTTATGTGGATTGAAGGAAGAATGGGAGACAGTTGTTCAAATACTGAACCCAATTTATTATCAAATCAAGAATTGAAAATAAAACAAATAAAAGGCTAAGCTAAATTAACTAACCTTTAAAGGATGAACCAGCAAAAACCACACCGCCACAAACCACCCACACCATGGTCAGCTGCTGGCACAAAAGGAGACAATGAAGTCACAAGTTATTCTGCTTTTATATTGCCCCCAGGAGCAGAGCTAATTGAACACACCTGTTGTGTGATTGACTCACTCAGCACACCTGAGCTCACTCAATCCATGGCAAACTAAAAGGGTAAACACACAAACTAAACACACGCCATACGTAACAGTAGTTTTTTTTTGTTATTTTCCACTGTGTACGTTGTAGACATGGACAGGTGGGGTTGGTTCCCAGTGATTACGTTGGTTGATCAAACAATGAATGTAGTTTGCTTAGGGAAAAGTGCCTGGGCCCACTGGAAAGAATAAGGATAATGTTTGTACTGTGCGAGATGTGGAAAAATAACTCCAGGTTGCTTATTCTCATAGTTTGATCTACGTCTAGACACGAGCAGTCACACTTCAACTCACATACATTGAACGTGAGACAGTATGAAATATGTAGCATGAAAATGCTTTGTCAATCAGATAATTATATTAAGGTTCAAGCCGTATATAGAGCTCACCTGAAACACATTTTCCGGAGGCAAGAAATTCCTGTTTTATTCAACCAACCTATTGGAAAAACACTTCCAGCTTGGAATTAAAGCTTTCGGTTGTTTATACAGTGCCTTTTATCTCCTTTTTCCACTTCCCCATTCTCCTCCAGCTCCCATTCCCATTGGCTGCCTGTAATGAAATTGCTCTCATAGCCTTTCATTCATCAATTCCCATGTCACCAAGAGTAATGGTAATGAGGTAATGGGTGATGTCTGCTTCTCCTGTGGTTGCCGTTCCCAACACTCCCCCGTTATCCATCTTCCTCCTCCCATGCCTTACACACCGGTCACTGCCTCTTTAATGGAGTGAATCTCAGTGTCGTTAATTGCCCCTTTGCAGACTTCTTTGATAATGCTGCACGTTTTATCAAGGTTCTGTGCCTTTTTCCTCAGCTGCTCATGCAAATACAATGGGAAAATGAATTCCTTATATGGAGGTTAGTAGGCCTACTCCTATGTAGCGCCTCAATCTAGCAGTACAAAGTCTCCAACGTTACCACGTTACAATGTTTACAATTTGGATGATTATTCGCTCGAAAAACATAGAATTTTGGAAACAACGTGCCCTTCATTTCTGAAAGTACACAAAACCAGGCTTCTAATTTTAAGACATCTGAAAAACTGTTAGCCAGTAGTGAGCTAACTAGCTTCAAGCTAACTAGCTAGTGAGTTTCTGCTGAATCAGGTGAAACCCTGCAAAAGGACCTGAGTGCATGTTCATGATATGATGCTAACTCAAGGTTAAAGGTCAACATCCTCAGTGTATAATATGTGTTGAAGACTTAAGACAATTAAGAAGTGGCATTGTTATTGTATTGCAGGATAGTGCTAGTTAGCCCTATGTTTTATAAGACAAGTTGAATACAAGACTTCATCAGAATAATATTGCTAATCTTGGCCCCGCTAACTCTCAGTGTAGATAAGGTGAGTCACTGTGGGAATGCTAATATTTGCAGCCTACATTAGACAAACTTACTTGTCAAATCTTTATGCACTTTTGCTAATGTATTTTTAGTTTTGGAAGGGAAATAGGCTAATAATAAAAACATATCTTTCATTTTGACAGTTGCTACATACACGCGTCACAAGATATGAAGAAAGGAAGCATTGTTAGACTTCTGGAACTCTGTATCTAGGTAACAGCTGCAATAGGCCTATTTAAGTTTTGGAAGAGGTAGTGTTGCATCAGTTTTTTTTATGAAGCAATGATAAGGGCTGCCTGTACCGTTTTCCTTGGCATAGATGAGGAAAAGAACAACTGCTACTGGCTGCAAAATGACTATGCTCCAAATCCAAGTCACAGTGAATCCATGGCCTCCATTGCCTACCCAAAATGAGGTTTAGATGGAAAACAACATTGTTTGTCTACGCTCAGTTTACAGATTTTTTTTTATATTCCCAAGTTAAGCAGAACAACACAAAAGGCTTTTATAGGCTTGTATATTCAATCAGGGCTGCAGCTGCATCAAGATATCTGGCTGGGGTGTTTATTTCCATGATAAAAAAAACATATAAAGGAATCAATATAAATAATTAAGCTTAATGACAAGGGTCTACAATGTTAAGGGGGGCCTTCTTGGATATCCACACTCAACTGACTACTAATTTATAAGAGAAATGTCCTGATATGGGTGCAGAACCTATGAAAATATGCAGTGTTTTGTATGCAACACATTTCGCAAAAGCTATTTACCAACCCCCCCTGAAAAAAGGTCTCCTCTTCCACCTCCTCATTTTCTTTTCGGTAGTGAATAATATCTTAGAGGGACAAAGGCAAATGAAATCCATCAGGCATTGTGTATAGCATGGAAACACGCCGAATCAAAGACAATACACTTGACTGACGGACTGTTCTCATAGGATCCCATTTCCGCAGCTATTCATAACCAAAGATGTTAAGCTACGAGGCGTCCTGTATTCTAATGTTTGTAAAAGACAGAGAGTGTCAGACAGAGAGTGTCCTTGCAGCAAGGTTATGATGTGTAAATTGTCTGTATGGAATCAGCTTATTATTGAGATTGGACGGAAGGCAGGGGAGTGTTGGGGGGGAGGGAGGAGGGGTTCAAATCACAGAGCTGATTGCAAAGTGGAGGTGAAGAGGAGCTTAGATTGATCACAAATGTAGTTTTGACACATGTTGTGCAAGCGCAGAGAGCTGCTGATCTGAATATCTCAAATCAGATTATGTTGACCCGCCGGCTCTCATTTCTCCAAGTGTGATTTTTTTGCATGTGTGTGCACATACGTGTGGGAATTTAAATAACAAGGTGTCAAAAAGCTTGAGTGTCCAATCTGTTTCCTCATAAATTACAAGAGAATATTCACAAACCCCATAAAAATAGTCCAGATAGCTGAATTATATTTTTCTATTTAAAGGCGGTGTGTGTGTGAAAATAATTCAATATTAACTTGTGTCAAAGATAATTTTTTTAATCTATCAGTGTGTAGAAAAATGGTAGTTTCTACTGCATCACTCAAAGTAAATGTTTATCAACTCTTTGAATTGCAACAAATATAAACATCTCAATTAACAATCTCAGCTAAAATCTTAGGTCTATTTTGGGAATAAACAGGTAGTGTAGATTGAATTTCTATTGTGTTTATTTGTTAAAAAATGTATAATGTAAATGTTTTTCCTTTTGATATTTAGAAAACGTAATAGGCTAAATCATTAGAAAAATACTACAAGACCTTTGGGTGAGTGGCTCTGGACCCCCTGTTAAGGGTCACACGACAGGGCTGCTGATAAATAGGATATGAAAGAGGATAAAATACATCACCGCCCTCACATATTTGTGTTGCAATTCCCTCAAAACTCTGTACCAGAAACCATCTGAGCAAGTTAAGAAACTGCTCACAACTTAGTGACGTATGCTACACGTGAAGATGTATCATAAGTAGATTAATTAATTTTAAGCGGAATAACGCAAAAAGGGAAGGGAACCATTTCCTTTAAGGTTCCTTAAAGACAACAAAAAAAAAACCTTCTGGTACTTTTAAGGTCTTTCGTCTTCCTCTTTTTACTGACAGTATTCCTTATTGTCCCACTGCCTCTCCCTTACTCTACGTATTTTACCCTGTCTCTCCCGGCCTTTGTCCAATTAGGGGTTAGATTGATAGTGTGAATAACAGATGTAGCATAGCCGCATCTAAGGGACCCATTTACCAAATGATTGCCTCTGTGCGTGCAAATGATTGCAAGGCGAATTCTGATGACCCGTGTTTGTCATTTCTCGACCTAAGAGGCCCTTGAGGAGCCAATTGCAGAGCCTATCTGAAATATGAAAAGATGTTTGTGTACTTGCAAAGTATGTATTTTTCACTTCCATGAGTGTAAATAAAAATGGAGGTTCATCTCAAGAACAGTTGTAGTTCCCTCTGTCGGGTAGTGAGGCAATCAGAGCTTGTTTCCTCTTTTAAGGGTGCATGGGGATTTTATTTATTTGTAATCTAGCGTAGATGACAACCAGTGACATGGCCTGTGGTGTAAATATGTTTACGGACACAATGAGGGGAGTTTGAGAGACCGAGGTGGAGACAAAAAAAAGGGAAACAGAAAACATAGAGATTGATTTGTGGAAGTAGTCCATTTCAATACCGCTGACCAAATGAGAATAGTTGATAACAACAAATACTCATTGTTGCCTTCTACTGAGATTTTTTTTCTAAACTTGTGTACGGGAAACCACGGTTTGGGCGACCTGAACAGTACAAAAACAGCATTCTGAAGAGCTCTCTTTGTGGCGCAAAGGTCAGTCGGTCTGCAACAGATGTTAAAAGGCCAAGTCACAAGCCGATGTGAGCGTCCCACTGGTGAATGAGCTCCTGTGTTCGTTGCTGGGCTAACACTGACAGAAAAGATGGATAACCCAAAAGAAGCCTGTTTTTTTTCAGAGTAGGCTACAACATCAGACCAACATACAGATTTGCTGCTTTGTTGTCATACTTTAACTGTTCGGACAGATCCCGTCTTCAATTTTAGAGGCGGCTCGATTAGGACACGTTTAGGCTCAAAATAGCTATGGCAGCATGTTAAAAATGGTCCATTAGTGTAGCTTGTTTTCGTGTGTCCAAAGGCTTTATCCTGAATAAATTTAAAGAGAAAAATAAGAGAGATTGAAGGTAAATGGCTAACACAACTGCAGTCACAAACACACGGTGCATCTTATGCTAGCTCGCTTACAGCTAACGTCAGTGTGTCAGTCGAATTGGATTTGCTAAATAACGTGAGACAAAAATTCACTTTGCTTTCTGCACACCTTATCTCTGAGACAGCGTGGCCTTGTTTCCACCGTCCTCACATAGAGGTCGAAAACAGCCATAAAGTAAGATAAAGCGATGGGAAAATCACCAACACATGGTTGGCTGTATAGCTGATTGGAGGAGGCCGATTGACTGAGTTGTTTTTGGCTCTTTAAGGGTCAGGCCGGGCCACGGTTGGGTATTAAGGGAAAACCAGTGTTGGACAACATGGCTTTGAGGTTAACAGCTGGCCAGATTCTCGGCTTCTACAAGACACTCAGCCACTCACATTCTGAGCTTCCTGAACAGTGATTTCGTCACACGGGAGAAAATAGCAGCTATGTTTGGCACGCCCTGAATGAAAGTTGGCAGAGTTACAGAATGTCATTCTGCAGAGGAAAACTTTAACGAGTTATCCAAAACAACAGCATCGCAAACTTGCACGCTGTTTCATAAGGAAAACATCACGTTTTCTTTAGGGCTGAGGCCACTCCTTAAGGAGCGGAGGTTAAGCTCTGATCAAGCTCAATCATAATCCTTCATCTTGTGGTTTCATTTACCAATAGCTTATAACCCCCCTCTGCTGGCTCCAGGTTGTTCTCAGTTTTGTCATGTTGAAAACCAGCACCTCATTGTTCTGACTTGATCACCCTTAAATATCTCTAAACGTTAATACTGACACTCACTTTTCTATACACACACACACACACACACACACACACACACACACACACACACACACACACACACACACACACACACACACACACACACACACACACACACACACACACACACACAGACACTCTGAATCAGTATCCACACAAGGCATTTAGACCCTAGCCTTCCAGTCAGACGACCTTCCAGGCTACACGGCTCATTACCGCTCCTTAGCTCTCTTCCACAGCCCTGTAATTATAAATCCCCTGACAACCCATGCACATGAAGCCGCTCATTAGCATATACAAGAGCACAGGAAAGTATGAGTTCATCATTGTACCAGATTTTCAACTAGCCACTAACGCTGGGGCTTTAGATTTGCATGGGCAAAAAAAACAACATCTTGTTTGTTGATGCTGCAGCAGAAAGGGGAAGTTTGGACTGGTTGAGATCTGCGGTTTCTGAAGTGTTTACATCTCACATGCCCATGCAGAGGCTGCTTGAGTTTCTAATCTGTGTGTGTGTGTGTGTGTGTGTGTGTGTGTGTGTGTGTGTGTGTGGTTGCAGCCAGAAGGGTCAAGACTGATTTGGTTGGAGAAGGCAAAGTGGGTGCAATCAGCGTACGCAAATGCCACAGTCTGAGGAGGCTGTTTTACGCTTATCAGCCACACACAGGAATACACAATCCATTTTGCACACACCCATGGTGACACACAGTAACCCTCTGCTCTCATACACACCCATTCAAACCCACACATAATTCGGTATTCAGTACTTCAGTACTGCGGATGTATCATCAAACGGCTCTTGTTGTGGTACTGAAAAAGCAGTTTGACAGATAAGCAACCGAAAGTTGTTCGCCATCCAATCCACACATCATCTGCTGTCATTAGTCAGCCTTTGTTGTTGATTTAGAGACAAGTCCTTGGCAATACAGTCAACTGTGTGTGTTTTTCCAACAGACTCACTGTCCCTGGGTTGTTTTGTTCCACAGCATTCCCCCATGGGACATGCAAACAGCGGATACTATCTCTCCCACTGACAGCATCTCTGCGGATCCTCACAACACTCAAAGATTTGCATGCCAAACAGTCGCTGGCGGCCATTTTGTGACGCTGGTGTAGATTGCAGCCTTAAACAAGCTGGTGTATTTGGTGTTCAAGTTTTTATTTGTAACGTTCAGTTTCTTTGGGGTTTTAGAGGGCACTATTTAGCCCCGCTTGCTGTGTAGCGCTCGTTAAGCCAATATCAGTTGACTCCTTGGTTCACCACTTTGATCCAGAGTCAAATATCTCGACAACGGTTTGATGGATTACCATGAAATTAATTGTCATTGTAATTCCTCAGAAGGTGAATTCCATTAACTTTGATGATCCCAGTTTTTTCAATGGAAACTCTAGTCAGCCCCAGTTGTAATTTGACATTAGGCTATGATAATATGATAATTGTCCACATGCTAAGTGTCTTGTTAAATACACTAATGTTTGCATTCAGCTCAAAGTACAGCTCAAGATGATTTAGTACAGATTAGATTGTCACGTTTGTAGCTTTTTAACAACAAAGTCAGTAGGGCTGTTGTTTGGTCTGCATTTTGTTCTAATTTAAATATCTGGAACTGACACCTTTATATATCCCAAAATGGCCACTTAACAGCTGAGAAAACTTTTTCTTTTTGTGTTTTTTGTTCCTGGTTGTTTATTTTTGTTTTACCACACAAATTAGTTGTTTCTCCATTTTCAATCCATCCAACAATTCTGCTCTCTGGGCATCATGTCACATGGGGCCCACAAGCGTGGCTATAGACTTGTTCCCCCTTCTTGTTCATCTATCACTTTTGTTTTTCTGAATGCCAGCTTCCCCCATTTAAAACTTATTGTGTTGGATCACGAGACGTGCCGTGGGTCGCCCATGCTTTTCCCACGTGCCCACGCTGTTCCATCTCTGTGCCAGTCTTGTTTGACGCTGGCTGTCTCTCTCTCTCTCTCTCTCTCTGCGGATATAAGAGGCCCATTGAACTGGGCTGGCCCTCGGCAGACAGTTGCTTATAACAAGCCGCCTACTATGACTCTGAGACAGATGCAACTTGTTGCGTACTATTTGCTGGAAAGTGATAGTAGGCCTGTGTGTGTGTGTGTGTGTTTGTGTGTGTGTTTGTGTGTGTGTGTGTATGTGTATGTGTGTGTGTGTGTGTGTGTGTGTGTTTGTGTGTGTTGTGGAGACTCATCAGATGACCATTGTTGTTTATGTGGTGATGTATGTAGATCAATGGAGTTTTCGGCCCGCCCCTACTTACTGGACTTTTTGACCTCGTGCTTTGTGAGAGGCTCCCATTTAGAGCCTCTGGCCTGTGGAGAGGATGGTCTAGGGTTAGGGCGTGTGTATTGCCCTGCTGAGAGAATGAATGATGTCACCAATCCCCCGTAGTACAATCGGCCCTGTTTATGTCTGCTGGCAGACTGCGAAGAAAGGCAGTATTCATTGTCCCGCCCTGTGACTATACACTGTTATTGACCTCTCCTGGTCAGTACCCAGGCTTAAGATACGCATCAAACCCTATTTATCTCTTGAAAACCGCAGACAATGGATCATTAACCTTAGGGGGAATATGATCCCTTAATAGGCAGGTTGAGCAACTCATAAAGTGACTCAACTGAATAAATCCTGCTGCTATTACCCAGGAGTGAGAAACACTGTATCTTCATCGGAAGATTTCTAGAATAGCTGTTTCTGACTGCTCAAGATTAATTGTTAGTTCAGGCATAACTGGTGTAAATTGCATTTATTTATTCACATATTTGCTCTGAAATAATACTTTCATATTTACTAGTGAAACCGCCTTCAAAAAATCTTTATCTAAATTGTGCATTGAAAAAAAGAAAAAGAAATACTCAAACTCGGCTTGGAACTTGAACTTATTTCTTCAGTAAACCACTATTTAGAGTACAAGTTCCCAACATTTTGTTTCGCTAGTGACTCCTTGAAATGAAGCTATGTTTACTTTGACCATTATAGTAGGTTATGGCCATAGTGTGGTCATGGGTTGCAACCACTGGCTGGGCTAGTAAGTCCCTCTGGGTTAGAGGCCCTTGAGCCAAAAAGTGATTGTTTTTCCTTACCAGACTGCATTGTTTGAAGGATTTTATAGAGGCAAAAAGAGATGAAAGGCTTTTCTATTGAAACTTTACCTCACTAGAAAAAACTAAAATAAACCTTTCTATCCCTTTAAAAAGATCTTTCAGATGTAACCCCAGGTTTAGCACCACGTTTTAGGGTATTATTTTACTGATATCATTGAGCCATAAAGGAGAATTTATTGAAAATAGAAAGTTATAACAAAAATCAAATCGAACCGGACATTTTCAAGCATCACTGTAGCCTTAATGGTTTATTAAATAAGTAAACAAAAAAAGCAGTTCATATAAAAGGAAATAACGACAATTCTACAATTCTTCTCTAATAACATAGCTGTATTAAAACTCATGAATACATTACGTATATCTTTAAATATGTTTTATTATGTTGCCCAATGTCCATTACTTTTACAAAATCAATTATATAATGTTGACAGATACATTAACAAACACTCAAAATGTATCTACGCACAACTTCATTACAGTGAGTCATAAAGCATTTACTAAGTACTACTATATCCTTTGCAAACAAAAAGTAAACTGATCCGATATAAAAATATGTCTTTGTTATGTGATACCTGAAGCACACAGTCAAATGAGGGCAGCCTGGAGAAAGCCTGAGGGCATGTCTGTCACCAAGTACCCCCACCCACCCCTTAAAAGCTAATCTTTTACCACCAAATTGTTCTACATCACACTAAACTGATTTATGGACTGTAAAATAGTAGCCACTTGTGTGCACACAACAGCCTGCATAAATCAGGTATATGTGTTCATGTATGCAAGTCCATGCACGTGTGTGTGTGCTTGTGCTTGTGGTCAAGGAGACTGGAACCTGTTACTTGCTGTGAAGGTTGTTTTCTTGCTGCTAAACTGCTCTCCCCACATGTAATTAGGCTTGATGGTGTGTGACACATTCAGAATGGTGCTGTGAAAAGATCATAAGTACCAAGGCAAAGCAACAAACTCTACGTATCTTCAATGCATCTGGGAAATAACAACACATATCGCTGATGCACACGTATACGAACATAAACATGTGATGTAAGTCCTCAGCTGGCAAGTCATTGCCACCTTCTCTCCGCTCTATCAGTGCAAATCCCATATTCCTTGAACGAGACAGCCCGTTATGCCGGCAGCTAATAGACACTGGGTGACATTGGGAGGCAGTTAGACCCTGGAATGGATCCTGGTAGTCTCTGGGCATTTTTTACACCCTGGCCAACCTCCAGTCATGACTTAATCATCAAAATCCCCCATAGTTTTGCTTTATCCTCTCTCATATAGTTACACGAGTAAGCAAGTGTGCCCTCGGTGCATTCTGTAAACCAACACACTTTTGAAGCGCATATAGCACGTACAAGCTCTTGAGGAACAGATGCATTTTGGGTGCACCCTGAAAACGTCCAAACTCACTTTATGGACACTGTTCCTTCCAGTTCTTTCTTGGCATGTTCATTTATGAGGCAGTACAATCATCGTATCATTCCTCTGCCCGAATCTCTAACTCCCTGCTTTCTCGTTTCTCTAGCAATTTCTTTCAAAGTTCCAGGCACGCCCATCAATTATTAAACATAATGGCCATCTTTACACTTTACTCTTAGTCATGAGTTTTCGTATGTTTCCTCAAACAAAGAAGTCTGCAACCATGCTTATTGAGAGTTTTCGTTAAGGTTTTTGTTAAGGTACAGTATAGCTTTTAGCTAAATGCTAATGCTATAAAGGAAACACGATTACAATGACAATGCTAAAATGCTGATGTTTATTGGGCATGGTGTTTACCATGTTCACCATTTTAGTTTAACGTGTTTGTATGCTAAACGTTTCTAATTAGCATGACAGAAAAAGTAAAGGTGAGGCTGGTGTGAATGTTGTTCATTTTGCAGGTATTTGGATCTACAACTGGATATAGACACAGTTCAGACTGACATTTGCATTGTGTCACAAACACTGCTGCATTGGCTGTGCCACAGGAAAAGTCAGGGGAGAAGCAAAATCATTATGATTCATCCTGTGGGAACTACGGATATTTTTTTTTAACCAAATGTCATTCAAGTCTAGCCAACAGTCTTTGAGATATTTCAGTCTCGACGAAGGTAGTGAACCGACTACCTGAACGGCATTGCCATCCCTATAGCCACAACGTCAACATGGCCAAAAACACAGACTATGGTCTATTTGAAAGCAAAGGAAAGAAGCTGATGGCTGGCTCTGTTATCATGTCAGCTACACACACACACACACACACACACACACACACACACACACACACACACACACACACACACACACACACACAGAAAAGCAAAAGGCAGACTAACAATGAGCTCACATGGATTCTATCCTCCCAGTGGTCCCAGGCTGTTGATAGCCTCCCCCTTCTCCTTCCTGCTCTGAAGGATCTGATGGTTTATCTCTTATTTATAAGACTTTGAGGTCAATACCAGTGGTACACAAAGACCCTTAACCCTTGGGTTCCCACAAACCGGCAGCATCCTTTACCTTTTCTTTGTATTTTACAGATTATTTTGACAACCACGTTGGTCCTATAAGTAATTGTCGTATGTGTTTTTCTCTATATGGCCATATAACAACAGCATGAGACAAGCCATCAGTGTATTGGCTGAGATACTGTGTCTTCTCTTAGGGCAGATGTGTGTTAGAAGGAGATTCGGTCATGCTATCCCCCCCTGCTGCGACTAGGTTACACCCCTAGAGGCTCCTGTGCCATATGATCCTAATTCATTTAGCAGAAATCCCATCAAGAAGACTCCTTGGTCCATCGATTGTATGAATGACATCATCCCCGGCAACCTCTCAGCCCTTTATTTCCCAAAGTAGAGGAGAGTGTCTTTAACCCCAGAGAGATCTTCTTTCAGGAGGAGGGTGTGCCATGGATGCTTTTTCACTAGCAATCGGCCCTATGGGGGATTTTGGCATTCTGGCATAGAATTTTCCATATTAGTTGGCTAGGGGCGGGGGAGAAAATCTATGAGACAATTACATTAGAAGCGGCAAGAACGTGTGGAAAAGCCTCTCACACACTTACTAATGAATATGAGCCCGTGGGTGTGTGTTGGAGAGAGGTTGGTTGGTGGGAGACTTTTTAAAAAAAAGGCGAGCAAGCGTGCAGCTGTGCATATTTTCAGCCCTTATAAATGTTCGTGTTCCATATGAAGTTTTGCAACGTATGGACATTTAGAGCTAATTGGTCTGTAATGTTAATGAAAAAGATTGTAGGGGAAGGTGGGGTGATTTGTGCAACTTTTTACTCAAAGTGATTTTAAAGTGAGGCCTTGACAGTTATGTCTCCAACTCAAATATGTACATATATTTCAGGATGTTGTGCATCCCTGGCAATAAAAACTTTGGATCTGGAATAAACTGTTTAAGAAATATAGCTTTCGGAAAAAAAGTTGTCTTGTCGCACAAATCACCCCACGTAGTGGGGTGATTTGTGCGTCATTGTGTCACAATGACAAAGTCACCATCATCATCTTTCTGGCCATCTGAACTCTCATCAGTGGTGTCGTTAAGTGGAATTGAGATGTCACCCTCTTCTGAGCTACTGTAGACAATCACTTTCTTTTGGTGACCAGCGTATACAGCCATGCCACTGGCACAACTCTCAGAAATGTACTTTGCACTAGTTGCTCCGTGCTTGTGGAACCAACTGCCACCTGACAAATGTGATTCCCCCTACATTTCTGCCTTTAAATCAAGGCTCAAAACCCATATGTACACCCTGGTGTTTCCTCCCCATTAACCTCTGCACTACTTACTTACCTCTGCACTACTATCTGTGTTTATGTGGATGTATGGGCTTTACGTCTTTTATTTTGTTTATTGTTATTTTACCTTCATTGTTTACCTACTGAATGCACTATGTACAGCACTTTGGACAGTGCAAACTGTCATAAATGTGCTTTTATAAATACATTTTACTTACTTACTTACTTATAACTCACCCAGGCCCTTGCGCACAAATCACCCCATCCCCAGAATTTTGGATAATAGGCATGATGCAGCAATTTAGGGTTGACATTGTGCTAACTATATAGACTCAAAGTATAGCATACCAAAGCACTAAAACATGTGTCAAATGTTTTCAAACGTGTCTATAATTGTTCAGACACAATAATCAAAAAACCTTGATCATGGAAATTTTACTTTGAAAGGCAAAACACAGTTTTTTGAGCTTAAATGTGCTTATATCTTATTCCTTGTGTCTCCCTTCTTTACAGGATGAGTCAAATGGATGGCTCTTCTTAAATATGTGGTCACATTTCCAATTTCTTCCACGGTTTTCTAGAAACAAGGGGTTTTGCAACTTCCAAAATGCACAAATCACCCCACCTTCCCCTATACTAAAAGGTTGTGGGGGCTTACTGGGCTGTTGGGAAATTCAAATATTTTCATTACTTTTTAAAGCCTTTTTGGAGGAGACTTTTTTTTTTAATCAATGAAACATTAGAACCCATTGACAAAACTGCAAAGTAGCCCTACAATGTTAAATCACTTAGCAACCAAAGAAAAACACACATAAGTAAAGGGAGACACAACCTTAAAAAAAACGACTAAATTTGAGTAAGTGAGAATTTTCAGTAAATTGGATTACCGTTGCTATATATTCTCTCTAAACCCCTGTTACATAGTGTGGTTGCATTCATGTCTTTATTCCCCTTCGCAGTTATGTGTAGATCCCAGTGTTTGTGTTCAGATCAGTGGATGACTCATCCAGGGAGAGACTACCCTGTTCTACTCCCCATCAATCCCAGGCTCATCCACTCTCCGTGCCCAGGGGAGCTGATCCGATATCCTGCCAAGATGGGCATGACCACCTGCACTCGCAGATACTCATCAAAGGCTTGACCCGCCGAATACTCAAAAAAACCCTCAGGTTATTATCGAAGGCGTTCTAGTCACCAACACAACGTAACCTCTCTACTCGCTAAACATCACATCATCAGTCTAGTTCATAGATGTTTATTTAAATAGGGAATTCTCAATACAGTTCAGCAAAAGTAATCCAGTTCAACACACTAATGTTTAGTCAAAGTCCTCCACTGTTGGCCAATGAGAATATTAGTTGACTGTTCATTATGCTGAATGCATATGTGTGGTTCTGTATTTTCTCTTTATGTACTGTAAATTGTTTCTTTTTCTTTGTGTGTCTGCCCCAATCTGTATGCACAGCTGGGATTTGTATGTGATATTTATTTCTTTACATCTGTGTGCACTCTGGAAGATTGTCTCGGCGTGTGTAGCCAGGTATTTCAAAGTGGAAAATCCCATCTTCATAAGAACCGAGCACCTCCAGGACTGTACGACGTCGTTCGTGTGTTTACTCATACTGAACCCTGAGATTAAAATGCTCTGACCATTCATCTCTTTTGTCATTTCTATCAAACATAACAAAAACACACAATCCCTCCTCTCTCGGCCCCTCTGGCTTTCCCCCTATATGTCCGTTTGTTTACGTTGCTCTGGTCAATATTTGTCTCTCTGTGCCGCACCTCCCGTGTATTAATCTCCTGTCCTTTGAAATATATGACGTTTAATTATAAATGGATTAAGAATTCAGGGTTCTGACAGAAAGGGAATATAGGGGAGGAAACAAAATAGATTGTGGCCTTCACACTAACCGTGATGCCAAGACAAATGGCCTTTGTATAGGTCGTTTCCATTAAAAAGCCTAATGCAGACAAATTATGAAGAAAGATTGATTAGTGCAGGTCTGAATCGGAAAAAGCACAGAGCAATTCTATGGAGCTAGATGATTTCTTCAAAGAGCCCGCAGTGAGACAAAGACTTGTGTCGGACTGCTTATTCCTCTGTGGTAGAATTACCGCCTGGTTTACATTTTACTGGAGGGAGCCTCTGGTATAGCAAGAAGCCTCTATCATCTCGTTCTATTTTTTTCCATTTCCTCTTCCCCCCTCCGCTGATTCAGATGCCGAATTAGAATTCCCATTCAAAGTAGGTCAGCGCCCCCTTCTCTCTCTCTCTCTCTCTCTCTCTCTCTCTCCATCTGTTTCCCCATTTCTCTCTCTGGGTCTCTCTACCTCTCTCCGTTTCCCTAGCACTGTTCCCAATGTAATCCCTACCCAAAGCGCGCAAAAAAAAAGCTGGAGATGAGACTCTGGCGCTTTGATTCTACTTACTTAGTTTCAAGCTAATTTATTCTTTCCTTTTTGTGGCTTTTCTACTGAGTCTTCCTCTTGATGTCTGCTTTGCTTTTCATATTTGCCCTGGACCTTCCCACGTTATTTCCCTCTCTCTGTCCACCAGACTGTCTCTGTGGGGGTATCCATCATTGTCCCCGCACTGCTTTTCCAGGGATCCACTGAAATTGTACATCAAGGTTGAGCCCGGCCTACATCTCTCCGACAGTTTAGCTAATGCTCTTATTAATGGGGTCTATGAAGGACACTTTGACAGGACAGATGACTGTTGCAGTGAATGGAAAGATCATTTATTTGGGGTATTATTTTTCTAACCGCCAGGCCAACTTGTCATCCAAAGCATAGCTCTATAGTGTACATAATTAAGATGGGTCTGGCAATTTTGCGAGATGTCAGTAGCACATCCTTTTTGACCAGTAGTGTAAGGAATTTGAATTTCACTGATAAGCTTGTTAGCTTACCTTTAGCTAATGGCAGACCTATTTTCAGGAATGTTTTCTTGGGTAAAGCTGGAGTGTTCCTACAGCTGTTGTTGGTGAAAAATATGGCTCCTAACCAAAGGCTGGCTTGTTGTGAAACCATTGTGTCTCTACATGTCTTTAATAGGTCACACTGAGTTTCTGGATTCTTATCACCATAGAGTGCCAGGCAAGCAGAGACCTCTTGA
Source organism: Hyperoplus lanceolatus (assembly GCA_026929865.2). Taxonomy (NCBI): domain Eukaryota; kingdom Metazoa; phylum Chordata; class Actinopteri; order Uranoscopiformes; family Ammodytidae; genus Hyperoplus; species Hyperoplus lanceolatus. The sequence continues at coordinate 16,194,473 of CM049416.1, forward strand.
ATATGCTTAGCTGTCTCATCCCGTTTCTTGTGTTAAGATAAGCTAACTCGCTAGCTGCATAATCTCGAATCACGAATCACATCACAAAAAACTATGTAGATTTTCGGGAAGCTCTTTCTCTTATTTTGGCGATCCAGCACATCCTGTCAACACCTGAGTGTGTGTGCTTCGGCTCCCTCCGCCTGTGCTTCGGCCATCTCCGCTCCCTCCCCCCCCCCCTCCTGCAAACCCCACTCCGTTGTGATTGGTTACCTTCCTTCCGGAACACTTTCAGTGGCGGGAAGCGCGAGCATGGACCTATAAGGGCGCGAGGCAGACGCGAACAGGGAAGTGACAGCATTACCATACATGGAAACATCCGCGTGGAGACGTCACAAAGTTTTATGCGACGTCACAAATTATGAAAGGGTAGACCGCTTTGAAGACGTGACTTCTCGACTGGCTAGAATAGTGTTTAGTGCTCTGCACAGACACCCCAGACGGTCAGCAGGGAATATGTCGAAATGCATGTAAGTCATTATTTGATAATTTAGTATGGTTAAGCATGACTATGAATCATCATAACAACGTTTATAGGTCATAAAAGTCAAAAAGCATCATAGGTCCTCTTTAAAAATTTGTGTTATGGAATGGAAATTCACATATTATATAATTCACACTCTCAGCAACAAAAAGCTAATATGTTACAAAAAAGTCAAACTACATTGACCTTGTAAAGCATATTAATTGTATTGACCGTACTGTCCTTTTTAGGTCAAAGAAACATCATGGATTATGACTCTCTCCTTTGAAAATCAATTAGTCTCTCTCTCTCTCTCTGTCTCTCTGTCTCTCTACTACTTTAATTGTTCCAATCAAAGCCGTGAGCAAACACCGGAGGAGGGTAAATTAATGTGTTAAAGTGTTGCAGGGGCAGTGGGGGGTAATCCATTTTAATTACCAAGAACAAAAGCAAAACACAGTCACCTGAAGGGTGATTTGGGGACGTTCTTCAAAGGGCCTGTCACCATGGCAATAGCTGTGGGCAAGACAGACCCCTGTGGGCACAGATCAGCGTTTCAGTTGGTGAGCCTCTGCCTTATTGTTGGCGATGCTTTAAATCAGATGCCATCAATTTCTGCTCTAATATTTAACTTAGACTTAGTTAAAAGCAGACACACAACTGATTTAAAATGTCCTTAAATAATTGAACGGGCATTTGTTATAAACTGTCAATGTGGCATTCCTTCTTGACTGCCCTCTCTTTCATGGTGGGCGCAAATTGCAGAGTGTTCCTCTCTTGAGGCAGCAGCACTACAAAACTGAGCTTTATCTTCTCCAAACACATGCTGTCTATTCTTTTGCCCACTGCCCTGTATGGTTGGATTTCTTTGGCTGGCCAGACTGTTTAATAGGCTGCTATAATGAAGGGTTGTGTGGTAATGTGTACAGGTAATATCATGCTCTTTTTATTATATGATCATAAAAGTGCAAGTATCTTTTCATAGACTCGCCTATCCATATAATTGAATAATATGAGGAGTCATCATACCTACCGAAACAATGTTGTCTAGTAAAGTATCCTTCATAGCAACTGTGAAGTTTGTTGGTATCATTCCAGAGGAACAAACTATTTGAATGGCTGGACTGTTGACCCTGTGTGGACTTTCCTGCAGTTCATGATTCGGGTTAATGGTTGTTTTTCTAACTTATCTCAAAAGTTAGACTTTGACCATGTAATGGCCTCAATAATTTGTTTAATGCATTGCAACTTATAAATACCCACGGGTCAGAAAAACTTCATAAACTTTGATATGCTTCTCTTTTTCGCTATGCCAAAAGATCCAACTGCTAATATTCCTGTCATGTGTTAAGATAGCTGCTTTTGTTCTCATCTTAATACAGCACGGATCATTTGACATGAATGTGTATTCAATGAGAAAGATTTTTAAATGTATATTTGTGTACATTATGTAATACACACATAGACATTCACTTATCTTACAGTCAAACACTTTGGCCTTTTTGTTCTCAGTTAATGAGCTATTACTATAAACAATTCACAATGGGTACAAATTATATTCAAGATATTACTTTTTTCATAAATGATCATTTAAACTTGCCTTGGCGGAAATAAAGTCATACTGTGACCTGCCTTTCCAGTGAAAGAGTCAGTGTGTTGCCTGACTGAAAATAATTATACACACTGGATTTCCTACAATCGAAGGCCTTCTTGAGCCGAAGTGCTGGAATGCTGCTGCCTTAGCCAATTACGATCAGCTGTCTCTCTTTCTCTCCACTTTAACCATCCACTTTCAGACCCATATGCTAAATCCTTCACACACAAGCACAAGTGCAAAATGTGTAATTTTGATCATTTCAGGAGTAGTAGGCCTACTTACTGAGAAACAAATCCAAGTCCATCAGAAAACAGTATACCGTATTCTAATCTTCAAAGAACGGCTTTGTCATACATGAAGGGGGTATTTTACGCTCCACTAACCTGTTCCTGCCTTTAGTTAGTATCGCGTGGTAGGAAATACCCTCATAAATACAGAGCTCAGCTGTGGCTGGACGCAGAAACAAGGAACCCTGTTCTTGTGGAGCGATGACAGATTAAGTCTAGACTGAGGTTGTGTCTGGCTGCTGCGGCAGGTGTGTCTACAGTGTTTATGCTGTACATTTAAATGTGTACAGGGGATATTTGGTAAACAGGGAGATAACCAATTTACTTGTTTGAGGCTACCAGTCCTTGATTTTCACCAGAAATTCCACGTATCAATTAAAAGAAGCAAAAAAAAACACACACCTAATTTGCAACTATGCCTCGGCTATATCTCAGGCTCATGTATTACAGTGCCTAGACACATGCACACAATAACTACATACAGTATGTGGTAAGTGAGATAATCTGGCTCTAAGATAATTGTTTTTCACGGGAGAGACGGTCATTGAAATAAGTATTCAGGGAATTATCTTCCATGCAACATATACAGTACGTGTGGTGTGTCACACTGTGTGTTGCAATGATGCAGGTATAAAGGGTCATTTGAAAGATTTGATTCAAAAGTGTCAGAGCGTTCTATGTGTGTGTTTCTGTCCGTGATCAAGCTGACCTGATTTTGATCCCAGCCTCACTGGTACAGTAAGTACCCTGAGAGACTAGAGTCGGACACTCAAAGCAAACACACCTTCAACCCCTGTTCTATTAACCGCTGACTCTAGGGATAGACAGACACATATACAGTGAATAGAGACTCACTTGGAAGGACACACAAGCTTGCATAACATGCTTATATTCAAACTAAACAAAGACAAATACATACAGTATACTGCACATTCACATACATTACATATGATCACACATAAATGTAAGATTACACGTTAAAGGTGAATTCAGCGATTCTGGAGAACGCATGCCTAAGCTCTGTAAACTGGCATGTTGCTAGCTACGGTGAGCTCTTTTTCTTAACATACCCATTCACATAGTGTAGGCTGTGGATAAAACACCAGATTTTCAGCGCACACACAGAATTGACAAGTAGAGGATTGTGAGGAGCTATTCACTAATTTTGACAAAAAAAAAAAAAACATTCTCCAGAATCGCTGACCTCACCTTTAAACTAAATTAACACTCTCAAACAGGGTAAAAAAAACTTGCATACACATGAACATGCACAAACAGAACTGACATAACAAGGGACATAACAATCACATATGCATGCACACACACAAACATGCAAAACAAGCCGTATAGACATGCCTAAAGTTTCCGTGCGTAAGTTCAATGCTGCTAATGTTTCCCTACAGGGTCAGAGATTATCAGTTAATGCAAATGGCACAATGGAACAGGACAGGAATAAGAACAAGTAAGTGCAGGTCAGACAGCTGCTGTAACAAGAGCAGAGTGGCATGACACTGGCTAACTGGCCCTGACCTGTACATGGAACCTTTTAGTTGTTCGCTTACAGTGTTGCTTTTAATCATAACTTCATTGTCATTCCCAATGCCTAATGTGGTTCCACCACTCTTGGTTATTATATTCTCACTCTGCCTTGATTACAAGGCAACTCTTAGCCTTTGACTTCACCGTTGCCGTGATCTGTTTTCTTTAAGTATAATTTTGTTGAACAGGCCACTCATTTGAGTTGTATTCCTTGCACTGTTGTTCACATCGCTTTAACATCTCCAGCCATCTTTATCTTGTCAGCGTTTCTTTTCTATTTAAAAAAATTGCATACTCAAAGAATACATTAAATAAACATGGTGTATCTTTTGTGTTGTGAAACCTTATCTGATGATCGACCACCAATCAATAATAGCAGAGGGTGGCCTGTTCAGATACCATCAGCAAATTCCCCTCAAAATGCGAATATGTCTTGCCTCCCAGGGCGTGCGGCATGCCAACGCCTTGATCGACAGCCTTGCTGCAGCAAGTAGCCAATTAACTTTCTCTGTCACCTTCCAGCTAAGTGGAGCCAGTGCTGAAGGGTGTACAAATTGCAGCCAGCGATGTAATTCCATATGAACACACACCTCACGCCGTCAAGAACAACAACAACTACAAAAAATCCAATCTGAAGAAACATGATGACTAGCACTTGCTGCTCAGTATTGGGGTTGGCCCATCAAAGTTGTGCAGGCTGGGGAGCAGCACAAGAGAGGGTGGAGAGAGTACCAGCCCCATGCAGTTGACATTTTAAAGAAACAGTTCAACATGTGTAGATGTCTAATATACAGAGGGTTGGTCGTATAAATGTTTAGCTTAATTTAGAATTAAACTTCAACTGCCAGTTTAGCTCAATGGGAACTATAAAACAACATCTAGGCTACCAGACATACTGTAATTTGGCATTTGTTCACACTTTTTGGTAGAATTGTGGAAGATTAAATAAATAATCTGGTGTTTTGTCGTCATTGTGAGGAAACCAGGCAACCAGCAGTAATCTGTTCATGTGCTAGGCCAATCAATATATTGTTGTTCTTCAATAATTGTTTCAGCACTTAGCTTCCAACCCCTGCATGGGATACAGGGTTTCTATGGAACAATTTGGAACAGCTGGAAGGTGTATTTCGTCACTACGCACATCTCCTAATCTCACTGTGGGTATGACAGCAAACAAACACAGCCCTCAAAATGTTGGACTTTAGCCTTAGGGATCAGGCCGTAATGCAATAACATTGTGCTCAACGGCTATGTCATTTATTTTTTGCTGCACATTTTTACAATGGCTTTTACAGCAGCTAAATACCAGCCTTTCTGTTGAGACTCTCAAGGTCACACTATGCTGTCACCCTGACAAAATATCACTTTATCTTCCTTCTGCAGTTGTCTTACTAGCTACTTCTGCAAAGACACCCGTCACACAATCCCTCACCTCACTTTTGTCCTCGAAGAACAAATTGACCGGAGCATGGAAACATCCCGCACAAGGCTCCTACTGCCTTCCGGGATATGACATCACTCTATAATACTCTCATTCATTTACAAGTCGGAGGGAGATGGGGGAGAGAATGCTGTGAAATTCACACTCTCTCCGCACCGGTATACTCATTTCCCTTCTCTAACCTTCATAGACATTCAGCTAGAGCCATTGTTGTGTGTCAATTGCCATACCTTGCCTGCATTCGCTTATTTCTCTCAATGCCCACCCTTCTCATTCTTATTACCTCTAACAGTCGTCCTATTCCGCTTCCAACCACCTGAAAGCACTGACAGGCGGACACATGAGCCGCACAGGGCCAATTTCTTGAGTGCTGCTCACCACTGGCAATTTAATTACTGCAGAGACAGAGGTGGGAGTAGAGCCTGTCAGAGCTTAAGCCTGGAACAGTGTGGTTCCTCACAACTCCTGGTGCTGTCCTGGGGGATTGTGATGTATGTGTGTGTGTGTGCGGGGGGGGGGGTGTTTGGAGTACCTGTCATATTCTCTATAGCCTACTTTCTATATGTGCCCAAGCTGACAATTGGAGATTAGCTTTTGTTGTGGCAGTCCTCCTGAGAGGCCTGGTAGCCATATGGCCAGATTGTTGGTTGAATACCTTTTGGATTTTGAGCACACTCACATACACACACATTGGAACGATTTTAAAAGGCACCTACTGGGATTAAACATGGTGTCAAAGAGGAAATGAAATGGCATCAAGTGAAAGCCTTCAGCATCAGCGTGGGCAGGTGATTTGTTCCCCATAGGCTATGGATCTGGAGGCAGGGGTTTGCCAATGCTTTTGAACCTTGAGAGATGATCTGGCTTTGTGTTGGCCGTGCTAGAGACTAGATTGGCATACCATTTCAAAGGCATGCTTCCCAAGCAATTAGCCTAATGGCTTTCATGAACACTTGGTTTTTTCCTCTATATCCAACATTAGGTTGACATTTGCAGTTTTGTCTCAAATATCTCATTACGTACTGTAGGGCTGTCCCCTGAAAGTCGATGATTGGAATCATCAGTCGGGAACCCCAGGGCAATAGGTGGCGGTAATGTGTCACGTCATGTCAAACACCATAGAAGAAGAGTGGTGAAAACTAAAGAGGAAATGGCAAAAGAAAAAACCAAAGCAGATGTATACGTTTGCGCTGTGCAAATTGTGAACTATTGATTCTGCTCTGCTATGTGCTGTAATAAAGATAGGTCGCCTTGGAATCAATTAGCCCCTGTAGACCGCGAGCATCTCATCTTTTTTACTCGGGCGAATCACCATTCTCTGCAGCCGTCACCGGCTCTGTGTTGTTTCTCTCTCACCGGCTCGCCAAGGCTCGGGCACGCTCGCACTTCAGCTGTGCTCCAATTCCCCTGTTCACTCGTTAACTGATTTTTTAAATATATCCAACATGGAGGTTGTTTATTTTAAGCTCTGTTTTCGATGATCTTAAGGCTCATTTATGCTCCAATTCCGTGCGTAAATAGAGACGTACGTTTACAACGTTATATCCGTCACTGCCAATGATAGTAAATAATAAGTCACTGCCCTCATACTTCCATGCGTCCTTTATGTTGGAATCGACATTACGCAAATCAACCATTAGTGGGCAGCAGCGCCGCTCAGAGTAACATGTTACTCAAATAGGAAGAAGAAGAGTCAAAGCAGTGTGTAGAGAGAGACTGCTGTGCTGGCTAGGGTAAGAGGAGTGTCCCGAAAATCTACATAGTTTTTTGTGATGTGATTCGTGTCAGGTTGCTCTATAGCAGTTTTTAACAAGAAATTAAGACCAGAAAAGTAGTATAATAGGATCTCTTTAAGCAAATCAACCATTAGTGGGCAGCAGCGCCGCTCAGAGTAAAAAGTTACTCAAATAGGAAGGATAAGAGTCAAAAAGTGAATTAACCGGAATAAATATTTTATAATAGATCCATGGAAGAAACAGCTTTAGCGATATAAGCCTACTACCGTAGCGATATAAGAGGCTAACCTAGAGGCTGTATTATAGACAGGGGGGGTCTGTGAGGACATTAATCACGACATGTCAACAAACTAGTCTCGTACGGACCTCTGGCACTTCTCTATTGCTGCCGTCAGCCTCCCGTCTAGCTGACATTCTTCCCCGTGCGATCCCCGCTCATGCTGCTCTGTTGTAGTTGTATGTCCCTGTGCCCCGGCCGTGTAACTTGAAAGATAAATAAATGTGTATGTAATTTCGTACCAACTCACAAAAACCTCTCCTCAAAAGTTAAGACATTTTCTAAAGAAGTATGTCTTTCGTTCATGTTTTCAAACAAATGTACAGTAAGTGAAAGTGAACTGTTGGCTAGGCGCCCCCCGTGATCTTCGGTAGTAATGCTCCGTTCTGTCCGTTTGGTACGCATCCGGAAGCTTGCTAGCCTGGCTCCGCCCGCCCGCCTACTTCCGGCCAAATTTCATTTTTCCTTCAATAGTCAGTCTGGGTGTACAGTGCATTTCCCTGTTTTACCGGAGAATCTACAATCGTCCAATCAGCGAACAGAGCGAGTGGCTGAGAACGATGACGTCGAAGTCGCGCTCCAGTTTCAGTTAAATGCTGCGTTATACTCGGAAGAAGGAGATTTCCGACTTGGTAGTTCCGAGTTCCGACCTGTCTGTGTTCCAGTGCATCTGCTCGCGAAAGTATGGACTCCTAAAACCTTTCTCGTCCAAATAACTAAACGTTAGGCTCTAACAAGTTACTGTTGCCAGGTACCGGTAGATTCATAGACTATAATATGTAGTGAAGTCGGAAATTTCCGAGTTCCCTGTCCAACTGGAACGCACCGCCAGAAGCCGGCTCATGACACATGTGAAGACCAAACGTGATGCGATTGGTTGGCTAATCCAGAGTGGCACTGGGCAGATCCAATAGTTTTAAACTTTGACAGACACCCGCCTCCAAGTGAATGAACGTTTGCCAATTACAGCACTTCCAGACCTTCTGTACAAATGAAATGAAGTACGATGGTCTGGTTGGACCAGGCTACAAGCTTGCAGGATACGTGCAGAAATACGGACGTAATGTACGCAGACTACGGACAGAAGGCTCCGTCCGTATCTGTATGCGTATGTAACGTAGAGCATAAATGAGCCTATCGTCGAATCTCTGGTTCGAACAGGCAGATCCGATTCGACTGAGAAAATTCCGAGTCGGGGACAGCCCCAAAGTAGGCTACTGCATGGATTACCAAAAAGTACAGTGTAGGCATCATCGGATCCAAACTTCAGTTTGTTCAATTATTTGGTTGATGACTAAGTACTTGCAAAACTCATGACATTCACATCAGCCTTAGCTGTCCTTTGTACTTAGTGATGATTAGCTAACGTTAGCACACTTACACACTAAACTTAATACAGTGAACATAGGTAGTCATTGTTTAATTGCATGACATTGTCGTTTTTCGTATGTCATTGTAACAATGTTAGCTTTTAGCTACAAAAGGAGAAAGAAAGAAATTACCACTATACCACTATAGCTACATTTATTGGGGAGATGAAAGTCAGCAAATTAAGCTTTACACAGATAGAAGCTTACTAAAAAGCAGTTGTTCGGCTTTTAAGGATTTTCCAATCAACGTTTTAGTCTCAGGGGCCACATGACAGGCGTTGTAATGGCACCACATCCCGTTGTTGAGTCTACACGTGATTGCATTCATTCCATGTGTGGGGCTTAATTTGTCCTCCCACAGGAATGCTCTCTGTAACTGTCCCTGTGTATGTTTGAGCCATGGCTCCTCAGTTGTTGTTGTTTTGGATGTTTGAATTGAACCATTTCTGAGGATGGACATCACCATGGCAACTGAGACCACATCTTCTCCCTTTGAAAACGCACACAAAAAACCGACGTTTGTTTCTTCTTTTGAAATACATTGTAAAAACAACATGACATAGTTTTCAAGCTTGCTGGTGATGACTGGAGCTTCGACAGAGAAGCTATAGCCCCTGCCTTTGTTCTCTCTTTCTCTGTGAACTCTTTAACCTGACATCCAAGTGGCCTGTTTTTATTAAACATGTCAGGGTTGGATCCAGCCTGTTGAGTCTTCACAGTATTGTGTCTTTTCTTTTCAAACCCTGAGTAATTAGACAGGTTGGAGGAACTTAAAGAGCCCTAAACGCCTCCTCTGCGAAAAGCACAGTTCACACTACCACTCCCACACACACCTCAGTCACCCTGTTGGGACGAGTCCAAGGTTTCAACTCGACATGTCCAGACATAACTCACCAACATACCATCTTGTGAACCAGCTGAAACACAGCTTGAACTTGGGTTACAGTTCAGTAACACTTGTGTACACACACACACACACACACACACACACACACACACACACACACACACACACACACACACACACACACACACACACACATTCTAAAGTCTATTTGCAATAGAAGAGTATGTAGAAAAATATCCAGATCACAATATGGTCGCAACCACAGAGGATGAAAAGTGAAATTGGAGCTGATAGGCTTTATTCTCGGTCACCACCCCTCACTCTCTCAAGTAAACCCCAGCCGCCACACAGACTAACCATCGGTCTGGCAGGTTCTCCAACATGCCCTTGCATGTCTCCTGACACTGAGTCAACCAGAAATAGCCCTTACCTTTCATACGGTAAAGTATGATCTGAAGTGTTTGTAGCCAAATTAACATAGAAGGGTATACTTGTACTTGGTAGAAAACAAATATATGTTAGTAGTAAAATTCAGCTAGATTGTCCTTATTTGTAGGATAATTATAAAAAGTACTGTATATAAAGCTGGCTTGTGAAGTGAAAGTCCAAGCTTGGCTCTCAAAAGCGAAACACAACATGGTGCATGTAAATCAGTACTTCAGTGGTTCTCTCTTACTAATTTGTATGAGTGGGAAATGAGGTGTATGCACAAGAGAAAGCTAAACCAAAGAAGCTACAAGACACTCAGTCAGAAAACCTAACACCAAAGACAGCAGACTGCAGTAGGTTATACTGTATGTAGCTGAGGAGATCAGAGAACTCAGGTGTTAGACATCCCATTGATCAGTTCCTGTGAATCTCCACAAAGGAGAAAAGGCAGCCTAACAACAGGGAAGTATGACAGCTGGCTGTCGCAAGACCAAAACCAACAATGTGTCTGTCCGTATACTCTCCATACTTTCTGACCTCCCTGTCCTATCAATGGCATTCAGCCCCTGGTTACTAGTGAATATATAAAACAATAATATCTGATTTTCTTAAATCGTAACAGTAGTTTTTAGAAAACGTAACTTAAACAGGCGTAAGTCCTGTGTATGTTTGAGCTATTTTAAGCTGTGGCTTGATACACAGTTGGTGCTCAAGTATTCACTGCAGAAGGACAGTGTATGTGGGACTGACTCAAAATGAACTACATTTCCTTTGTCCATTATCTCACCCACTCCAACAGTGTTGTTCATTGATTTGATTTTGAGAGGTTTCGACGTACAGTATGACTCAGAGAAATAAGTTCCTTCCGGCCTCAGGTACAAAGACAGCACTGAGTGGTTTAAATAATGGGTTCATCATTTCTTTTGGCCTTTCCATGGGATTTCCTTACAATAACAAAAATAAAGTAAAATCCCCACACATATCCTTTAAGTGTGAGTTTAAAGGTGCTACAAGGAACTAAAGCTATTTTTATATTGTTTTTCTTAATGCCTTTGGCATGTATACGCTCACCTAGGAACAACAGCTGGCACAGTAAAAACACTACCGCTTTTGTCCAAAGGGGGTGCAGGAATGAACTAAAACTGAAAGGGCCCCGGAGCACTTTTAAGGGCGCACTCACACTAGTGCCGTTTGCCTGTTCCGTGCTCAGCACGATTCAGCACGATTCCCCCCCCCCCCCCACTCCCCCCGCAGGCCCGTGCTCACACTGCTCGTGGCCTGGGCACACTTGCACCTTGCCTACGTCACCGTGCGCGTTTAGGATTTGGAGCTTAGTCTACTTGTAGGCTATATGACTGTTTGTGAATATTTTCATCCGGCTAAATTTGCATCAAATATTCCACTTCCACATTAGAGCAACGAGAATCCTTAAGCTATTGTTTTTTTTTAAATGTAGCCTTGACGTAATAGGTCGCGGTGGACAGTCTCATATGTGTGCAGCACGCTGTTTATTATTAATATAACGGCCCGTCATCAGACCATATGTACTGGATGGTTTTATACACATCGATCGCTCCATCAAATCCAAGTCAGGACTTTTTGTATGGGCAGAGATCGTTTTTTTAAGTGTCTTTATAAAGTTTCTTGTTAAACCTTAGTGTAGGCTACTGTTTCCTTATCACCGGGCCGCGGTGTGTTGTTTTGGGTGCGTCTCCACCGCCATGCGTAAATGCAGTTATGACAGCTGACGGGAGGAAAAAGAAAAAAAATCATCTGACGAACGTGAGTAAACACGAAAACCTTTTTGCTGTGCTTTCTGAGCCGACCTAATTAGCTCTCTCCCTCTTTTATTAGCCCACACCTAGGCTTACACACACGTTAATTCTCACACATTATAGCTACAAGTCCAAGTGGTGGGCAATTCTGGTGCCGACTAGTAAGGCAGCGGACGTTAACGGACAATGCATCCTTAATAAATTCACGTCAGGAACGCCGCCTGTGCGCTTGCTTGTGCGCGTGTCATCTCATTCGCATCTGTACTTTGGCCACGGCACACCTCTCCCAAGTGTGCCGTGGCCAAGGGGCTGTTCCGTGCTGGAATACAAATTGGCGTGGTCACACTAGCCAAACGTTCTAGACTTTAGTATGCAAATGAGCTTTGGCACGGGGCCCCGGCCCTAGTATGTGTGGTCCCTAAATAGTGAAATGGCTACAACAGAGAAGGTGATAAAGTTTCAGTCAACACTGGTTGTCTTTCCCTGGTAAAAAGGCAAACCTTTGATGGTCACAGCTCTCTAGGCTTGAAAACCGTAATCCTCCGCACCTCAACACTGCGTTTGGCTCGGCATGCTTACGTGGCAATGGCAGCTGCTTTGGAGTTCCTATTTAGCCTCATGCCAAATCAGATATATTCTCCTTTTATCATTCCCCCATGCTGACGTCTGTGCTTTCACTTCCTTGATCCAAGTTTTGGGAGTTGAATTGGTTCAGATGTATACGTAGTTAGGCATAATAATGAAGGGATCTTAAATGTGTATGAGTATGTGTATTTTGTGCCTCTATGTGGGTGTATCATCTGCAACAGTGCATGCTCAATATTTTCATGGGAAACATACAAATGCATGACTAAGACCGTCTACAATTGTATGAGAGCCTCTAACGTGCAGACAAACATGACCTCCATGACCGTTGCAGCACGGAAAATACAACAAACCCGTGAGTCACGAAGAGAGATACCTCAGCCTCTGGTCATGACAGTCAGCCCCTATTGCATGATTGGAATCTCTGCCGTGGAAAATAACTCTGCATATGTGAAGTAGAAAGTAGTAGAAGAGCAACACACTTGGGGGTTAAGCTCGTCTACACTTTTGGCCGTGCCCTGTCAAACTATAACTTGTGTCATGAATAGTAGCTCGCAGCGAAATGACAAGTTGTGTGGGCCCGGAATGGATTTGCTCCCTAGCTGTTTGAGGCTCTTTAAAGAATGACTCATGTTGAAGGCGTTAGGTGTCATTGATTTTTGCTCACGCAGTTTACTCTCTCTCTCTTTCTCTGTGTGTGTGTGTGTGTCTCTCTCTCTCTCTCTCTCTCTCTCTCTCTCTCTCTCTCTCATTTTTAGCCCCCTGGACCTCTTACAAGTTGAGACACAGTACGACAGGAGTTAGTGATAAAGACCTGTATGTTTGTCTGCATATGTTCCTTCTTATCTATCTGAATGATAAGGGTATCGTACCCTTTTTATTGGTCTCCCAAGTTATACTGTGAGGAATGCTGCTATATGGCAAACAGATAGGCTCCCTGAGTACAAGACAGTGAAGAAATAAATATGATGACTCTGATTTCAGTCGATTTATTTTCCTACACTTTTTGGGGTCTTATGATCATGGGGTTATTCTGAAAAAATAAATTAAGTGTGTAGGGAAAAGCTCAATATCATGTTGAATAGTTGAACATTTTAGGAAACAAGCTTATCCGGCCAAGGGTTGAATAAGGAGATTGACATCAATGTCACATCTGTACGGTACACATAAGGAGACATCAAATTAGGTTAGCTTAGCATAAAGACACGAAACAGGTGGAAACAGCTAGCCTGTCCAAAAGGTCTCCGCTATCCAGAACCTCTCGAGCCCATTAGTTGACCTGTTCTATCGCATTTGTTCAATCTGTACAAAATGGCAAATTATGTATGTGCTTGCCTTATGTCCTCAGAATGCCTATCTGTAAGTCATAGAACAGTGTGCTATTACTCACATAGACATCAATGGAAATGCTGATTACTGTGGGCATGATTATATTCATGAGCATAATAGGAACCTAGCAACAAGATAATATATGCCAGTGTGAAATATGACCATAGCATATTTGAATACTGAATGCTCAAACTGTCCATAGGTACCCACACATTCGAATGGAACACTTCCTCTGTTAGTGTGGATTTCAGCAAAACTAAAAATAACCGCCTCACTTCACCCAATCTGAATTTAATATTTGCTTAGAGCCTAATATAATAGCATCAATCCAATCCAGAGCCACAGTACACATGGTGGCACAGTGTAGCTACTCACGCAACAGAGTAACATTATGTATACGTGAAGACTATGTCCCAGATAAAGTGAGAAGAACATGTAATATTCAGCTAAATGTTATATTTATAGCTCACACAAACATGCATGCGGTCAGACTCTGGGCTATTTGTACTCATACTGTCTGTGCGGCAATGTGTTTGTAGGTGTATGTTTTAATGACTCAGCCATTGAAACTTGGCCATTCCACTAGGGAGAGTCAGTAAGTCATTGCACAATGCCAGAAACATGCCACATGCAACATCCACACAACGGCAAGTCGGCAAGTGCACTCTCCACACACAACATACAGTATTTACTGAAAGTATTCAACCTTTAATTTGGGTTACATCTGTTGTATAGGATCATATAATTAGGCAGAGGAAGCCACAGGCTATTATGCTATCAGACAACGCCACATCCAACAATCAGTCTTTATTTATCATTCAGGCTAAGACTCTTCGGCCATGCTAGCACAGGCTACTGTATGTCAGCATTTTGAGCTTAAAGTTTACATGTTCTCTATCTAGCGCAGGGCTGTACAGTGCGACAGTTTTGATCGCATTTTCTACTGAAATTGATTACGTGCGATGATGAATACAAGTCCAATCGCACCAGTGCGACAGGCTGCTAATGAGGAGAGGCTGAAAGATATGTGTCCTCGGGATCTGTGCTCGAGCAGCGATTCTAGCGTATAAAAACTTCACCAAAGGTAATAACCGGAAGGAGACGGCACATTACCGCAGTTCAGTTAGCGCGTGTGCAAACAGAACATTTCCTGTGCGACTTCACGTTAAAAGCCTGTTACTAGCCAAACATGAGTTGACTTTTATTTTGAAGCCGGTATGAACAGGAAATTAGCGCTTCACAGCCCTGCAGTGCTCTAGCTAGAAAGGCAACTCATTCAGCTGCAGAGAAAAGTCAACAGTAGTCTAAAAACAAAGTTTGAAATAAGCCACTAAAGAACAACTCCCAACACATTCACAACAACCTATTTAATGTATCCTAAATTGTACCAATATGTATACTTTTTTATTTAATAGGCTATGTTTAATGTTTTAAAGTTTGGTTTTAATTAACAGAAGGACATTTTCAAAAAAATAATATTATTAATATAATAATTATATGTAGGCCTAGATACAAAAAATATATAGATATAGGTATTATTTTTATATTTTTATGGGGAGAAATAATTCTGAATCAGCAAAAAATTGCAATTGGCAGGTTAGATTATTTTGTCTAAATTGGAATCAGTGCACCCCTATTCATTTTTCTACAATTATTACTGCACACACTAGGATATAATATTAATTGAGAATCTTAAATGAGACCAAGATGACAGGCTCAAAGGTAATTACAGTGAAATGCAAGGGTTAGGGTTATGCAAGTTTTCGATCATACTTTGTGTGCTACCAAATTAATTTTTGTGCTACTGAATTTTTTTTGCTTGCTAGCACCAGTGCTACCACCTAAAAAAATAAGCGTACAGCCCTGGGCTAGCGTGTTAGCAACACTTGTTAAATATCACTGGACACTGCTGAGGCTAAGGGAAAAGTCATAGCCTTAATTATAAAATGATAAGATAAAAATGTTAAAACCGTCAAGTCTGTACCTAGTTTAACAATTGTTATTATTATTTTGTTTTACTTATACAACCAAGAGACCAACACTGCCTTCAATAAAGCCATTATGCTAACTGGCTAAAATGTAGGATGTTGAAATGATTTTTTGCAGTGACTCATTAATGACTCACTACTTCAATGCAGCCTATTGCAACTTCTGACAGCAGCTGCTGTGCCACCCTTTCAAAGCTACAGAAAGTGAGTATTAACACCCTGTACTGAAGCTGTATCTCGATCTGGTGTACATGAGAAAGAAGCCCTTTATCATTATGCAATGACATGGCTGGCTGAACATCCTTAAAAGGTGAAGCAGGTCATCAGCAAATAGGTTGTGTGCAGCTATGCAAGTGTATCTTACTTCATGGCCTTGTCCAGACGGCTGGAATATCGCACAGTTTGAGCGTAAATTAGCTGCTGGTGGGATACTTATTACAGTGTGTATGACAGGCACCATGGTACCAATAGACTCAAACACACACTTAGCAGCTTATATTTGGGTAGTAGCATATATATAATTGTGAATAAATACATATTAAGGTTAAGGATTAGTTTGGGGATAAATATTTAGAAAGTTACCACTGAAGCTTTTCAGTCCACCGGCGCACTACCTGGGATTCACAAACATATGGAGGTGTTGAAGGGAATGTTCGAGTTTGAATCATCTTTCAGAACTGGACTTGACTGGTCTTGGCAGGCCCCCCTCACTATCTCAAATGTCACTGCTATAAATATACGCACACAGACACACAGTGGTATACACAAACGCTAAATGGGCTTTATATTGTTAAACACTCAGCATGCGAGTCCTCTCCTCTTGTCTTTGGCTTCAGAATGTCGAGGAACTGAGTCACTTGGCGGGGCGAGCTTCGTGTATGAGTGGAAAAGGGAACTGAATAATTTGTGCATCAGTATGTACCATGACGGACAAGTTTAATCCTTCCAACTCAGAGCTGGTGCCAAGTGCAGAACATGAATAACATGAGCTCTGAGTGTGAAAGAGAATAATGGAATATAGCTAGAGAAAAAAATATATATAAAGTGCCTTTTCCGAGGGAAACTTTGCTCGGAGGATCCATCTTTTAAATCTCACAATGAATAAAGTAAATACAGAGGGAGTTAAGCCGAATCAGAAGTAGGAAAAAATAAAATATATATTACAGTGAAGCAATTGAATGAAAAAAGGCTTTCTGAGGCATTCAGTGTTCATGTTTCTTCATTTTTGTGAGTAAGTCCAAGGCCAAGCCACAGCACACAGAGCAACAGTCCAGCGGTAAGGGAGGTCGGGGCAGCTTCCTGCTTGAATTAACATCGGCAGAGAGAGAGAGAGAGAGAGAGACAGAAAGAGAGAGCGCATCATGGAAAGTTTGTGACTTTCTCAGATGAGTCTCTTCCTGGTGTCCGAGGATCAAAGTGGGAAGGGTGCAGAGCCACACCCAGACGCTCACGGCGCAGTTACAGCACTCATGTTTGACACCAAAATTTCCAGTGAGTAGTAGTAGGCTGTGCCGTTTTACATTCTTGGAGTGACAATCCACAAGCTGTGTTTTTGTTTTATTTGGGGTGATATATGCAACACCACACAGCTGTTCTTTTCTGCCCCCAAATAAACAAGAGTATCCAGTTTTCAAGTTAGGACATAATGATGTTAGAGTGTTGGGTATTCAGTTATATATTAGTGTTGGGGAGACTTTTGTCCTGTACTATGGAGGAAAAAGGGTTTGTTTTAGAAAAGATTGCAATATCAATGTGTAAAAACATTCCATTTAGTTAAGCTCTGCATTTTAAAAACATTTATGCATTTACAACTCTTTTTTAGTCCCAAAAGTATTGTGTGAGTGACGGCTGACTTTGCTGAACAGCAGCCACTGTGGTCTCAAATGACTTCAAGGTGGTGGAGTCATTGACTGGAGAATGCTTGTTGTCAATAACAGTGAACAAGCACGTTCTGACTGTAAAGCATCTAGCTAAAACATCTACTTAAAAGAAGCTATCTTTAGCTGACATAAGCCACCATAACGTCCTATTTAATGGCAAATTTGACTCATATTTTATTTTGCATCATATTGTATCAATTCATAGTAGTTTTATGATACATGTAGTGGAGTAAAAAGTAGAATATTTTCACCAGAAACACAATGGAGCAGAAGTATATACTATATATTTTAAAAATAAAAGGTATTCAGATATGTTGTGGCCTTATTATACATTGGCTTGATGTGTTTGTAGGTTCCCTTTATGCTCATGTTTAAAATAAAGGCCACATAAATCAGGACTTCCACTTAAGTCTGTGTGAGTAATGCTGTTATTTGAGGAAAAAACTGTAGCCTAACTAATTGAATAAATACTCTCACTTTCCACCACTGATAATATCTGATGGTTGAGGTATAATCAAGTGTCAGGTTTTAGTAGAGTGGACACACACGCCTTATGAGTGGGTCAAGTAGTGACAAGTCCAAATTGTACAATGAGACACACTTCACTGATGCTGAATCAGCACTCAAATGATAGGTCGGATCCTGCCCAAAGAGACAAGATAATTATCAGTAAACGGGGAAAAAGGAATGTTAGTCAGATTAGTGTGGCCTCTATGTCTATGTGTGTGTACTGGGCGCGTCAGGGGCGTTGTTATGTCTGGATGAATGCAGCCATGTTGCTTTAGCTTTTGTACGACCCGCAGATGTTGCCGTCTTTGGTGGTGTGTGTATCTCTTTGCACACTCACATACCTCCTAACGTGTGCATGTACACCACGTGTGTGTGTGTGTGTGTGTGTGTGTGTGTGTATGTGTGTGTGTGTGCGCCAACCACTGCCAACGTGAAATGAGAGTTTGGAAAAAGCCTTGCCCACACCAGCGAGCGGCCCAAGGTCTCTCTCTCTCTCGCTCTCTCTCTCTCTCTTGATTTCCAACCTGACATTCTTTCCTCCACTGTAGTTCACGTGCGGTTTGAAGAAAAAAGCCCTCCATTCATTAGTCTAACGGAGAGCAGGAACGCAATGACAGGATACCCCACCCTTGTCTGGCAACAACCAGGGCCATATTTTATCCGGTGCTGGTGGCCCTCACATTAAAAAACAAACTGAAATTTCTGCAGTCGTGTGTGTGTGTGTGTGTGTGTTTTGTGTGTGTGTCCATTTCAGGGGGCACTATGTCCACAACATTATGTACCTTCAATATATCAAAAAGAGCAGGGAGGTTGGTTGGGGGTTTTCCAGATTCAATTACCCTGCACAGGCTCTGGTTTGTTATTGCGGGTGCCGTTTCTTTCTTTCTCTTTTATCCTATTTGACTTTTGTCTCCCCCGCCAAGCTGCCTAAACTCCACCACACACACATACACACACACACACCACCCCCACACATTGTCAGTAATGAGGCATTTGCCATGTCCACAGTTGTGTGTGTGTGTGTGTGTGTGTGTGTGTGTGTGTGTGTGTGTGCGGTACAGATGTGTGCTGTCGTGCCTGCCTGCTTTCAAAGTGCCTGCTTGCTCCACTGCTGTTGCTGCTGCTGCTACTCCCAGGAGGGAAATCATGCAGAGGTAATGGGGACAGGAGCTGCCAACATCTTACTGTGTGAATCATCCCCACACACCGGTGCCAACTTCTGTCACCTGACCATATCACAGTTAAACTGATATTCCAATTCAAAATCTCTAGATTCGTAAAGAAATATCAAAACAGCTTCTCAAAACCACCCTCACATTTCTATACGCTGTCCCTCAACATTGCAAACATTCCAATTTACCCAAAAAAAAGACACAAGAAAGCTAATAAGTGTTGAATGTTTTATTTAAAGTTACGCACAGTACAACCCCTCATTGCCTGGTCTTTAATACTCCTCGCTATCCTTGCTCACTCATTGGCCAGCCCGATGAAGACACTTGTGGCTCTTTGATTTATCTTAATTGCCACTTAAGAGACCGATTGGCTCTCGGGTTCCTCACTAAAACAGCTACTTCCTCCTTTAAATGTACAGATACGAGTTACGTACTTATGAGCTTTGCAGAGTTTTGCGTGAGTATAATTATTGTAGTAAGATTTTGGCAAAATTATCAATGCTTGGAGCATGTCGGAAAAAAGAGAGCAGAGAAGTGGATTAGGCTTAAGCAGTGATTGAGAAGTTTGCGTGGCAGTTTTGAAACTCTTTTACATTTTGGAACTCCTTATGAGTTAACATGTGGTTGGCACACTGATTGCAAAAGATGATTATGAAAACATAGCATCCTAAAAATAACCCTTCTACTAAAGGAAAGTCCAGCTTTTGAGGTCTTGTGCATTGATGACCAACTTAGTGGCTTTGTCATTAACAAACAATCCAACATCTTTTTACTGCCCGCGAGGAAAAAAAGTCAATGAGTTAACTCCTGAAACCTTTTCATACAAGTTATCATAACAAACATATGGGAAATACTAAAATAAAGCTTTATTTTATATAGTGCTTCAAAAACAATACAGTGTACAATACATGTGAAAATTATAGTGTATTGGGTTCAGATATTTCACACCATTGCTGTTTATATTAGAGGAATGTGGGAGAGATGTGAAAAGTCACAGCTTGCATGCGAAAAGACTAAGTTAAGCGATTATGACGTGCGGAAAATGAGTTTTACTTTTCATCTGTGAAATAAGAAATGTCCGGGCATAACACGGCGAAACTCAGCACTATTTCATGAAATAGCAAGCTGGTGTGTAACCGTGGGTGAAACTGTGACTACAGATGTGTGCCATGAAGCAGGTGGGGGTTTGCACATGTAAGCACTTGCATGGATTTGCCTGTACACTAGAATAACCTTTATTTGCCACAAGCAGGAACCGAGAGTTTTTGTGGGTCAGTGATTGTCAAGAGGCCTGTTGATGGTAAAGTATATAATTGGATATCATGTAGCCGCACTGAAACTGCAACTTTTTGTAAATAAATATGAACTTTTAATAGAGAAGCGGTAGGCTAATAATAAAACTTGAACTTAAATAATTGTAGGGTTATTATTATACAGTCGACATATCTGTCTGTTTTTGCACATAGGGTCAGTGGTTGAACCAATCAGTGTTGTCCTGGTTTCTTTGATTGCATCATGATTGGAGCACTCAGCTGGTCTCGGTGTCAGCAACAAACAAAGCACAGCAGCCTGTACTTTTCCACTGATTTTAATGAGCACGTAGGGACCCGGCCTACAAAAAGACAGAAGGTTTCACTGCTTCCTGGCCTTTTCAGTTGATTGAGAGACTCTTCTCATTCCACTATGTGAATAAACACACACTCACACTGACACACACACACACACACACACACACACACACACACACACACACACACACACACACACACACACACACACACACACACAGATAAATAAGTGAACTAAGGCTTTGGTGTCTGTCTTCTGCACATACACACCTGTTTTCTAGCTAGCACAATACAATCATGTCTTTGATCATGCTGTGCCATAAACAATCCATCAACCTGTGGAGGCCAAATGTTGTTTAATTAGTTAGTTCCAGCTTGGAGATACAGGGTTTTTAGCAGAAAGTAAGCCTATGTCCTGCTATAGACATTGAATTATCGAAATCTGCTTTGATTTCATAATATCTGCCCCGGAAGTGGAGAACTCTAAAAAAAAATTGTGTTTCGATTTTTGGGGTTGTGTTTTTTTTGTTTGTGTGCCTTTATTAGACACAGTAGGCGACCGCAGGGAGCTGAAACGCGATGGGGGAGAGAGAGAGAGATGGGGGATGGCGTAGTAACAAAGGGCTGCAGCTGGTCAGCATGTTAAACTCCTAGGCCACGAGGAAGACCTGTAGGAATGTTTTTCTGCACGGACAAAGGCAACTGCAACCAAGATGCCTTCCTAAATATATTCGAAAAGTGAGCTAGAGAAAAATCCAGATAGATCTATTAAGGTTTGGCTAAATGTAAAAAAAAAATGTTTACTTTGAAAGGAACACACAACTTTCAAACAAACGTTTTTTTTTGTCTATCACTGTTGCAGATTTTATAGTTGAACTTTCATTTTTTTTGTGTATTTCACACACAAAGGGGAAGTCAAATGCTGAATTTTAATGTAAAAATTCAGTGGAAAGAATGAAAACAGACAAGATTGACCTATATTTAAATTGACTATGGGTGATGATAAGGGCCCCTGTGTGAAGTCGTCAAAAACCTAGGATTTAAGGGAAGTCCAAGTTGGAGCAAAATAGGGTAGGCTATATTCTGGAAATGCAGTCCAGCTCATACATAAGTACCTAAATGCTGCTTGTCCACGTTTAGTTTGGAGTCAAAAACAGTAAACCTTTTTTTTCCGATGTAACTATAGCGTATACCGTTTAGCATTCCTTTTAACAGGATACAACTGATTAAAGTAGTATAATGTTGGTGTATGCTTAAACTATTTGCTGCTGCAGATTCCAACTTCTTCAACCAAGATCATATATGCCTATGTTTTTTTCTTCTTTGTTTTCGTTTGCCTTTGTCTTCTTCTTATGTGTCCGAGGCCCGTATTTCCGACTGCCAGTGAAGGCAGCACGGTTTCATGCTGTGTGCCTCTGTTTATTTTCAGAGCGGTGACGTGACGTTGCACTCCCTCCTCCTATATGTGGCTCGTCAGACTGTGGCCGCGTTGGGATTGGTCAGCTGTTGTTGCTGTAGCAGCTTGTGACGTCGCCGTGGTGGAGGGGAGGGGGCTCTATAAAAACCCGCTCCCCCACACAGACAACCTCACTGCGGACGAGGAAATTACCTGGGAGCGTCAGTCAGACGTGGCACCAAGAGGGAACCTCCCCCCACACCGTATGTATTTACAAACAACAGGCGTCTACTTCAAAGCACTTAACCATCCTCAAACGGAGTCCCACCCGAGAAAAAACAGACCTCTACATCGACAAATAAATGCCAAGAGAAGCAACACAAGCGCCAACAACATACAAGGACCTCAGCTATCAGCAGAGACGAACGATCGGACGACCACGTAGACGAAAACAACACGCGCTCACGGACCGTCACCGTTGCCTTTCTCAATGCATACCCTTTGTGCTCGGGGAACGATGAAGCCAGAGATTACCGCCGCCGTCGGATTTCTGACGAGATTTCTGCGGGTTAAAGGACACGTAAACGACCGACAGGTCCAAACATTCACCCAAAGCTTAACGGACATTTTGGCAGGTAAGAAAAAACTGAAAATTATCTTCTTTGGGCTCACAAAACACCAATTTTAAAACGACTCGAGTGTCACATCTTAAGTGTGTGTTTTGTGTTCAGTGATACTCCGGGAAATTCGGCTTTCAATGGGTTTGAGAACGATTCAGAAGAAGCTTTTCTTTGTTCTCCCCAAGTAGGCTATCGCTATCAGCGCTACCACCGCGCACCACTGTTTGCGCACGTCGAGAAAAAAAAGAAAAAAACACCCAGCATAAACACAGTGAGGCATCTGAGACGTTTCGTCGACGATTACATTGATACAATCGACTATTTTTCGTCAACTGATTCACAAAATCATGCGATTGGATTAGTTACTTTGTTTGGAAGAAGAGTATAAAAAGGGGGTGGGGGCTGCAAAGAGACGCTTGCGTTAAACAAGGAAGTGCGCCGCGGTCGGTGGAAGCTCTCGCAGAACTGAGGAAAACAGCCCCCTAGTTTGTGGGTCGAGGCCGCTCAATTACGTAATGCATTGGTTATTGGCGAAAACCCGCCAGTCGGTGCTGTAGAAATAAATAAATCGTTTTTTTTTTAAATGATTAGTTTATTTAATACCCCGATCTAGAAAAAAACAAAGCAGTTTGTTTTAGGTAAAGGGTTAGGCTATAGACTTTGTTGCACACCATATGGCAGGTAGCTTATGTTTTTGGGATATATAGGCACATTTGAAAATGTAGTTACACGGTGGTGCACCATATTATTTAATTCATTTGAATGACAACAAAAACAACACATTCTGTATTGGCAGTGAATGCAAATCTCTTTCAGATCATGGTTTATTTCCATGGAAATCACGCTTCACAAGGCCTCATAGGTTAACCTACACTGCAGGCCTATTGAACATTATGAGTGGGCTTTTAAGTGCTGCACTGGTGGGGGGGATTGTGTCTCATTTCCTGCTGTAAACACATTCCAGTCTCACGGCTCTAAAGCTGCAGTACATCTGCCTCCCGCTCCCCATCCACCAAGCCCATAACAGCAGATGACCTACATTTCCTACATAATCAGCTCACTTTCGTAAAAAAAAACAAGGTTTTTGCTTTGTCACCAGAAAAATATAAAATCTCCAATCAAAGACACTATCTTCCAAAACTAACTCAATCATAGCATGTATAATGAGACTGTAACAGATTTTATTTGAAGACGATTAAAAAACAATGGAATAATTCCATATCCGAAGAATTGTGATATTTTAATTGTCTAAGATATTGATTTCTAGTGTTTGTTCTTTAACAATTGGCGTTTTGATTGTCCCTTTGAGGTACTTGAAGAAAAATATGCAAATGGAAGCCCAGTTGGACAGCTGTTTGTAAACAGACAAAAGTTTAGCAGAGTGGGCTGTGAGGCCTGTAAAGAGGGGGAGGGGGCGTTTTGCCGTGAGCCTATAGGAAGGCTGTAAAGATGGAGGCAACGCTGCATAATCAGGGAGGAAATGGAGGGGAAATCCACCGAGGCAAAGTAAAAAAAAAAAAATGTGTAAGTTTAAATGTAAAATATTGGAATTAATGGAAACGGTACCGTGTGTGTGTGTGTGTGGTGCTACTAAACTAAGCCAGCCAGAGCTCTTTTGTGCTCAGAAAACATCCCAATCACCCGCTATTGTGTCTGTGTGCTGGGAAGCAGAGCAGCCATGGCTCCTCCTGTTGTTTGTGCTGAGTGACGGGAATTGGAGAAATGATTAGTGCCACCAGTGACCAGATTGAAACCATGATAGTTGCGCAATTTGCATTGAGCAGGATTTCGGTTCAGCTTGATTTTTTTTTTCTCTCTAAATTCTTTTTTTTAAAGATTTTCCAGAAAAGCGGCCTAGGCTGGAAAATACCGAACATCCCTTTGTGGTGTTTTGAGGTCAGCCACAGTGAATAAACAACCGAGTTGCGTTAAACTATTCAAGTTAAGCACAGCACTCGTCTGCCTGCTATCCCCCTCCCTCTTTCTGCCCTCGTTTTTAAGAATAGGCCCGCTGAGCTGATTCTTTCTTTCGCAGCTGCTCCACAGTTTGTAGGTATAGTTGCCTTTTTGTTGCTGAAAGATCATCCAGCTCCTAGTCTTTCGTCTGTGCCAGGCCCTCCATTAGCTCAACAGTATACAGCCTTCTGTGATAAGATGTGTGGGGCTTTGCATACAGGTGGCCTCTGGGGCCTCCACTTGAATGCTGGCCTACTTCACTTACCACTTTTTCTTTTACTTGTCACAATGGATGTAGCTTCAATAGGAACTCAATAAAGATGACCTACGTCAGTCTAAATAGGGCCTAGGATTTTCCCTTAAGTAGATCATTGGTAATTGAATAAATCGAAACAACAAAAAGATTTATAACTATTCAGCTTTGCTAGAAAAACAATAAGGAAGTCTTTTTTTATGTGCCAAAATTGAACTCCCAAGGAAAGAATGAGGCCGAGCCATATATCTCGACAGTCAACAACCGTCTACTTTTCCTCTCATCTTTACCACTCAAAATGCCTGACGCGAGTGACGGTACTCTGACTCACTAGTTTCACTGAACTTTAGAAGCTTTCACTCCAGACGAGAGAGAGAGTGTTCGTTTGTGGGGGGGGGGGACAACAGGAAAATAGGTCCCTGTCCCTTTAAGAGGCTGAGCCCGCAGTCCCAGATGGCAGACTGGGACTTTGACACATATGGGTGTTTTTGTTGGGTCAGTCATGGGAGACTTTATTACACCGTCGACAGGCCAGGGGAGGGATTGTGCAATTCAAACGGCCTTGGGTTTTGTCACGTATACCCAGGCCGCCTGTTTATGGCTGCTGCTTATCAGGCCTGTAACAGGTGGTGGTGTTTTTCTTTCCTTTCTCTCACTACTGCACACAACTAACGCCCGATACCCAAGTTTAAATAAGTATGTTCTTTTATTTTTTTTATGAGCTAAAGGCTAAAACTAGTATTTGATAAACATCCACAGAAAAAAACTACAAGAGCACGGCTGGCTAGTGCATCAACAGTGGCAACATGTAACCGATTATAAGAGTGCAGCAGATCCTTTCCTTTGTCCATGCAGTTCATGCGTTGTGCATAATATATTTGATTTATTTGAAGTAAAACATGAGATTAAGATGTACTCTTGAGTAATCATTAAGCCCTATTCTTGTTTAACATTGGGAAGCCTTCCAAATGCACACAGACGGACAACGGGCACATAAGTGATGCTACAAGAAGGTGCTCTTAATCTCGGACATGTTCCATTCATTTATAGTAAAACAAGATGGTAATGCTCTATCACATTTCTCTTAGCATTGCTTTTTTTTATGTGAATTTCCTATATTTTAGTACCGGTTGTGCTGTCTATTAAATTATGTGAACTTATCTTACTAAGTGCAGTCTGTTTGCTCTCCGTTTTGACCCTTGTTCACTGCAGATCTCAACTACACAGACACTCAGCCAAGTCTTTTACGCCTGTTTAGGACTCTTTACAATCCAACTGCCTATCTACCCAGCTCTTCCCAAGAAATGACTGATGCCGTCATATTCCTGCAATTTTTAATCTATTGTTTTCTTACATATAATTTATTTTATTAATTTTTTAAATTGAATATATTTATTTGCTTTTCAAAGTTTTTCAGTTGGAATATATTTAAAGTAAAAAACAAAATACCAGTGTTAAAAGTTTGATGTATGTATGTTCTCAAATTAATGAACAAATGTATTTTATAATCATTAATACAATATCAACCAAAAAATGACTGATTACTTAAGCAGCAGTAGATAATTACTATGCCTACTATTACATATGAACAAATTATGATGCATTTGTGTTCTCCTCTCTCTTTTACTCTTAGTATTAGACAAAGCCACATGAATGAATTACTACAAAAGAAGGATTGCTCACCACAGTATGCGACTGTTATTACCTCAACTATTAAATGTTTACTTAGATTTTTCAGAAGAAAAAAAACTTTATGGAGTGGCAAAAAACTCAATAGCATTATATAAATACATGTTTTGTGTCGGCACTGAAGCTAAACTTTCCCTCTCTTTTCTTCTCTCTCTTCCCTCTCTGTAGAGCAATATACGCACCACTGGTTCCCAGACAGGCCCTGCAAAGGCTCAGGCTACCGCTGCATCCGTATCAACCACAAGATGGACCCACTGGTGGGGCAGGCGGCCCAGCGCATCGGCCTGACCCTCCCTCAGCTCTACTCTCTGCTGCCCAAGGAGCTGACGCTGTGGGTGGACCCCTTCGAGGTGTCCTACCGCATCGGAGAGGACGGCTCCATCTGCGTGCTGTACGAGTCGCAGCCCTGCCCCCCAGGGATGCCCATGATGTCCCCCAACGCCAGCTCCTCCTCAGGAAACAGCGGCAGTCACATCAGCTGCAAGGAGGAACTGAGGGTGATGGGCAGAACCAGTCCCCCCAAATCCTACAATATGGTGACTGTGTCCGGTTAAAGGGGCGCACAGTCGTCCCTCCTCCCCCACCCCCGGCCTACTTTTGTTGTTCAGGGTCACGCCACGGCTGGTGGTCAGATCATAACGACCAGACCAGGGTGAGCCTTTTTAAAGCTAAGAATATGAAATAGTGAAAGAAGATTAAAAAAAGCAAAAAAAAAAAAAAAAAAAAAAAGAGGATGTGGCCTATCGTCCAGGTGATGGAAACCTTATAGGTTCTGATATTTTTTGACCCGCTCTCCCCCCTCCCCCCCATTTTTCATCTGTTCTGTTGTCATTGGTTCAGCTGGGCACTTTTTTTGGAGAGGCTTTTTGTGGAAATGGATCTGTTGGGGCAGCTAAACCAACCAACCAGGAACCCCCATGGAGACCATCTAAACCCCCCCCCCCCCACCCCACCCCTCCCTCAACTGTAAGCATCATGGTGATCTGCTCCATCTTTGAAGGAGCTGTCATTCACTGCACTTTTCTTACTTGTGGTCACTATGGGTACATGTTCAACACGCCATCGCATAACTGCAGAAACCTAAATTGTAAAAAGTTTTTACCTTGAATTTAAAGATCCAGAGGTTATTCAATTTGTTGTTTTTTGTTCCATTTGTTTTGTTTGCTGGTTGAGGGTGGAAGAAGAGGTTTAGACTGAGACTTTCACAATCCAAGCTCAAGGTAAAGAAACACCCAATGATAGCATCTCTATTTTCTATATTTAAAAAACCCCTTTGGACCACAGGGAACTAGTTTCTTTATCTTGTAGCTATAGAGGGGAAAAAAAAGAGCTCTCGTCTGAACCTTTCCCCCCCCCTGCTTTTTACCATCGCCACCGAGCTTCAGAACAGCTCTATCATCTCGGCCTGTGTGTTAAGTGTTAGTGGAATGTGTTGCGACACCTGTTACCTGTGGATACCAGCGTGTCCTGTTGCACTGTCGCCCTCCCATCACCCATGTATGTGTAGCTTTCCGGGGGAGGGCAGGGGAGCAGTCTCCTCCCCCCCTCCCCTAAGTTGATGAATGTTGTTTGAATTCACAATCAAGTTCCTGTGTTGTTCAGTTGTCTGCCCCCTATTTCCTTTCAACACTTTATGTCATCTCCTGCATCACCAAAATTTTAAGTGTAACAAAGGGTGCGGGGGGGCTATTTTACCCAAAATTTTGATCATGATGTGCCCCTGTTAAAGAGTTGACATTGAATGCACTTTGACGTTAGATTGTGTGGGATGTGTACTTTTTAGAGAAATCGCCTGCATTCCATCCATTCGAATGTCATCTTTTCACACCGTTTTTATTGCCCTCCTCATTTTACGCCGTTTGTTCATACTGTAGCTCCCACGTTAGGGATAGACTAACTCTTGTCTATTAATTCAGGGGTGTGACACTCTGGATATTTTTTTTTTTACACTGTATTTGTGAACATTTCAGAGCTGTTGATTTAAGGTGGGGAGTATTTTTGGTGGTATGTTTAGAAACATTCTGTCATCCGTTCATATGGCACTGTTCTCTCTGGCAGGATGCCGAGCTAAGCTGTTTTCCCTCAGACACACAGGTGGTCATTTGTGTTTCCGATAGAAAGAGGAAAAAAAATTTTTGAAAGGTCTGGACTAAGTGATGACTGTATGAGACTTTGGCCAAAGGGAGGTCTGGAGCACTGACTGTTCAGAGATAGGTTTTGACTTTGAATTTAAAAACAAACACTGGGCCATTTCCATTAGCTATTTCCAAGGTCTTGTAACAGGGAGAGACTTTTCCCTTTGTGTGCATTGGAGGTGCATTGCCTTACAGAGACCTCATCGTCATGAATTAGGAGCCATTTGGATTTCTTAACTAATATCGTGCTGCCCGGACCCTTGATGAAGGTGTCCCGTTTCCAGCTTGGCAGCTTCAAACCCCCCTCCCCACTCAGTGTTGGGGGTTAGTGCCTCAAGTGCCACATATCAGCTCAGACCTCCCGTTCAGCCTGAAAGCAAAGCCAGCATGCTGCTAGCTGACCCCCTGTAAATGCAGGTAGACTTAATGTGACACATATCATCATCCGTCACTGTGGGGAGCTGGGTAAGGAAGGCAGGGACGGGGAAGCTGGTGTGAGAGAGGTGGGGGCGGGGGCCAGGGCCGGACTCTTTGTGTCCAGGGCAGCTAAAATCCCTCCAGCCCCCCTCCCCTCTGGACTCATTCAACATCCCCTGACCTGACTAGAACCCTTTCAACAACCCCCTATAGCAGTGATGGATAAAATAAAATGAAAACCAGCACACGCGCTTGGCGTACTCGAGCTGCACTAAAAGGGGGGAGCTAGTGAGAGACGAGGAAACGCATGGATCAAAGATGAAGAAAAATTGAGGGTACTGGGCCATTGTTTTCTGTTTTTCATCTCACTGGATAGCGCTGCACGTGATTATACGGAGTTTGAGTAGCGCCTTTGTTTACATGCATATGAAAGGATGGTGATGGCTGTCTGACGTACCCACCCTTCATCCCCTCCCTTCTTTCCAGCTGGTTCTGGGGGCTGAGTGGTGAACAGATGCTGGGGTGACGCTTTGGATGTTGCTCGAGCCTCAGCCGCTGGCCAAATCTGTGGTGGCAGGCTGGTTCTCTGCTCACCACCAGAACCTATGGGTGTTTAAGCTCCCCTAAGCCTGAGAGGATCATGGGTAATAGAGCTATAGCCTTTGACGCACTGCAAATCTCCCTCCCCTAGCTCTCTGCTGATACTCCCTTCAGCTATCTGTGAAAAGCAGTGATTCCATGTTGGCCAGATGGGAGAGGAGCTCGCTGGGACGTACACCCAGAGCTTTTGGTTTTTACCATGGTGTACACCAGTTTTAAAATTGAGCTTCTCCAAACGTCATGGGACAAGATGTTTTTGAGATTGGTTTATATTTTGTCTCACTTCTCTAAATGTATTTTATGGTCACACTTGTAGATTTTCTCATCCTTCCACTCTGCCATCCCCATTTCCTCCTTTTATAAAAAGGATTTTTTTTTTAGTCTGGTGATCTAACCCACTTTTAACAGACCTTGTTTTTAGCGATTATAAAAAAAAAAATAAAAAATTAAACCCAAATCCCCTTTGACACCTTCTCAACTATACTACCACCACCCGAAATTGTTTAAGTCCCTCAGTAATATTGATTAACTAAATGGCATCCATTCAACTTGTGCGCACATAGGTTACAGAATTGTCATAAGAGTGCTTTGAGTAGTCAAGAGGTAAAATAGCACATAAAATGCACTAAATATGTCAAGTTGAAGTTGTGGGACTTGTTTCTTTTGGGACGCGAGTCGTCTCTCCTGGAATGTATTGCCAAACTCAGGCCTCGGGACATTCAATAAAACCCCTTGTGGAAAAGTTGTGCATGTTAAGACATGAAACGGGAAGAGAACAGCAGTTTTGTTGTTGTTGTCGTCAAAAATTGTCATTGATTAGTTGAATTATTGCCACTTTCACATTTGAGGTGTTTTACATATTGTAGAATGTATTGTAACTGTACAACAAATGGTAGAGTGCATAACATTACACATGGGAAGTGCCAATAATTGCTATCCTAAGGTGTTTTTAGATGTATTCCTTTTTTGTATTTCATCTTTTAACATAACGCTTTTCGTAAGTGAAGCCATTTGTGATGGGAGTGTTGGCAAGGACCAAAGTTGTTTTGGTAAAAAAATATATATATTAGTTTCCATGATCTGTAAGTGTAGACGTATCCTTTGTTTTTATTTTTTTTTATTTAGCTTTTGCTTCTTCATTTTCTTTCTTTTTTGTTTTCTATTTACCTACAAAACCAGAAAATAGACAAAAAAATCCGAGCTTACCCAAGAAGAAAAGCTGTCTCTCTTGTGATCTCATGTCAGTACATCTTTATTGTGTTCAGTTGCTTTTCCTTGGGTATGTTGTGATGAACTGCTGTAAATGTGTACAGTTCATGTAAATTGATTGTGCGGAAGTTGTACAGATTTCTATATTTTGGAAAAAAAAGTTTTTTTTCTCTGTAATAAAAGATTTCCTATCTTGGCATCATATTCCCTGTGAGCTGTCATTATTTTTTCAGTGTCATTAAATGGTCACAATCAATGATCAAAGGCACACATTAAAGGTGCACTAGCAGTTTCAGAGAAAGGGGATTTGTTTACATAAGCAGAGCCTGCAGTTAATTTTGAAAAAAAACAAAACTTACTCTATGTAATTCTTGGTCCTGAATAATTCTATCACCAAAAACTTGAGATGCCCGTAATAAAATGTAAGACTAGAACATGTTTGTTAACACACTGTGGGCCCTGCTGCTGTAAACAACAGTGAAACAGTAACTTTACAGGTATGTATCTAACTTTAAACAGTCTTCCAGGGATCCAATTTTCCTGCAAGAAAAGTTTGTTTATCGGTTATGACAATATACCTTACAAAATGTTCCCTTCTCTGACACATGCAAAGGAACATAGTCTATTGCACCTTTTAATGATTAAAATCAATATTAGAGGCTTGTACATTTCAAAGCTACTAGACTGTAGACTAGGCTGCATCTTGCAAATAAAGAGTTACACAAAGCTAAGCACTTGTTTAGCCCCACTGGAGCCCAAATTAAAAGTTGACCTCCCAGTCTTGGAGGACTGAGTGGGCCATCTGTGCCAAAAAGCCTGCAGAGGAGATAAAGTCAGCAATGTTCTTGCCCCACTAATGTTCATCCCTCTCTTGGGACAGTTCAACTGCACTTAATGTATAAAGAGATTTTAGGTCACACATTCTATTAGCACACACTATCCTACTACACAACTGACACCAGCACTGTTGCTAGCTAAATTGAATTTCACATGGTGATATAATTTGTGTGCAATCTGTTTTGGAACACAAACGTATCAACTGAGAATATCTGCTCCGCTGATAGAGTAGATGTCTGTTGGTGAGGCTGATGGAGCTATTAGTAACTGTGGAACATTTCATAAGCTCTTTTGCTGCTTTCCCTTCATATGACTGTTGCCAGCACCGATCAGGAAATCCACTCACTTCACGTCCATAATGCACATGAAATTTCAGGATTTTTGGAATAAAAGTCACTCTTCCATATTCCGTCCCAGATGGGAACTGCCTGTGCTTACTTCCACCTCTTAAATGATAGGATAACGCCGACAGACTGTACAGCTAGTAAGGGTTCTCTCAGAAAAGAAAAAAAAACAAGAAAAAGAAAGAGGGGTTACTCTGAGTGCCAGGGCACCGATATGCACAGTACCACTGCATACGAACCAGCTGACTCTGCAAAACTCAGAGTTTGGATTAAGAGTGCAATCCTTTGCAGCTCTCTGAATCCCCCAGGTTGCTTAGCAGCAGGGGGAAAAAGAAAAACATTTGGTCCCGTTTTGACATGCAGACAAAAGGAGTGAACGAGAAGAGCTGGTTTAGCAAGAGGCCAAGGGCACCGAGAGGGAAGGTGACTGGGCTGGTGCTTAAGTCGGGCTTTACCTCTCCACAAACACCGGCAATGAGCTCTTAACAGCTGGAGAGCGTGGGTATGGGAGTTTGCAAACTCAGAAATATCACTCATATTTCTGCCTGTTTTTCTAAACAGAAATAACATGTTTGTTTTTTAGAGGAATAGTTCAACATTTTAAATTTAGCCTTTTGGTTCATAAAAAAACAAGCCCCAACCTCAGCGATTTTTACCAGCATCCAATATGGAAGTGACCAAAACTGTAGTAGACCGGAAGGGCCACGGGGGGTGGTACCACTTGTTAGACAGGCCGTTTTCAAAGTCTTATTAAACCTATTTACAGCCTGGTCCACAAAACCATTTTAGTCTGTATGTTTAGGTCATATCTCCATGACAACACTGAGGGGGGTGAATTTTTTTGGACCGCGCTAGTTTCTCCGCCCATTGTCCCTCACTTTGCCTCGGAGGTATACGTCAGCTAGATGGGCGTATCTCCCTTCCCCCTCGACGTGAGGCGGAGTAAAAATCTCACAAGATGGCTACGCGCACAAACCAGGATTATTGGATGCCGTGTGAATAACTGAGGTCATCCATATTATTTACTATCTACGATAAAAAAGCGATGGAAACCGTGACCTTAACTGTGCGTGCATTTTTTTTATCTAGAAATGAGCATATGTCGCTCTTCCAGGTTAGCATAGATCAAACACTGTTAGTCAAGGGGAGCAGGTCAAAAGGTAAACTTTAAAACATAATTAAATGGTCCAGTCTGATTTTTCAACTTACCACGTTATGTTGCTTAATGACATGGAAATTCTCTGTTTATAAATGTTCCTCTTCTTCGCCGTTTGATCCTCTGTGCGAAGCAGGTCAAAGATTCCCAGGGTTTGTTTAGGCCCTGTTCTCAAGGTGAAAACGTGACAGTTTTCCCGTTTTTTTTTTTTTTTTTAACCCGTTCAGACACAATTTATCTGACATCTTCACCCGTGCACGTGTTTTCAGAGGAAACGTGACGAAATCGATGTAGTAAGCATGCCAGGCCAGCAGTTGGCGGTACAAGGTAGTAGTAGATAGCTTTTCCGGTACAATTTGATGCATAAAACCTTACTGAAACCGAAAATTAATGCCACTAACGTTCATAAAGCGGTTGGTGTAAGCTTGGGGTTACAAGTATTGTAAATGACAAGCTTTCTGTCCTCTTATTTCACCGCACTGAACACGTGAAAACAGAAGACATGCTGATAGTGAAGGGGCTTTATAGAGCTGTTAAGCGGAAGTGGCGGAATTACGGGGCATGGGACCTATTGGCTGAAAAAAAATTAATGGGAGTCTATGGAAAGTAATCTACTATTTTCTGGTCCCAGTCATTAAATGCCTTGGATTACATATATGTTTTGTATGGGTCTAAATGATCATTTTTCATGTGAAGAGTTTGACGGTATGTTGTATGATTATTCGTCTAACGGCTTTTGAAAAAATGTTACGAGAACAACTACAAGTCTTGTCGCCTCTGTGACGTCACCTCAACACATTCCCTCCACTTCTCGACTGACAGTGCTAATGCTAATGCTAATGGCTGGCGTGGACAACGCCAACAATCTCCCCACTCGAGAAATTGAAACTCTCCACATGTCCACTTGTGTAGTGGTTTTCGCCACGCTGAAGACTTTTGTCTTGTCATTGAAAGAAGGCGGTAAAGTGCATTAAAGACACAGCCATGTTTCTGAGCTAAGCAGGTGCCAGTGGTGGTGACGTATATCATAAGCGTCAAGAGCAGCGAAGAGCTGTAGTCCACAAAAGCGCTCTGCACAAAACCTGACCGTATCCAGCTTCTACTCGCTAAATTGTTCCATTCTTTGCACGAAAAAATACCATCTAAATCCATACAAAACATATGTGTAATCGAAGGCATTTCATGACTGGGACCAGAAAATAATACATTGACTACATCTTTAATACATCTTTCCATTGACTACCGTTGTAATTTTTCGAGCCGAGAGGTCCCATGTCCCGGAAGTAAGTCACTTCCGCTTAACAGCTCTATGAGCGGCTACTTTTCCTGTTAGGTGTACTTCAAAATAAAAGTCAACTCACGTTTGTCCGGTGAAATGCTGTTAATGTTTAGCCAGTGAAATGCTTTTACTGTGAAGCCGTAGCCTCAATGCTCCTTTTGTTGAACAGTAACTTAACCGCTGCGCGCTGAACTATGGATAGTGTTTTTTAATGTAGAGAGAGCCGTGTACACAAGTTTATTTTGCTAGAAAAAGCGGCAGAGCACAAATCTTTCCCCAGACAAAGTGGCGGGTGCATGGTATCAATAACTTACTAATAGACTACAGACTAAATTGGCGAGTGGTATAGACCTATTTAAGCCCTGCACGTTATGTTGTCTTCTAACTTTATAACTCACGTGTGGGTATTGACAGCAAATGTTATAGACTATGCATACGTGAAGTGGAGCCGTGACGTCAGCGTTACCAGGGGAAATGGTTTCGGTGTTCACACTAAACCAAAACCGTTGTGTTTTCCAAAAAATCCTCCCTGGGACGTGATATCAAAAACTTGCGGTTTCATGCCTGCGTTTGCTGTTTTCATGTACATGATATAGTGGAACCACGGGAATTTTTCCGCGTTTGCACGGTTTCGTGTTGCCGTGAGAACAGGGCCTTAGAGTCCAGAAGGCCCAGTGTGGTTTCCTTTGCATGAAAATCTCATCTGGTGGGGGGGGAGAAGTGAATAGGAGAGAGCCATCCAACAGCAACACAAAGTGCAAAAGTGATCCAGATTTAACGGGATTTTGCAATCCTCCACGGACAGGCTTTTGCAATGACTCATTTGAGCAAGATGTCTTGACACGTTTCTCATCTCTGAAAAATAAGAAGTGGATTGCAAGCGGGTGTGCTTGTGCAGAAACATATAATTTTAATTTTACTGAAATATTTGATAGCTGTGAGATTAGTTTTCTTTACATAAATGTGCATTTAAATGTTCCTTGTAAAGGCCCAATTTGAAACCCTAAAATGGACCAAATTATGGGAATTAGCTTCATTATTATTTTATGTTAATCCTGATATATAAGACGTCAGCATTAAATATATTTTGGCTTCACCAAATCAATTGCTATTCACTTTATATGGATACCCTTTGATGCCAATTCTAATGTCAGAATGTCATCAGATTGTCATCTAAGAATTGCATCGGTGTTTCATCTTGGCTCTGATGAAACAGCGGTGTAATATTTTCTTCCCTCCCCTCCCAGTAACATAACAACAGAGGTCAGCCTGTAGTGATGGTGTGATTAAATAAAAAGTGTGTGGAAGGTGTGGCCGCTTGCCATTGAAGAGATAAAGAGACTTCTGTGTAAAAATATTATGGTCTGAGGCCTTGATACAGTCATGGCATGGAATGATAAACCATTTCAGGCTAACTTAGACTTTGACCTTTACATTGACTGAATTTGTACTTTCTGCATGGTACAGTCTTTGGCAACATGTATACCAGCCTATGTGTTGTGTGTACAAGCAATATGTTGCAGTCTGAGAACAAAGGCATGGTGAGTGACAGTGTGAGCTTGTGTGTCTGCTAGCAGGGGGAGGCAGACATCTGTGACCCACTTTATTACCAACAAGATGACAAGGTGGCCCTCCTACAGAGTGTGTGTGTGCATGCATGCTTTTGCTCCGCTGCCTTAAGGCCGTTTCAGACGGTAGGCGATATTCCGCTCGCGTTGTCGCCTGGCACCGCGGCTTCACTTTGCGCTCCCCGTGTGAAGTGACTGGCGGACTAGCGCGATTGTGATTTTTCAACCGCCGCGACAAAAAGATAAACAGTTCTCAACTTTTCCAACGGCTCCTACGAGCGCGCGCAAGCGTTCGACGAGCACGGAAGCGACAGTTCCGCGAGAGTGCGCCCGCTTGTCGTGTCACCTGACAGAATGCCGCGCCTTCTCTCTCTCTCCGCTCGCCTCTCCATTGACAATGCATTGCCAGGGGCGACAAACGCGTTCCGTCTGAAACGGCCTTTAAGGACAAAAGCTACGCCGCACCTGCATAAGTCAAACAGAGCTTTCTGCAAATGCATGGCTTTGTGTGTGTTACTACTTCTCAAAGTCAGGGTCAGCAGGGGTGAGGAGGGTTGTCATTGGCAGGCATCCCCAGCACAACGACAAATAGTTAAATTTTCCAATTTTATTATCACCAGGAGTGAATGCAGAAAAACAAATAAAAAGTGAACAGAAATCTTTCCCTTTTA
The DNA here is from genome assembly GCA_026929865.2 of Hyperoplus lanceolatus. Taxonomy (NCBI): domain Eukaryota; kingdom Metazoa; phylum Chordata; class Actinopteri; order Uranoscopiformes; family Ammodytidae; genus Hyperoplus; species Hyperoplus lanceolatus. The sequence continues at coordinate 16,231,435 of CM049416.1, forward strand.
CATATCTGGTCCAAATTCTTCTCAAATGTGTATCCATGGGCCATGGCCTAATATGGTAGGATCTGTACAACTGAGAAACCAAGCAGTACGCTTCTTCAATGTGTTTTTCCATTGCTTTTCTCTTTTATTGGTATCATTGGCCTTCTCAGGAGACAGACTGTGTCATTCAGAAGCCAAGGACAAGTTGATTCCTCTTTGAGACCGATGACTGCCCAGCCTGTGTGGGTCTCCAGGGTATAGGGAGGCTACACCAGCCATCTCTCTCATTCCCCCCTTAGGGCACCATTCATTCTCAAAGCTGACATCTGCTTCAAACCTGATGTGCACGCCCTTCCCACCAGCATCCATACTGGGATAATGAACGAAACGGAATACAGCCAGGACAAAGACCTCCAGCTTGGGCCGGACGTCTCACTGATTCTGGGTGGATTGACCAAGAGGAGGGGCCTCAAGGGAAGGGGTGAGTGAGTCAGTAAAACAGTGACTTTGCTTTGTTCCTGCAATCCTTTCAAAGCTGTAACATATGTGTCTGTAAAGTAACATAGGCATCATAAAATGAACTACCTTTCTCAGTTGGAAAAGCTGATAGAATAGGCCTACTTGACTTACACACACGCATTGTTACGTACATGAAACTCATATGTTTTATTTATTACAGCAAGTTTACAGCAACACTTTAATACTAGTCAGGTATTTAGATTGGCACCACAACCTGTACTGTATAGTTTGCAAATGGCAGTTTATGTACAGTCTTTGTATAAAACACAATGCAATTCTACACAGAATTTAGTTCTATTGTAGGTTATGCCATCTGTATAAGGCCGTAGTTGCGTGATGTTCTTAGCCTACTGAAGGTACAGTAGTAGTTGTACAGAGTAGGCTAGTACACAGTTGGCATTGTCACACCAACTTTTGAAACTGTGACTGATTGTTTGCCCCAATTCCAACTGTGTGGCCTTTGACATGGAATTTGTTACTGTTACCAACAGCAAATGCTCAGGCAACACTGACTTTTGAGAGAATGGAGAGCTAGAGACTCCAACATTGAGCTTGTTAGCTGGCCAGGTCCAGTTTTCTGTTGTCACATGGCCTTTACTCAGGAACTGCTACAATTTCAGACCAAAGAACAAAAAAGTCAACGACTTGGACTGCTGCTTTAATTGAAAATATGTAGCATGTTTTGTGTGTTCATACATAATCAAAATATCATCAAACATAATCCATGTAATGTTTGTTGTAGGCTACCGCAGCAGCAACTTCTAGTTGCTGACACATCCGTCCCTACTGTGTATGTCTTTCTACAGACTTACCAGTCTGGTCTTGTAGCTCCTGTCTTCTCTGTGGAGAAAAGATATCATCTTATCGCAACCAAGAGAAAGGGTTAAAGTGGGAGTGCGTGATTTGATCTGTGGGTCTTCACAGTATACCTTCAGCAACCCTCTACTTCCTCATGCTCTCTCCTTTCATGGAGCAAAAATAAATCAACTCATTACTCAACCTCTCCATGTCCCTCTGGTTTTTGTCCTCTCTTTTCCCCCAGATTCCTCTCATATCACTTCCTTTCTCCCTCCCTTCTTTCGTAGCCACTCGACCCTCTCGTCCTCTGTCTATCTTTATCCCTCCTTCGCCAAGCCGCTGGTGTCACCTGTCAGCTCACACTACCATAGCGGAGGAATTCATACCGGAAGAGGCTAGCTTGAACCAGGCCTTATTGGGGAAAGGGGGTCTTAGTGGGAAACACGTGATAAGAGTGTGCCTTTTTATGCTGAGCACCCGTGAGTTACAGTTGGAAGAGTCGTTTTGGACGTCCAGGGTTCCTAAGTATATGTTGTGTTTATTTTCTGCATTTTCTTATTGTCGGAGCCCTTCCATTTTGCTTTGATGAGCTCTTGGTTGAGTCATCACTGCAAAAGATGAGCAATGGCTTTAGAAAATATCTGTTTCTTTGACACAAACTCAAAGGTACAAATCGGTTGACTGTGTCTCTAATGGCGAGTGGGAGCTAAAAATGTTGTTTAGAAACAGGAAAAAACACTCACCAAATTAATTCAGTTTGCTTGTAGATTCTAGTTAAATTTTAAACAAATTCAGCAATTATGGTTGTTTTTATTGGTAAGCCATTTTGTGCCAACGCATTTTATTTTACCACAACTCTGATTCCCCCTTGGGACAGGCTTCTTCTCCAGGGCAACTGAGGTTTAGTGTTTAAAGCCACACTCCATACCAAACAGACATCTATTTTTGGATGACTTGGAAGCCAACACAACACACCACTGACCTATTATCACCTTATAAAGTTGTTATGGCTTAAATGTCCAGACCACACAAAGCAAAATTAGAATTAATTTTGAATACACTTTGCTATTTAAAATCGCTTGCCTTTATTTTGGTCTCCACCAACTTGTGAAGAAAAAATATGTACAGTTAAATATGTTTGCTTTAAAAAAAACCTGCCTAGATGAGTTGGAAATTAGTTTAAAGATACTGGTGACACTGATCAAATGTATAGCTGAAGGACGCTAAAACCCTTTGTAGAGCTGAAGAGAATTAAAGAGTTGTGGTGATTATTCACTGTCGGTTCATCAATATTACAAACCCATCTCAAATTACACTTGATAATAATTGATGAAGTAAAAATACAATTAAATGCAGCTTTAAATTATCCAAGATACTCCCATGTTTTCCATGTACTGTAGATGAACACTGGGAATACCATAAAAAGCTAAACAGTTGTAAAAAGTACACCTGGAAACAGCTGATCTTCCCACGCCTGAAATCTTCTCAAAGTAACAAGTTGAAACTGTGTTTATGTTTTTTGTAAGAGTCTGTCCCACATTACGTTGGCCGTGATACCAACATGTCCCTGTGTCCTAATGATAAGCTAACAGGCTAACCACCGCTGATGTCTCCATCCGTTTTGTATTCCCACATATGGTTATCTGAAAGTCGGCGGGCAGACACGGAGGCAACATTTTCCTGTGGTCGGGCCTCTCTCAACCAGTAGTAGGCAACGCTCTCAACCTCTCAGAGGGAGAGGGAGAGAAAACCAGCAACCCTAAATATAGCCTAGCCTTGGGGCTCAGCAAGAGGCCCACCGCAGGAGGTCCGGCCACACACTCAAAGGTGCAAGTATGTCTACACGCACACACACGCACACACAGGCAAACACACACACACACACACACACACACACACACACACACACGCACACGTTAAAACACACATGTGCATTAGCAGATTTATTTAGTTTGAACAGTATAGAAAAGAACGTTTGCATTCGCAATTCTTCTCATGGCCCTTCATAGTAGGCAGCTCATTCAAACACACAGGCTTGGATTGAAGGCCACTTGCATCAGTTGCCATAGGCTTTCTTCTGATGAGCATAACATCCCCCAGTGAGAGGCGTGAGGACATCAGCCATTTCACAAGCAAAGCCAAGCCAAGGTTCACATCCTCAAACCCTTCACATGAACATTTTTTTTTCTTTCTTCTAGCTGCTGGTGCTGTGCAGTGTTGATCACGTTTTCAAGGCCTGTTTTACTCTGATGTAGATGTTCAAGGTTTTTAGATGTACGCTTGAAAATATTATTCATCTCTCAGCGCTGCAGCAGAAAAATAAGCACGTGTTGATTTAAAGCCCCCGCTGCTTGTAAACACCACGCAACCCTCCAACCACATGATCAGCCTGCTGTGCCTGCATTGTTTCACTGTACGGTCGGTGGAGATGTCGCATTGGTTTTCTAAGTGGTTAGGTTAGGTTTGGTTTTTCCGAGAAACTGACAGGAAAAAAGTCAAGAGAGCACACCGCCTCATCTGTTTCCTGTTTATGCTGATGATGGAAGATTGAATTTACGTGCAAGGGGGCAACACAGAGAGACACATAGATACAAAGGGGGATTTAGAGAGAGCGGAATCGGGGAAGGATGAGATCGGGAATTAGGGCGAATAAGAGATTAGACAGACAAGAGTAAATTAGGAGATTGAGAAAAACCAATGGGGAAATGTAGAGTACAAGGGGGGATGCAGATATGGCGTGCATAAGAGAAATAATGTGTGACGGAGAGAACAATGATTTGCAAGAAGAGAAAGAGCTTGATTGAGAAACTGAGAGGAAAATTACTGAGAGTGCAAGAAAGAAAACAGCTGACAGGAAGCAGATCTGTGAGTCTCCTTTGCTGCCACCACCATGAACACAGCTGTGTGAAAACAACACACTCACTCACTCACACACACACACACACACACACACACACACACTGTCAAACGGCTTCAAAACAACCACATTCAAGACGTAACCGTCAGTAGCACCCACGTGCGACTACAAACACACAGGCGTAAACTGTACCGAACACACTGTGCCCGAGTTAAACAGGGAACAGAACTTAATTACGCACTCATTTACATGAGCATGCACAGCAGGCACACACAAACACACATACATTTTGGCAACCACCCACACACTTGTGTTGGCCTTGAATCTCTATCAAAACAAGAAGAGAGTCAAGACACTGTTAAATGTAAGAAAGCACACAACCAAGAGCGCACTCACACACTCATAACATGTTATGAATTATTTAACTTTCATTACAAGTTTGATGTTCTTAATATTAATCAACTAACTGATAACCAGCATGGGACTTCAAATTTAAACAGTTTCCAGAAGTTCTGAACAGTAACAAACTGAACATCCCAAACTTATTTGTTTATGCCAAACCTGACTGAGTTTAACTGGCACACACACACACACACACAGTGTGTTTGTGTCTCTGGGTGGTGTTCTGTGGCACAGAGATATGGTTGATAAAGCAGCAGCAAAACATTTAACGTGCAAAAACAACCGTGACCTACATAAAACTGGCAGCTTAATAAGTAACTGTAACAGACTAATTTCCCTACGGGACTAATACTTTACTCATTACCCATATAGCACCATGAAAGATACACAACTCGGAATTGGATAAATAATGAAGGTTATGCATGGTAACCCTTATTTAATTCTGAGCACAGGTGGAGACTTGCTTTCTCAGCCGATTAGGATGTCCCTTATCCTCTTTTTGCCGGTGGAGTTGGGGAGGTCTGGGACGAAAGTACCACTTTATACTTTTTATGTCTTTACACAAAGACGGACATAGCTAGATTATTTTATTTATTTGTTTAGTGTGTGAGAGACTTACACATGTCCTCTGTCAATACCCACAGCCAATTGACACTTGAATGCACAAGTCGGAAATCATCGAAAATCCAAAGTTGCGCAATGGCACTTTCGTCCCTACTAACCAAGACGAAAGTACATCTGTCAAGGTGAAAGTACCGTTTGTCATAACTGACCATCATGTAAATAATGCCTGAGCAGAACCCTGCTAATTTTACAGTTTTTACCGACATAGGCATGTACAGTACATGCAGTTTTATTGTGCAGTATGACCTGACACACACTGTGTTTCCTGACCATTTGACACCTCCTCACTTGCCCTCTCATACACTGAAGGATCAATCAGACCTTGAGTGGTTTTGTGTACGCTGACCTTTGGCATTTTCCTGTACACACAACAAAAAGTAGGCTGGCTATACATAGGCTATACCAACATGATACTTTCTTACCTCACCTCACTCTGGCTACGTAGGCCTAGATAGCACACAAAATAGCTTAACATGCAGTGTCCGTCAACTAAACATGTAGGTCCACCTTTTGTGTTATGTGAAAATGGGTCCGTGGTACAACCGTCCCCACTGTTCTGTTCTACTGGATGTCCCCTATTCACCAAATGTGGTCTTGTCTCCACACACCATCAGCTATGCTTTAAAGCTAGCCTCAAAATTATTAGCCTCGAAAAGTTCAATCACTTTTTTTTGGCCCTTGAACTGGTCCCACAATCTGCGGCTTATATTTAATCTGATTCTTGCCAACATGTGGCACTCCTATCAGTTGTTGAGCAAGCCAGCCATTCCAGCTAGCACCTGTAAGCCTAGCCAGTCTGTTGTCATTTACCAGGTTATCGCTGTGTGCCAAGTCCACAACCCTCTATCTGTCAATTTCGAACATTACGAGGTGAACTTTTTAGATACCATATCAGGTTATACCAATCCAAAACACCAATCAATCCAACAACCCAATGAAAATGTGCACTGCACTATCTTGTACGAGATTGTCCTCCATTGTCTTTTGCTGGATGACATCATGCTGCGTCGCCTGGCAAATATTGAGCCAGATTGAACTCTTTTCCCAGGCAACCCTGGGTTTATAAAATTAAATTATATTTTTACCACAGCCTTCTTTGGCACCACTGTTTTGTTGCTGGAATGGCCTCATTTTATATAAATGCTGCAACCACAGTGCAAACACAGAAGCACCGTCTTTACCTCATAATGTATGATATAATTCATAAACAGTCTTTCAGCCTTGTTAAAATGAGTGCTCAAATATAATCTGCTAGTAGTGGATACCAATGCAGCTTAGAGTATAGATGGCTATACTCACTGGGCCAGTGAGGTGTTATAGCTTATCAGATGGAATGATGAAAGCAGTCATACAGTATATATGGGAAATGACATCAAGCAAAGCTTACCCAGAAGTGGGTCTGGACGCAGTCACAGGCTGTATGGCTGCGTGTGTGAAAGAGAATATAACTCTGGGTTATCTAACAGTTATATATGGGACAGCGTGGTGAAGGATACATAGAGTGGTTTTAATAAAGGGAAGATTTAAGTGCGTCATGGGATGCAGATAGAAAGAGGTGTATTTCATGTTGTTGTATTCGGTCCATTATCATCTCCCCTTGCTACTCTGGACCTTCAGGAACGATCGTAAAGCATTCTAGATGTTGCCAGATCAGAGTTATAGGGCTTTCCACAGGTACCTGGAGACAAACTGAGCAGCTGGAGGACACTGGCTGCACATTTTAGAGCCTGGAAGAAAAGAAAAGACAAAAGACTGTGGGAAAAATGATGGTCAAGTGAAACAGTGGAGAAAGCACAGGGAGGATATTTGTTTTACTTTATTCATTTCAACTGCAGGAAATATTGGAGACAACCACTTTTTTTTTATCCCTTATTGATTTCACTTCTTCAACATATTTCACACGGGGGGGGATCAGACAAAGAGAAGAAATACAAAGAAAACCTTTATATATAAAGCTGCAGCTCAATATTTGGAAGTTTTCTGTAATTTTGAACATTCACTATCACTTTTTCCCTGTCTTTTCACTTCCAACTCCCAACACAACCCAAAAGGAGAGAGTGCTAACAGTATGGGAGTATGGAAAAGTGGTTGATAGACACAGACGCCAAGATATAGACAATGCATTGGTCACTGGAGATTTGAGGAACACACACACACACACACACACACACCGTGCTACCAACCCCATCGCAGCTGTTTGGGTGTGGTATGGGGAGATATGTGCCACTACCCCTCTGCCTGCGCTCACACCATTTCTAGTGGGACTTAGCAGGGGGGGCTCGGCTGGAATGGGTTGGACATTCACCACACATTCTAGCGCCCGTCGTGCACTCCCCATCGACCTGACATGTGTCCAGCGTTTGGGGAAAGCACGCACAGCACTCTCACACACTCAAACTCCCAGTGTGCTCCTCCAGTGGCCTACACATGATTGACAGTGTATGTGTGTGTAAAGTTATGCATCTCTTATGACCTCTCATAAGGGAAACATCTGCTACTTTCCATATCCGATGCCTCTCTACTAATTTTTTTTCTTCTTAAACCTCCCTCCATTGCTTTCCTGTGCTCTCCTCTCACTCTCTTTTCTCTCTGTGAAGTTGCATCTTCTCCCTTTCTTCTCTGTCGACGTGCCCTCCTCCCCAGCTGTTGGCTCCTAGATGATTCCCTCCGTCACAGCTGGGGATGTTTTTTGAACCGTTGAGTGCATCAGCAACTCAAAACAACTGAGCCAAAGTTCTGTCAAAAAAAGTCGCTCCGCCCCACCGCGAAAATAATTGCTGACTTATCCAAAAACACAAGTGCCTCTCACAGTGTCCTCTTGTCCCTCTCTGTTCTTCCTTTGTAAATTCCTACTTCTTTACGTGACCATGTAAGTGCACAATAGGCCCAAACAGCTGTGGAACACGTCCTGCATCCTGGCTCACTTGATCAAAACACAGACATCCATGGGTGCACCAAAATGACCCAGAAAAAGGACAAAAACAGATTTGGGGTTTTCTTGGAAATGTCAAACACAGGTCACTGTGACCGTTTGGGAGGGCTGATGTATGCTCCGTGATAAATGATTAAATTAATATAATCTACAACCAGGTTGAAATGAATATTTTTGACATGTATTTCTAAGATAAGACATAGATATCCTGTATGTCTACTCCTTATTTCTACCAGGATATAAATTCTCATAAAAAAATGACAACAATTAAATTGTCACATGAAAACAATAGTGATGGAATTTATTCCTATTTTGTCTCCCTTCCCCTATCTTCCCCCTTTCTTCTATAAAGAATGGGAATGTTAAACTATGTAGATCCACCATGTAAACTGCAGTGGCATGCTAGAACATGAAAGCAGTCTTTGGCTGCGGCTGCATTCGCTTGGCCTACTTTTTGATTCCATTAAATTATTGGGTGGGAGGAAGAGCTGTGCTGTCTTTTAAGTATTAGCACACTGGGTGTCAAGTTATGGGTGTGTATTTTTATTTTATTTATTTAACTGTATTTATCCTCGAGAGACCAATTGAGGGGTGACCCTCATTTACAATGGTGTCGAGTTCAAATAAATTCCAAGGAAAAACAACAATACATACACAATATTCAATGCAAATACATCAAATACACAACAACAGGTGAAGAGAGAAAAAAACAATTGAAACATTTACATAGTGGTGAAGAGTGGCAGCAATTAAAATGAATGGGTGAAAGTACAATATAGCCTAATTAAAACAGTTACAGGTAGAGTTTGGCAGATTTAAGATAGTTTGTTTAAATTGATTAAAGGATATGAAGGTATTTAGTTTAATTTGTTGCTGTAAGTTGTTCCAGGAGTCGGGGGCACTGAAGCTAAAAGCTGTCTTTCCCAGCTCAGACCGGGCTTGTGGGACATAAAGCATGGGCATGTCAGTGGAGCGGGTCTGATAAAGCCCATCTGAAATTTGCAACATTTCTGTTAAATAACGAGGAAGCTTCCCGGTCAAGGCTTTGTAAATAAAAATATGCCAATGTGCATCACGTCTCTCTTTAAGGGAGTACCACCCAACCTTTTCATATAAAAGACAATGGTGTGTGTCATAAGCATCTCCTGTGATGAACCTTAAAGCAGAGTGAAAAACAAGAGTCTAGGATAAGACATGAATGAGATGCATGCCGGTAAACCACATCACCGTAATCAAGGACAGACATAAAAACTGCCTCAATAATCCTTTTCCTACTAAATAAAGGGAAAGTGGTTTTGTTCCTATAAAAATAGCCAATTTTTTGTCGTAGTCGACAAACAAGATTTTTTATATGAAAATTAAAAGTGAGTTTATCATCTAACCAGATGCCGAGATATTTGTACTCTCTGTGACTCTTTCAATTAAAAATCCATTCTTTGTAAAAATATTAAAATCATTAAAAGTTGTAGTTCTTGCTCTTGAGAAACACATATATTTGGTTTTGTCTGTATTTAGAACCAGCCTGAGGTCCATTAGACAGTCCTGCAGGGTGCTAAAAGAGCTTTGTAGGTTCTGAATAGATTGGTGCACCGAATCGGAAATGCAATACAGTACTGTGTCGTCAGCGTATAGATGGGCATGACAGTTTTTTAGCGATGAAACAATGTTATTTATATAAATTGTGAAAAGAATTTTTGTGTTTGTCCGTGTTGTCCATGTGTGTCAGTGGGAAGGAGATAGGGATCTGTTGTTTATGATAACAGGACAGTGTGTGTGCAATAGCATAATGTGCTTATTATGGTGACTTGTTATTAAACTACGTGCTTGAATGCACAACATCCACATTTATCATATATCATACATGTCAAAGTGCATTTACATTTTTACATTGTATCAACACAGCATCAGTGTGACCTACATACTGCATGTTTTTAGCCGTGACCATCAAATCTGAACTCGAGTCAGTTTCAGACAATGTGTCAGTCAACATCATGTTCTAGTAACGGCCATCTATAAACTTGATTATAAAAAAGCTTTTGGTGGAATGGTGAAGACTTTGTGAAGTGAAATCTGGGTCATGTGGCAGTAACCATGTATCCACATGTTTTTTTTATATAAATTAAGTAATATGGAATGAAGATCCCTTTTGGAAACAGCCTAATTCAATTGAATTTCATGAATATCAACAGAAAATATGTACATTCTATCTCATTGGATTTCTTTTGATGGGTAAAAGGCTTACGCGATAAATGCTGATGGAAATGTTATCTGTCGAATAGTTTCTGTAGTTCACACTTTTGTTAAATGTAAATTTTATTTTGCTTTTGTCTAAAATGAAGTGAGAAACAGTAAAATGGAGAAGGCCGGAGCAGTTGAGAACTAGTTAAAGCCCAGTGAATTTCACAACCAGCGGGGTGTGAGTCAGAGAGAGTTTTGTGCGCACGTGCTACGGTTCACGTTTCATTCGTTCTCTGTTTGTGTATGCGCATCTCTTTCTCCTAGGAACCGGAGTCTGCACTTATCCAAGCTTCTTTAATTTGCCAGCACGGAGCAAAACCTGCTCAAGTAATCTCAGCCCAAGTATCCACAGCAAGGGTGTTTTTACAAGGTGTTGTTTTTGTCTCTGCCAAACAAAGGAGGGCCCACATGGTTCCTGCCAACAGCGAAAACCTGTTCAAAGAGAAAACCTTCCTCTCCCGCATCCCTGCACCTCACCAAGCACATCTTTGATGTCAACCAAAACAGTTTTTATCTTCCCCGGGTGCACCACAGCTTTGTTTACCAGTTATCCCTATACTCTGAACTGAGAGGTTTCTGTGTATTGTTCCTGGGTGTATGCCACAGGGAAGGAAGGAGACGGCAAATAATACTGTATGCCCAAAAAGTCAAACTGTTCTTTAACTCCTTACCTTTTATCATTTTATTTCATGTATCTGTTTCTTACTATATTGTTCTGGTTAATGATTATTTTCCTTCATTCTTCCAAGAAATCAGTCAGTCATCACAAGATGCCCAATGTCACTTCTTTAAAGTGATTCTATTGCACTCCTATTTGCATTGCAGCTTCACAAATCCTCAGATCTTGGATGGTCGAACCACTAATATGTTTTGCATTTAGTTTTCAATCCCTCTGCAAATCAATCATTCCACAATAATTTCAGCTCAAATTAAGGGGACGCTCTGCCCCCGAACAGCGCTTCAGTTATCTGATGTGTATCAAAAGTGTTTTTTAGGGCCTCCTGTGCCAGCAGATGCCCACTGGCTTCATGAGCGTACACACATTGTAGACCAGCAGCAGGCGACTGTGCACATATGTGGGTTGTACATGCGAACAATGCCACCAGTTGCTGCGGGTGGAAGCTCCCTGGTCGTCTGCCAGCATGCGGGAAGGGGAGGGGAGGGACTGACCGCGGTACAATGGAGGGTGTGAGCTGGCTGCGGGGGAGGGAAGCACATGAGGAGGAGGAGGAGGGGGTAGTAGTGGTGGAGGGGCTTTGGTTGGTGAGTGGAGATAAAACCAGACAGATGGGGCAGACAATGAGGCATAGACAACCCACCCAGCATGTCAACAACACCTCCCCACGCCCGTCCTCAAACTTTGGGCACATGGGGAGAGATAAAGAAATAATTAAAACGTTTCTCACTTTTCTTTTGATTTATTTTCTAGCTTAAAAGTGCACTATGTAACTTTGGGTGTGTCGGACCAAGTGAAGGTTCTGTTAGGTATATTCTCATAACAGAGTAAACAAAGTTTACTGGCAGGAAAATCGAATCCATGGAACACTGTTTGAAGTTAGAATGCTACCTTAAAAGTTAATGTTTCACTGTTGTTAACCGAAGCAGGGCCCACAGTGTTGATTACAAACATATTCTAGTTCTATGTTTGGTTCCAAGTGTCGCAAAATAATTGTGTTTCGATTTACGATGATAGAACTATTCAATACTAAGGATATCATATAGAATTCTTATGTTTTGTGAACTAAATCTAGGCTCTGCAAATGTAAACAAATCCCCCTCCCTTGAAACGGCATAGTGCACCTTTAAGATTGATTCACAAAAAACTTAACAATTTGCAATTACTTTGCTTCCCCCCCACAAGAGTTTTTTGTTCACATTCTCCAAGCAATTTAAACTTTCTTCCTCCTCCTGTTTGTTCGCTGACCCTCCTCCTTTTCCTCTCTCCCACCTTATTGTTCCCCGATCTGATAAGAAGGACCCTCGACACAGCTGCCGTGGAGAGAGAGAAAGAAGGAGAGTGAGCGAGAGAATAAAGATAGTACGGGAAGGCCCATCACCTGTTGTGCTGAAACCCCCTCATTTGGAAAGCTGATCCCATCTCCCCTTTCTTAAGTTCCACAAACAAACCTCAGCTGTCAGAGCCGTGGAGCCCCCTCTTGTCTCCCTCCATCCGTCTCTCACGGCCCCCGATCACAAAGAAAGGTTGGCTCTCATCAGCTCTCTGTTCAGGCCCCGGCGGCTTTGAATGCCTCTCTGGAGAATGTTTCACTTTAGACATCTGCACGGTTTTGGATCGGAATTGCAAAAACAAAATGGTCGCATAAGATTTTTTTCCCTGTCCCAACCCATTTGTTTCATCAAAAATCCAGCAGAATTACTATATTTGTGGTGTCGCAGTTGTGAAATCAAAACTCACCAGATGACTCACACTGTTTGAAATTTATTTTCAGAATGATTAATGGCGACTATTAAAATAATTGGTCGTTAAAATAATGAAACATACTGTCAAAATCTGTGTACACACGATATCACACACACAAATTCATTGGAGCTTACACACATGTGCACTCATCTCTCTTTTTCATACATGGGCAGGCATCAAACAGTGCACCTTCAACCAGAATGAAATGTTCTTTCCTTACTTTTTCTTTTAATTGAAGTGTCGCAAACCAAACTGCTGTAGAAAATATATTTTTGTTTGATTGAACTGCATGAGCATATAACATTTCATACATTTGTTTGTTCCTTATATTTGCTGGCATGACAACTGGTTACATGTATCACCTCCTGTCATGGTGTAACTGTGGTGCGTTTGTAAGTGACTCACGTCAAGTCACATTCTGCTGACGCTTGTGGACAGGCCTTGGCTTTCCACACATTGCAATGTATTGCAAAATACACACAGTATAACCAAGCAGTCATTTGAGGGAGGTATAAAATATACTATAGATCTATTTTAATTGAAGGATATGCAAGAGAATCCAACTTTGGAGTTCACACCTGTTGTCTAGTGGAAAATGTGTGTGCGGATGACTAAACTCTGATAACACCAGATACACAGCTGTTTACCCAGTATGACCGATCAATGTGTGTGTGTGTGTGTGTGTGTGTGTGTGTGTGTATATGTGAGTGTGTATTATGTATTCTATTATGCAATGGCAAAGTTTACGAAGAGGTCTCCCAGCATGCCCTGACATGGTCTCCCTGCAGCAACAGGTGTACATGTGTTTGACTGACAGCATGTATTTGCGTGTGTGTGTGTGGTTGTTGGGGTGTGTGTGTGCTCCTCTTTTAATCTATTTTCGTGATTTACTGCCACGAAAATAGAGCCAATAGTGAAATCAAGGGGGACCATACATGGAAACATGGCAGTTGCTGTGCTGTTTAATCACAATCAATACAATTCTATTTCAACCAACAAATGCCATAGGCCAAAATGAATTGCATCCAGCTAATTCTTTTTTTAAATCATTAATTTTACAACAATATTAAGTAGAACACTTTTCAAGTTTTTGCTCAACCAACTCATAATGCATACAGTATATAGTAGTGTAAAGGCATTGCAGTTATGGTTGTTTATTGCAATTGGGAAACTGTGTCATAATTAAATAGATCCTGTAAGTGTGTGCGTGACTCCAAAACAACCTGAATCTCTAATTTCTTGTTACAATTTCTTATTTTTTTCTTCAGGATATTAAGCACCATAATGAAAAATGTTGTTATTGCGGTTTCTCGAAAGAAAAAAAAATGGCATTATTACTGTGACAATATTATTTCAGTGCCAGATGAGAGGTGAGATGAGACTTGCAGTTGTGGAACCGGTTTGGAACATTTACAAAGAGTTTTTTTTTTGTTCACAGCTCACTAGGAGTGCTAGGCTACAAATCAATTCTGACAGGGGAGAAGGGCACTCCCTGGAATGAAAGAGGTAAATAATCAGAGGGGAGAAGGAGAGAGAAGAGAGAAAGTCTGTGCCTGTGTACGTGCAGGAGTGTGTGTGTGTGTGTGTGTAGGCCTTCCTGGAAGTAAAAGGAAGCTTAAAACAACCTCACCCAATTGTAACTATAGATTGGATCATCCACGTGACGCACATCATACTCGCACACATTCTTCCTCGGTAATCAGTGCGCTTCCCACTCCATAATCAACCTTAAATGACGGCTCTGAAGCCATGTGTGTTTTTCGTGTGACACATACCGTGCAACTGATCCAATAGATCAGTGGCTCCTCCACTTCCTCCATGCTATCCGTGTGTATTCATGAGGCCATTATACTCGCAATCACAAATCTATACCTATATTCACTGACCATTCTGTGTACACCACTGTAGTACACCACGGCCTTTTTGTCTTCTCTCTGCCAAGATAGTCAAAGAAGTATGCAGCAGTGTAGACACAGCAGCTGAGAGGCGGGTTGGATGGAGAAACAAGAGGCCAAATTAGTCATTGAGGTCATGGAAACTTTCTTTCTTTTTGTTCACGGGGGTGAAAGAAAGGGGGGGATGAGGGCAAATCGCTCAAATCTTGTTGTCTTGCTTTTCCATAAAAAGATCTCAAGACCTGTCACAAGGGGCCAGTAAAAAGTTTTGGCCTTTTGGTGTCAGGTTAAAGGTCAAGAAACCAGGTGATCATTGAGCAGGCAGTCAAACTAAACACAGAAAAACAATTATTTTATGAAGTGCTTCTCTGTCTAAATGTGTACAGTCTGAACAGATGCATCAATGACTCATTAAATGGTGTCAATGCAGATGTGACTTAGCAGGTGGGTCTGTGTGTATGTGTGTGTGTGTGTGTGTGTGTGTGTGTGTGTGTGTGTCTCAGTGGTAATGCGACCTTGTCCTGAGCCCTATGCCATGGCAGGAAGAAAAGATCCGCTGGAAAAGAATTGGAGGAAGTACAAAATACACTCCCCTGACACACGCACGCACACACACACACACACACACACACACACACACACACACACACACACACACACTCACACAAACAAAGACATGGTGTGACAGGATTATACATACGCACAGCACTTCTCCCCTGTAAAGGCCCAAATAGACAGGCTGAACACAAGCCGTTCACAGTGCTCTGTATGCCTGTGACAACTTGAATCATCTCGCTTGTCAGTCGCAAACCAAGCATTCACGTAAACACACACAGACACATTTAATGCGACTTCTGGCTTTCCAAACTAGGGCAGCGCAGTGCTTGTCACTCAAGGTCATCACACTGCACGAGAGCTTTCAATGAAAAGTGCCGCAATTACCGGCAATGAAATAGCCCCCACCGCCGTCCACCTTTTGTCTTCCTGTGCCTGGACCTGCTCCCCAGACACACTGAAGTCATTATCTGTGGCACAAATGGAGATGACGACAGCCTCAACCACCACACGTTGAAACACCCTGTCAGTTACCTCTGCCAGGGACACTTGCATCACCCTGGTTAACGGGGACATTTGCCGGCTATATTTACCTTCGCTAATGGATGGGCATATTAGATGTTCTGTTCTCTGGAAAACTGGACAATTTGAGATGAATTTATCGTGTTCACAGTCATACACACAGATGGTTGTTTTCGTGCAGTGTGCAGGAGACAAAATCCATGTCCCCCTCAGGATGAATTGGAACCGTTTTGTTGACTTTTCTCTCTCGCACCATCATCAGATGTTAAATTTCAGTTCGTCCAACACTTTGGTTTATGATTAAATATGCTTAAGCATGCTAAAACACTGAACAGAGATTGTCAATGGAGCAAACATAATATGTACTAAACATTAGCATGTTAGCATTGTCATTGCAAGAATGTTACAAAGCTAAAGTTAGCATTTAGATCAAAGCACCAGCTGGGCCTAAGTGAAGCCTCATAGAGATGCTAGCACGGGTGAATACTTTAAGATTATTTTTTTATTCATAGTGCAGAGATACAAAGTCAAAGTCAAAGTATACTTTATTATCCCATAGTTGGGAAATTTGTGTGGTCAAAAGTGCAGCACATTTAGGACACATAGGCATACAAGTGGGCACGCCACACACAACAACAACAACAACAACAACATTTAAGAATAAATAATTCAGTTCACCAGTGAATCAGTAGCAGGCCTAAAAACAACATTCACAAAAATAAAGTTAAAAACAGTAAAAGAAAAACACAGTGTTCATGATCTTGACCTGTGTCTTTCATTAAAAAGTCTAATAGCAGAGGGGACAAATGACAAGCTAAACCTTTTGGTTCTGATTGACCTTTGCAGCAGCCTGCTACTGCCACGGTTGCTGCGTTGGAACCTTCTATATAAGGGGTGGGAAGGATCACTGAGTATCTGCTCAGCTTTATTCACAACAAGATCTGACCACAGCTGAGTGACTGACGTCTGACTGCATACAATGATTTTGCTTGCTGTCTTTACCAAACGCTGTAATTTATCTTGGTCTTTTTTGCGCATGTTGCCAAATACACAAACTAATCAAAGGACAATACACTCTGAAGGACTGTTTTGTAAAACAATTCCAAAATAATACAGTCCACCTGAAAGCAGTTCAGCTTACGTAGAAAAAACATCCGTTGTTGTAGTTTTTTTACCTTAGACGTAGTGCATATCTCAAATTTGAGTTGGTCATCAATTTCAGTACCAAGGTATTTATAGCTACTAACCCTCTCAATTGTTTTGTCATTTACAGTGCTGTTAGGGATCTCACTTTTATGACGTCTAAAATCTATTACCATTGCTTTCGTTTTATTTGCATTAACAGCCAGGAAGTTGTCTTTACACCATTTGGTGAAGTTACTCATCTCTTCCTTCGATTCGAACCGTGTCTGCTGCAAGGACTGAGCCTCATGGGGGGGGAAGCTCTAACCACTTCTCCACTAAATATGTGACTGCTGTTTATTAACCTTATAATTACAGTTAACCCTGTTTGTGCCATCTATATTGTGCTGTTCTATTGACCACTAAACGTGCTAACATAAATTCTTTATAATGTCTATAATAAACTACTGAGCTATTTTATCTGTGGACGACTCTTCAAACTTTTAGTTTTGTTTTTGATGTGTCACGCGAGTTTGTAAATGTTAAAGGTGTTTTCTTTTTTTCAAGTTTGGCCACAGACGGGAGTTTTTTTCAGACCGTCGGAGAGAATAGTGAAAACAGAGCAACAAAACAAACACAACAAAAGAGAAAGCAAAGTAACAGTGTGAGGGAGGGTACCAGCACCTGCGTCTTTCTGGGCCTTTGGAAAGCACCCCCCTCCTTCACACACACACACACACACACACACAGACACACACAGAAAAACGCACACTCCTGTGAAGTAAAGTGTTATGTTCTTTCACTCTCATCACCATAGATACCCAGCAGAAGTTCTCCAAAGGGCCCTCACAACCCACAGAGTAGCCAAATCCCTGCCATTCTACGTAACCTCCGGCAACAATACATACGCTAGTTTGGCTGAATAGTTTTTTTGTGGGTCTCCTTTGTGTATAAGGATGAAGAGAGAGCGGAGGGGTGAGCTGGGCTATGGGAGGCATTTGTGGGGTTGTTTTCTGTAGTGTTTTCTATGCCGGTTTTGGACCCTTACTCATGATGGAGGGGGCCACATCTGAAGCTGCAGCCAGTGAGGGGGCCTGAAGCAACAGCTAGTGTGTTTATGTGTGAGTCTCCACATATCCCACCGGTGTCTGTGTTGTGTCTGTTTGGGTTGATCATCAGAGCCTCTCTGATCTGTTCTTTTGTTTTGCTGCTGTCTTTCTTTCCCCCATCTAACTCAAAAATCCGATGTCTTTCTCTACTTCGGCCTGACCTATAATCCCCCTATCCCTCAATAGCCCACTGGCCAATTGAACCAGACGCCACAAACTGAATTAAACACACACACACACACACACACACACACACACACACACACACACACGGTCTTGCAGCCTGCTCCATTGTCCTGCCACTGCTGGCCTATTTCCTAATGCAGCATTTGACTCATGCCCATGTAAACAAGCTCCTGCCTGTCTGTCTTACTGTCTGTCTTTCTACGTGTTTCTATCTATTCATCTATTCATGTCACCGTGATCACTCTTTTCACTTTATTACAACTCCTCTCCCACACTCCTCTATCCGTCGTTCACGCTGTTGTGCTCTCTAAGCTGGACTAAGCAATTAGTTAATGTACCCTCTACCCCAGGGGTGATTCTGGCACAGTCATCCGACCGACCGAGTGCTTGTCTGCGAGCATGTGTGTGTTTGTGTGTGTGTGGCTTTGGCTTTGGCTTTGCCACTGAGTGGGTTTGCTGGGTTTACGGCGGTCCATCCAGAGTGCTTTTGGCACTGGCAGCCTTTTGGACTGCCCTCACCCCTTCTCTCTACGAGTCCACTCAACCATAGAAGCCAGCCCTCTGTCTGGGGCTCTAGTAAACAGCCTTTTAATTACCACGGGGAAATACCCAAATCTCTAAGAGATCAGTTAATTCCAGTGATACACATTTTTGGCTTGTACTGATGATTGTACTGTGTCTCTTCTGTTTACTGTTTTTGGCCTGTGTTTAAACATTGTTGCCCAGACTAAACCGCCATTGCTTTTCCCCCCTTCTTTTGTGGCTTTCACTTGTTATGTGTGAGGAAATATTTAAATTCCATTTTCAAAGACAAATGTAGGATTGGATTCATATCTGCAGCTATAAAGACCACAGTGTTGTGAATGTGTACACAGCTGAAGCCCTTGTCTAATTAATGGATTAACTCTACGTCTTTGGAGCCGCTTCAACAGGAGTTACAAACAGACTCTATTGGGGGAAGTAACATGTAGTGACAGGCTGTAGATGTCCTGGCTAAATACACTGTAGTCTGCATGTACAATCTTTATGTACTAAGAGTAGCTTTACAAACTGATATGTATGCTCAATCCCTTCCATTTCATTCTTCATATTACTTCATACTCTATAGTAAATTGTTATTTTTCTTTGTCTACATTACAACAGTTATACAACTGCCACCTAGTGCACACCTCCTCCTGAGGTTTCTTCCTGTGTTGAAAGTATTTTCTTAACTTAATTAGAGTGTTCTAAGGATGTCATTGACTGTGAACAGTGTTCAGTCTTCTTGTACAAAATGGTGGTTTAAGCCTGTATAAAACACATCAATAAATGAAGCAGTGGGACTGACGAGCCAACGGAATGGTCTGCTGTCACAACAATTAGTTTAGAATAATGACTGCACGTGATTTAATATTAAAGATGACAGCTGATGTAGAGAGAATGAAAACAAACAGTTATTGTCATGTCTTTCATCCTGTGTACCAGCGCACAGGCGTTCACGTCCTTCCTCGACTCATATAGTAATTATTATTCTTCCATGGCACTGATATGCACGAGTATGCATACACTCTTATCACTGTCAATGTAAGCCTGTGGACTTTGACGCTTTTGTGCTTCCTACTGCCTTGTCTATCGCACCCATATAAAAAGGGAACGGCGAACCAATTCACAAGTTCCGGTTCAGTCGACTCTCCAATGACGCTGTTTTATCTCGGCCTCTGTCTGGTGCCTTTCAAGCCATGTTTGGCCCTGTGATGGTGTAAAAAAGGGGCAGACAGGCACCCTTAGCTAGACACCTCTGTACTTTTCTAAAGGCCTCGAAGGACACCCAGGATAGTACAGTATATTCACTCGGTACAAACAACAAAGGGAAAAGGCTGTATCGGAAAAAAGGAGGTGATAGCAGTACGGAAGATACAGAGCTGCGAGTCTCTGTTGGTGTGTGTGCACATGATTGATTGTCAGCTGAATCCCATTATAACAGGCATCGGACCAATAAGAGCATCTCAGAGTTATTGGTTGAAACTAATTCAATATATCTCCGGCTCGGTGTAATAACAGCACAAGTGGAGGATCCAGGAGGCAGAGCTCTCCTGTTTTTGTACGTGGGCGCTGGTTATGACCTCTTTTGTTTTTTTCCCTGCGTTGACGGCATTAGGTCATGGCTGGGCGCAACACATGTAGACAGTAAATGGCCAATGGCTAGGTCAAGAAGGGGGGGATGTGCCATATGTGTGTCTGTGTGTGCGCGCAGAATGATTAGCGTGTGCGCATTTGTCTGAAATGCAATGCAACAGGCCATAGCCAGAAGGACAAAAGGCGAGACAGCAGCTCGACCTTTTCACCTCCCCATCCCCACATCCTCACACACACACACACACACACACACACACACACACACACACACACACACACACACACACACACACACACACACACACACACACACAAGAGCAAAATGTTTACTTGCTAATTGCCTTTTGTAATTCCTCAATTTCATGAAAATAAAGAAGATCAATCTGGATGTGCGTGCCATGAAAACAGCCAGCCCATGGCTGTGCAATTACATTTGTGCAGACAGACAGTGGGGGGATTCTGATAGGCACAGAGTAATATTTATTTATTTCTGTTGTTATTCTCCTGCCCCATAGAGAGATGACCCACTT
Organism: Hyperoplus lanceolatus; assembly: GCA_026929865.2. Lineage (NCBI taxonomy): Eukaryota > Metazoa > Chordata > Actinopteri > Uranoscopiformes > Ammodytidae > Hyperoplus > Hyperoplus lanceolatus. Next base: position 16,252,240 of record CM049416.1, read on the forward strand.
CGACGGCTCAGTCTGTACGTCTGTCTGAGCACCACTGGATGGTTGTGTGAGTGTGAGCCCAACAGGGATATTTCACAGTGTGTGCGTGTGTGCGTGTGTGCGTGTGTGTGTGTGTGTCGTTCTCGAGGCAGAAGCTTAGATAGTCGAGACACACAATTCCAGACACCGTCTTCGTTAATAGGATTCACCTTTGCCAAACCACTCAGCCCTTTTTCATGTTTGTTAAATCTTCTGTATTTATTACGTATTACGATATCACGATTTTCAGAGTTGAACTCATGGTAATATTCTCTCATATGCCTTATTTTTTGTAGCGAAAAATTCCATTAAATTCAAATGTACTAAAAGATTAAAACTTTGAAGGATGATATTGCTGAAAGTAGCCAATTTGTTTGAATAGTATTGTAAACATTGCATTTTTCTATTTATGCACACACTCAGAAGCCACATTCATCAGCTAATCCTGTATCTGGTATCTATGTATAAAGTGTTGATGTCTTTTAGCATATATGTTTGAATTTATCATGGCTGTAACAGTCTATAAGGTGAACACAAGTTCCCTTCTATGAAGTTTCACTGTGTCTGAGGAAAACATAAAAATTGCAGTCAAACACAAAACGTTGCCACCATATCAGTGGCCTGACAAAAGTGCTGTTATTTTGATGCATGCCACTGTGATCGTATTGTTATTCCTCTCTTGGGTTTTGCAACACTGCTCATTTCTCTTTCTTTCTTCCTGTGGGCTGAAATGATGTAACAACATACTGTATATTTAACTTGTTCTAATAGCTACAGCCACCAGATAAATAGAGAAAACTGTATTCAAATTTCTATCGCCAATGTGGCATCTGCTGGTGCAGGAGGTGACAGAGAGATAGCAGCAACCTGAGCCAGGCTGGCCCATGGCAGTCTTTATGTCCATATGTCCGCTCTGAGGACATACACTCTCCTGGCAGGACACACTGGATGCTTTGTTACCTCTCTCTCTCTCACACACACACACACACACACAGGCTAACTGCTGTCGAACACGCATAAACAATCACTCTAGCTACACCACGTGCATGGTGCCACATCACCCATCCATGCAGGAGAGAGGAACGAAAAGGGTAGCGGAGGTAACGGTGTGTGCACTGCCAAATCACCACATAATGGACTGTTCCGGGACCAGCCAACCTGCCGGCCATATGGGCTCAACACATCAGTGGAGCGATGAACCCAACACACACACACACACACACAATAGAAGAACCAAAAGAAGTGCCCACAAACACACGTGTAAGGATAATGGGAATTAATGTTCTGCAAAATACACACACATTCCTCCTTTGAAAATAGTCTTATGAAGTTCAATTTGAAATAATAATGTTTTTATAATTGATATGTATTCACTTCAATGTAAAAATGACATAAACTAGCAATGTACTACTACTAAAAAGTACTGTGTGTATGCAAAGACGTATCAGTAACCCACACAGTTGCCCTGCAGACTTTTACTGGAACACCAAATGTTTATTTCTTCGCCACCGATAAATACTCCCCAACAAATGGTATTAGACGAGATTGCTAACTCTCAGTTAGCACGTTAGCTTAGCTCGGTTGCCATCAGGATGAAAGGGTCATAATGTATTTGAAGGACTATTACTATTGTAATCTAATGAATATAAACTAATAAAATACAGACAAATGCAGTAGATTCATTTAGGTTTTAATCATTATTTTCAAGAGGGGATTTTCCAATGCTAAACAAATGTATGGCAATATGTCAACTTCCAGAACTTTGCTTTATTATTTAAGTGTTGCATTGCACCAGCTGAACATTTTTTCTTGATTGTTTCCTAGATGCACATTGCAGTGGAAACAGGTGTTCCTAGCATTGTCCATTGTCCTTTCATTGCTGACAGCCTTTGTTCTGCGGATGGTATCATCTGTGGCGGGAGAGTTGCAGCTCTTGATTAATGTATTTCATCAGCTGCAGCTGTATCGGACAGTCTCCATTGGTGTGGATATGAGGGTCGTCAAGTCGCCAAGTAGCTCCTTAATCCATAACAGAGAGATAGAGGCGGGGGGGGGGCTCATTTATTCTGGCTCAGGTATGAGACTGGGGTGTGTGTGTGTGTGTGTGTGTGTGTGTGTGTGCGTGTGTGACAAAGAGCAAAACATTTTTGCCCTACCTAAAAGACCCCCCACCATTAAGATGGATGGAACCATTTTGGAGGGTCTTAACCCCTGACTGAGAGATGGAACAATCCCATTTCATATTGTTGAATTCCCGACTGTTGGAAAGTGCTGATGTTCACAAATAGAACAAGAGATGGAATTTAAATGTCCTCTATACATAATCATAGACCAGATTCAAGTGTGCGTACTCCTCACTCTTTGGGTCTAGTTTGTTCTTTTCACAAGCTGACAATGCTCTGGCAAGCAAGCAAAACAAAAAATCCTTCCAGCGCAACGAAAAAATACATTTTGTGGAAGGAAGCAGCAAGGCAGACAACCGAATATCATAAATACTCAGTGATTCTGCGTTTGCATTTCAATAATGGATGATGTTGCTAAGGGTGGCAATTTTGATTTTTTTTTTTTTTTGGGGGGGGACTGGGTATCTTTTATGTACTTGAGCAGCAGTGTATACCCCTGACCTTGTCTATCTGCTGGCCTGTCTGTGTCCACACCATACAGCCTTCGCCTCCTAGAGAGATATAAATCTTTCTCATGCACCTCGCCCCCTAGCACGTATAGCACATCCCACCACAAGCCGTGCACATGAAGCGTAACATTGTATCGTAACGGCACGTGTGATTGATGATGAGTGCATCCTTTCATTATTCTGTCCTATAATTACTCTCTCAGTGGCTACACTTATATCTCTCATAAATCTCTAAGCATGTTGCGTCTAATTCGAGAAGGCAAGCAGTGGAGGGCAGGGAATACCAATACACTCCAGTTGACACACGGAATGAAAAAAAGGGACACGAACAAGCTTCAGTGTATTGTAGTCATTAACTGGAACTGCAGTCACACGCTCTTGCTGTGGGTTAAACTTTAGGAAGCCATCAAAACCATGCCCAGGGCAAACAAACCCCCTGGCCTGCATGGGGAAAAAACTTTTCAAGGAAAATTGGCCCAGTTAGACAAAAAGAGGGGAGACACCCTCTAAAGTGTTTTTTTTTCATGTGCTAACATTACGGCATGAAAGCCTTTAGGGGTCAGATATCAGAGACAACTGAAAAACATGTGACGCCTATTGGGAAGGGCAAACGGTGTAAACACAGCATTAAAATAATATGACCTCATAAATGGTCCCTGCCATTTCCTGTGGGCGATACAGTAGATTTACCAGAGCTTTTTATGTGGCTGCCTGCTGCATCCAGAAATGTGGTTGGCAAAAGCTGCAAGACAGAACCAAAACAGTATAACAGTGTGTCGCAAAATAAACTCTGCACTAGAGCATAGGCATTGGGTGATAACTTTGTGTGAGATATTTACAACAGGTGACCCCCTTCACGATAAGCATGTGAATTGAATTTCCTTTTTTCATGTAGATGTTATTTAACATTGACAATATGAACACACACAAAGCTGCTGCAAGCCTGTTCAGTTTGTACTCCGGTGCCTTTCCCTTTTTTCTCTCTGCATAATGCTTAGCTGTTATTTACAGTCTGAAGCAACTGCTCCTGTGTTCAGCATTATGTAATGGTAGACTCCAGTGGAGGCCACCGATTGATGGTCTTATGTAAACATCTCTTTGGGTGACTCATTCCTGCTCAAATCTGCACTCTGTGGGTGGCTGCCTGTTACCTAGCGCATTCTTATGTCATAATTACACCAACAGCCTCGATGACGCTCACACGGACTTACAGGCACTGCACCTTGTACCACACTTATAGCCAAAACACGGCAGGGGCACGTGCATACACACAAAGACACCCTTGACCTCCGGTGTAATTGCTTTTTCAGGGGGGATGGAGCATTCAGATAAACTGAAGAGCATGACAAGGTTGCCTCAGATTCTGGTTTGACACTCTGAACTCATCACCCGACGACAAAAGGAAAAGACATTCTCTGCATTTGGCTTTGCGTCTCTCTCACCCCGTTTGTTCTCTCGCCTCTCTCCTTGTCTTTGTCCCTCAGCCTGTGCTTATGTAACTCCCTGCTCGAACTGAGGTGACCATGTTCTCATTTAAGAGACGTGCCTCTTGAAAGCAGTTGTACGAGGGGCCTACGGCTTTTTAAGCGTCTTTACACTGGTAAAAAAGAATAAACTCAGTTAAAGATGGAGATAGCCACTCTGGAGAATGCTTGTTTTGAAAATCCCTTTTTGTTAAAATCAGTGAATATATCCTGGCTGTGTATTAACAACACTTTTTTGTAAGCACAGACAGGTAGCCGATCATGAAGAGATATTCACTGATTTTGACAACAAGGCATTCTCCAGAATCGCTGACTCCACCTTAAGCGCACCTATATTTTGCACAATCATAATAAATCATGGTTTAAAGGCTGTGATGGTGTAAGAAGTAGTTTGGAAATCAGATGTGTGGTTTCAAGGTGAACAGGAGTAAAAAGCCACAACTGTGTTGAGACATAATTTATGTCCCCTAGTTAATCTGGAAATGGAGATACACTATATTCATTTAACATGTAACATTCATGGCAGCTGAAATGTTTTAAACCTGTAGGATTCTGTATCAGATCATCTTTCTTGGTACATTGGACTTCTTGCTACAATGACAATATGTTACCAGGAACCAGCAATCAGCTTGGTGAATACAAAGATGGCCTTAACTGCAATGATGAGACCCAAATTGCATGAAGACAGAAATATTTTTGTTGTTGCAAATACTTCCCCTTGGCATTTGAGAAAAATTAAATCATTGTCGTTAAAAGTCACACCTGTACAACATTAGGATACCTCAGCATCCATCTTACGGCCTGATCATCATCATCATATCAGCAGCCATTTTGTAGAATCTGCCGCTGTTTGTATGACCCGACAAGCCACAGATGTCACTGTTGTGAAACTGTATTAATTGCTTTAATTACTGTCTGCTACACAAGCACACACAATTACTGTGTGTACTCCAAGCCCACTGCCTCTGATTAGTTCTTGTTCATCCATATCTATTTCACTGAGACCCTGATTGATTTTAATCTTACACACACACACACACACACACACACACACACACACACACACACACCACATAAAATCTGTCAGCCCCCTGCGATTACAGCACATTGCATCAGACTGCTGTTTATGCCGAGCTCTACAGTCCATAGACATCTGCACTGTTTCTCTGTCTTTATGTCTGCCACCTTTGTCATTGGATTGTTGTTGCACATATTCACACTCACATTCTGTCCAATTCTATAAGCAGTAAAGAGGCAACTTTCCCTTCAGACTAACAGAATAATAGCATGTATGTTTTGTGCAAAAACGCACAGGAAGATAGATCTTAGCAGTGGAATCAAATGTAGCTATGTGTGACATGTTTAATATGCCCAGTGAAGCAGAGAGATCCATCATCCAGACAAAATTATATAAACTCTGACAGAATGATTGATAAGACAACAACAAAACGAATCCCAAGGAATATCAGTTACCAATGTTGCACTGTAGGTTGTCCGTGTTTTACATGAATGCACAGCTCTGAGAATTATCCTGCCTATGTGTAGCTCAATCATATCTGTACGCTACATATGAAGCTAAGTTACATATTGAGAAAATGGCGAAATATTTCTATGAAAAGGGGATTCTATTGTGTAGTATAGGAAATACGTGATTTGATTGACTCTCAAGCCTTGTCTCTTAATGCAGCTCAGATATAATGTATTGTATACTAAAAAGAGCTTAGCTAACATAATGTTAGCTCACTTACTGAATATCTATAGGGTTATTTGCAGAACCACTTAAATATATGGAAATACACCTTTACGTTACTTTAGATATTAAGAACATCAACTATAGCTGCATGTTATACAAATTAACAAATCTGCAAATTAAAAAAAGGCCTTACTGTTCTTAAATTCGCTTTAAAAACATTGCATGTCATTGCTAGGATATACTGTAAGTACTTAGTAGTTGTTGTCATGACAAACAACATTTGGCCACTGAGTACCAAGTTAAACCACGTGTGAGGGAAGGTTTGTGAAATTATCCTAAAATCTTGCCTATCTCTTCAGATAAGAGTCTCTTTTGTCTTGTGTGTACGCTTACGTTTTGTCCCCGGCCCTGCAGTGGATGAGCAGACAGACAGCCGGAGAAAAAACAAGAGTGGTATTGGCTGATCATTGCATTATTCATGCTCGTGCAATGGCCCCAAGCTCAGTCCGTATGCTAGGCTAGACCATGGCGCATTGTAATAGGTTGGGTTAGCCATAATAGAGAATGTGTTCCCCCTCTCAAATGGCAATCTCTCTACCTGTCCGTTCCACTTGCTCCTGCTTTATGTTGCATATGAAGCCAGACGCACCTGTCCCTGCACCTGAACAAGTTCATTCATGGACCAGGAAATATGCACGCTTGTTCTTTCAACGTCAGCCACAATTCAGTCTCCTTACATCAACACATCCCACTCATGTCCCACGTCTCTTTTTACCCCCCATTTTCCCTCCTTCACTCCACTGAGCTTTTTGAAGCACTTTCCCTTTTCATCTCTCCTCCTCCTCTAGCCCTGAAAGGTTGATCTGTGACTGAGCTGCCTGCGTCTTTTATCGGCGTCTCGCAGCAGTCCCAGGGGGACAAAGGGCAAGCCGAAATGCCACAATGTCTCTATATATTCTGCCTGTGCGTAGACACAAACGCAATGAAAAGAGGCCTGACATTCAGTCATCTGCACTGAAAAGCTGAAATACAGTGGAGGATGGATGGAGAGGCAGACAGGAGAATGGGGGTGGGGTGTCCGTTCCGTAACTGATTAGTCTAAATCAAGCAGGCTAAACGAGAGGCTAGACAGTTTAGAACCAGGGGTGATACAGAAATGTCTTTGTTGAGCCTTTTTTGTATTGGTTTGTTTTTCTCCACTCACAAAAAATAAGCTCTTTAAAATTAAGTGTCTCATAGTTCTTGACTTTACCCATTCCTTTGTGTGCATCAGACGCAATGCTCTCTCAGCTTAAAGTGCAAAGGTTGGCACCTCTTAAATCCACCAGATGTGTGTATTTCAGTGTGTGTGTGTGTGTGTGTGTGTGTGTGTGTGTGTGTATGTGCAAAATTGTGTTAATCCTGTATCCGTATCTACTCATCTGTCCCCGCTGTCTGTCTGATCCCTGACTCTCAACAAATCTAAGCTCACCATCCTTCTGCCCACAAACACTCAACAACTGTGTGTATGTATGCATGTTTTCTGGATTAATATGTCAAAATACTTTTCAAAACAAACAATTTGCATAACACTTAAGTGCATTTCCAACCAGCCGGTCTGTTAATCTACTTATCTTTGCTGTCCCCTTTAGAGAATCCTTTTAAAACATAAATCAATGCACCGATGTTGAGGACATCAGATCAGAGGATCTGAGGACATCTCACCATCACTGTAAGCCACCATCACCAACGACCTGTCTGTTTGTTAAATTATTCTTAACTATGCCATGATAAAAGACCTTTTATTCCACCCAGTAATTTAACTTTTTAAATAGTGTTTTCAACTGAATACTTTGTTGTTTGATTGATGTTTTATTGTGAAGCAATTTGAGTTGCATTTGTTTATAAAATGCGCTCTAAAAATAATGTTTCCTTGCCGTGGCTATAATTTTAAAACCTTACAAAATAAGAGATTCTTTCTGAATTTGTTTAACCATGACGTAGAGCCTATAGACAGGCAAGAAGTTGTGTGAGGCTGCATTGAGGCACAATGGTGCTAAGAGCTAAATGCTAACATCTCCATGATGGCATTGATAACATGCTGATGTTTAGCAGGTGTTATGTTTACCATGTTGACTATCTTAGTATAGTGAGTTAGCATGCTAACATGATTTATAGCACTGGACACAAAGTACAGCTGAGGCTGATGGGAACCAAAGAGACCATAATTAACGGGGCTAAAAAAGGTCATTAGGTAGTCAGCATTGTTTGGGCACCATTAATGTTTTCAAAAAATGTGTTATGTGACAAACCTTTAAGTAAATGTTGAGTTACTTCATTGGATAGTTTGACAAGTTGGTCATGATTTTTCACTCAAAACCCAAATATAACAAACAACTAAACAAAACAAAATAGAAGCAAAACAAATTAGCAGCATTTTTTATTTTCTTGACTCAAAACAAAACAGAGATAACTGAACTGATGTTAAAATATGTTACAAGCTATGCATCCACTATGTTCATCATCTTTTTTTCCAGCTGAATTAATTTACAAGTCCCATTTTAGTTATAAAGTAGACGTTGCCTTGCCTCTCTCCAAAGAGGGGGGTATTTTGAAAGAAATGAGGGACACAAAATCAATAGAGCTTTTTATCGGGCCGCTGCTGTATCTCAGCGGATGTTAATGTCGCACGACAAGCCTGCTCGCTGCCATGGAAACTAAAGGGCGTCCGAAGGTCACCGCACTTGAAGGCAGCACTAATATATGCATGCAGTGGGCTGTAGTGGGCCCACCTGGAGATGAAAGGAGGCGAAAACAGAGGAGATGGAGATGGAGATTGGGGGTGGAGGGGGGGGGGGCAAAGAGATGATGGGGCAGATGGATACAGTATGCTCACCCGCTCAATATCCCAAGAGGCTCACTTCCTCCCTGGCAGTGTTTTTTTTTTCAGATTCAGTGAGCGTGCCCTAAAAGACAATCCCATCTTTAGCCTGACTGAGCCCACACCTCTGCTCATCCCCTGTCTGGAGCGAAAGAAGATTTGAATATTCTCAACTGCAGGGATTTTGTTTCTTAATCCCGCTGCCCGTGGCGGAGTAGCTACAGACCTCGGATCAGAAAAAATATTAGACTGAGCCAAGGGCCGGATTGTAGGCGCAATTGCAGAAAACTGTCACACATGTCCCAGAAATTCCCAGAGTTTTATAACAAAGGAACACCATCTAAATGTCACCTATTAAGGGGGAAAACAGATCCATCTCACTAAACATTGGAAAAAGGAAATTCAGTTAAAAGCTAGTATAAGGGTATGGCAGTATTGAAGGAAACATTTCAGTTGTACATAATAGTCAAGAACTGGATGTCTTGCCTGTAACACATTCAATACAGTACACATGTGTGTGTTGTTTAACTCAAGCCCTTTTGACCCTTTCTATCTCCATCACCATGAATATTGAAGAGGGAGAAAAGCACTCTGCCCATTCAATACATTCCAGAAATTTACAGTGGCATGTGCACTTTATGAAGATGTATTGGTTCGCCGACGGTGCTTGTGTGTAAATGCGTGTGTGCACTGTTCGCTGTCATGAGGGTCTATAGGTGCAGTACCTTTGCTGTTATTTATGCACGTATCCGAGCACCGAATCCATCTAATCTGCATTTTGTCATATATAAATGGGATGTAAAATGAAAATGGATCTGTGACCCTGTGCTCTATTGTCCCAGCGCTGAATTTATACGACCTTGACAAAAATAGTTCACTAAATCACAAGCGCAGACGCAATAATGCCACCGGAGACAGTTGTAAGGGGCATTCATTGTTTCTTTCAATAAATTCTGTGCAAACATTTTAAATGTAGCAAAAAATCTAATCAAATGCAAATAATGTAGTCTTTATATATGATAGACAATCTTCCTAAATAACAAAAATAAATGCAGTATTCCCAAATTATTTGGAATTGGGAAAGTTATTATGTCTGTCATATGATTGTTTTTAGTATTACTCCACACAATCCCAATTGGAGCCTTCTACATTGGAACACACTGTGTCAAAAATCGTGCAGTGATTCATCTAGATTCATTTAAATAATACCCACCTAGCCTAATGCTGAATACAATGCTATGGAACTGACACGGTGACTTTCGTTTGCGTTGTCGTTGCTGCCTGTAAGTAACAATCTGACACCTCTGGAGAAAAACAGATTTTTACAATGTCAGCAAACTGCTTTGCATCCATGTTTCTCATGTGTGTTGTTGAATCCGATATGCCCGCTCACTTTATTTCTCAGCAGCTTTGTTGTGTAATTATTAATTCAGCATAGTTTGCTACTTTTTTTCATTTTGCATCGACAAAGAGAACAACAGACATTGAATCTCACTGCACATGTTGCACTTTTTTACCTAAACTACAACAACTAGTACTAACCCTTGAAAAGAGAATATTTTGGACACTATAACTCTGGCTTCTGATAGCAATTAAGGAATGACTTTTGACCTAGCATTTCTGTGATGCTAAACCAATCCATGTCAGTCCTTGCTATCTATTATATTATGGTCTCTGTTTTCATTGACGATGAAGTTGTATTCATGTGTATTCTCCATTGAGTGCTGGCCCATACTACAGTTACACTAGAGTCATATGGTTTCACCATAATAAATACTTTAGGCGTGTGTATTTTTTGTGTTGCAAAAACTGCATGGAAAAATATAATTCTTACTAATGTTTTGTTTTTATACATCACATTCCCTGATGGGAACCTTCATGATGACAAAGAGACAGTACGTCCTCTTTGGTCTGTCTGCATACTCTCTCACAACACCAATACGATTCTGTCACCGTCTTTAATTACTAATGAATTTGTCTCGCTGTCAGTCTGTCTCGGGACACCTCTCCTCATCCTCCCCATACCGCTCCTGCAGACAAGGACAGGGCGAGGGCGATGGGATCCTGTGGTCCGCACGGGGATTTCATCATGGCTACTTTCCAGGGGAATTAAAACGGCAACAAAACAAGGACTTACACAAGGACAAAACAACATCATGGGCGTGTGCTGGAGTTTTTCACACTGTATTTCCTGGAGATGACAATGTCGCACACATGCTGCCTTCAACCCTGGTGGGGGTTGGATACTGTGCGCTGTGGAAATACCTTTTAGATCACAATGTGTGTGCGCGTGTGTGCCATTATGTCGGGCGTGTGGGACACCCAGACATAGCTCCATCACTTATGTATGTCTGTCTGCAACCTCCCCCCACATACACACACACTCACACCGAATTGAGGTCATGAATGTCTCTGCTGTGTGTCCTCTAGCACTTCATGCTGAACTCTCAATGTGTGCTTGTTTGTCCATGCATGTGGGGACTCACACCCATCCTGGGTGAGTTTGGTCATGGGCATCAGTGTGAGCGTGTGTGTCTCGGTGAGGGTTGCTGTGAGGGCATGGGCGGTCACCGCACCGTGTTGTCTGATTGGCTGACCGGAGGAGTTGTTTACACTGTATCTCTGTGCCCAGTGAAGTGGAACAGACCCCCTGCAGACTGTAGTCTACACACACACACACACCACTGTATTCCCTATGCTTTGTCAGGCCTTGTTCCTATGCAGACACACTCATGCTCTCCAACTTTGGCAGGCTGATTTCTCGGACAGAAGTACGGTTTTCTTAAGAAGATGACAGATGTAGAGCACGAATGCAACTGCCTAAACAAGCTGACATAGTATACCACTACTTAAATGCAGGTTTTGCATCAGGCTCCTACATTTCACCAGTGACCTGTTTTTGTTCCATTAGTTCTCTATCTTGTAGAGCTTTGGGCCTTTCTAAAAGCCACCTCAGAACAGCAAAATTAACAAACGTGTTTAAATATTAAAGGACTCATATGCGCTTGTAACTTTTCAATAATACCACATAGCTTTCCAGGACTCATTTGCACATGCAAGAAATATCCAGGAAAAATGTCAATGTAGCGAACAAACATGGGCACATGGGGCCATTTGACAAAAACACTTTAGCTATCTCGGGAAAAACAGAAAGACAGCGACAGCGACAGAGGCATGAAAAAGAAAGATGTGTGAATAATCTTGTTAGGGGACTAAAGTATAATCATCAGTATACAGTTTCTGGGAAGAAAAGTGCGTTTGTGTGAACAGTGGGGTGCCGTGCGTGTGTGAATGTCTGTGCACGCGCATCTTTGCCTTTGCGTCCTTGCATGCAAATAGCAGTTGGATTGGTTCTATTAATAAAAGAGGGGGCTTCTTTGCATGTTGAAGTGCTGGATTGGGATGCAATCCAATCTAATTGTATGATCATGCATGCATTACATATATTTCTACTTTGCATTACGTCTTAACGTAGCATGCGAATAGCTTCATGTTCTCAGTAGGTGGCTGGGATGTGGATCTACTTGCAGAATTAGAGTGTGCAACTCTGTGTGTGTGTGTGTGTGTGTGTGTGTGTGTCATATATAAGGGTTAATATTACCCACCCTCTGTGGCAAGGATGATGCGATGATTACTGCTCTGCGTATATGGCGTGAGGGAATATGTTAATCATGTGTTCCCTGGCAACAGAGTGAATGCTAGTTTACCACATTTCCAAGCATGCACAACAAACTGAATAAAGGGACGCCCTCCGAGTGAAGTGTGTGTCGCTTTTTTTCCACAAGAAAAGTCGATAACCAGGGTACTTTAAGTCTGAAATTAAAATTTAAAAACACTTTCTATCAAATCCAAAACATATTTTATATCCGTCCATGTGTGATAGTTCAGTGCAACCTGTAGATGATAGAATATGCAAGGATGAAGGTCTGTTTTGAATGATTGAAATCTGCCTTGATCGCTCGCTGTAAATTATTCAACAAAGCGCCCATTCTCACTGTTAGCCTCACGCTCCCGGCCATACATGGGAAGCATTCTCTATTCATGGAGACACAGGGGAACTGAGATTCCATTATCGTCACCTTCTTCCAGCTCCAAACTGCAAAAAAAAAAAAAAAATGTTGCTCCATTTCGTCTTCCTGGAAAGCGAAGACTAAAGCAAGGCAATAAATCGCAAGATGTGCTGTAAAATAACGTTCCGTGAATGTTGGCCAAGGTCAACTGGTCATGCCTCTCGTTTCCCTCCCGTATCCACCTCCATCTCGGCAGATGTGACACTCTCAGCGTGAGTGTGTGGAATCTTCCATTTTCATCTCATAAGAGTCTGGGAGCCGTCTCCGTGGTAACGCCACTTAAACTCGGTTTTTGCCACCTGGATTGGGCCCGCTGTGACGCAGGATTCACAGTCCAGTTGTCTGCCTTGTAAGAGGAAAGACAGGAGGAAGGACACTTACCAAATAGAAGTGACCGTGGACAGATTCCAGGCACGGCAGGGAAGAGAGTTCATGAATTTAATAGGTTTGGGTCGATGACAGAATAGAATCAGTTTTTTTTTTGCAAATATTTTTTCTATCAAAGTTTAGGCATTAGTCCACATGAGTTATATCTGTTCATGTGGCCAGGTCAAAGGCATGTCAAACAAACATTTTATCACTAATTATTTGGGGACGACACAAGTCCTAAAAATAGATGAGAAAAGGCAGAGAAATGTTTTCCCTCTGGGTGCAAGCATTGAAAGTACTTTGAATCATCAAATAAAATGTAAACTGTCCAAAGGTATAATAAATCACCAGGAATTCATGGAACATCAATACTGAGCCAGGATTTTACCCGGTACACTTGCTCAAACTTGCACACCGGGAAGCACAAAAGTACCCCGAACAGTTAAACAGTTGAGTTACTTCAAAGAAACAGATGGTTTTTCATTTCCAACAGGATATCCTTGTTTGATCTTGTTGAGTCACACATTGACGCAAGAGGCCATTCAGCCCAGACATTTTAGAGTTTCCATAGTGACCCTCACCTTCTGGCAAATTTCGCCAATTTCAAAAGTGACATAACCGCTTCAATTGTCCACATTGCTTAACCTTGTTGATCGGGTTTAACATTTGGCAGTTATTTGCCGTTTTACTGCCAACAGGCTGGCATTTCTTCAGATGTAGGCCTGCAGCTTTTCTTGAGGCGACAATAGAAGATTAACAGGTGATTTTCCATAATGAGTCAACTGCTAACTATCTACCATTTTTTACTTGCCTATAATGCTATGTTAGGGTTGATTGCACATGCATTGTCCTTTCAGATTCATGTAGGAAGGTAATGCACAACCAATGACTTCAGATATGGTGCCAATCCATCCAGTAGATGTTGACATATTTAAAAAACTTAATGAAAGCGTCAACCAGCTATCAAGACAGGAGGTCACCAAATTCATGGGTTCATTTTCTAAGCATAACAAATAAATGTTCCCATTTGTATGGCATCCAGGAGTTGGTTAGATATTTCAGTATGGACTAACCTGGTGGACGGACATTCATGGCATGCCTAAACATTTGAAGGGGAAAATGCAATGAAGACTGATCTATTGGAAGAACTACAAAGTAATGAAGTGTTTCATGGCCAAAATTAAACCAAAGCCTACAGCCCCCAAAATACCATAACCCCATACCAACGCAACAGACCCCTCATTGCTAAAATAATTATATTATGTGGCCCCAGTGACAAGGCCCTAACCATTGCTGCTCATTTATGTTGATGATGATAGGGAAGCTTTTGTGCCATAGTATTTACCGACCACAAAATCTGAAAAAAAAAAAACTCATCTATAACCATGGTCTCTTCTACAACAACCTTGTCTCTGTTGTCGGACCAACATGCCAACATGCCTGTTACCTTGTTGCCATGGTAGCACTGCTCTCTTCCAAGGTCAAGGCTGTGACCTTCTGAAACGGTTCAACGGAGTCTGCTGCGGAGGTGCAAATGAACTTTAGAACCCTGCCAGTGTGAGCGTGTTCTTTCGACCGGATGAGAGGAGGAACAAAGTACGGTGAGAAGGAGAAAGGTAAAAAAATGTCACCACAGGGAGAGAGAGAGAGAGGTGGAGATAATGAGTGAAGAGACAGTGAGTGAGTGAGTGAGTGAGTGAGTGAGTGAGTGAGTGAGTGAGTGAGTGAGTGAGTGAGTGAGTGAGTGAGTGAGTGAGTGAGTGAGTGAGTGAGTGAGTGAGTGAGTGAGTGAGTGAGTGACAAGCAAAATGAGGAAGAGAAAAGAGGCTAGCAATCACACTGTTGGACAATATAAGTGGAGGGGTAAATTGCTAGAAAAGAGCATGGGCCACCGGGCAGATTAATGGAAAAAGGCAACTGTATAGACACATACAAAAGAAATTTGAAAAAAACAAAATCCAGAAAGGGGGCGGGGGGGGGGGGAGATTGGCACAGCAAGATAGTTGAGGGAGATGGGGAGAAGAGTTTAAAGCTGAGGGAAAGGTAAGGGGGGGGGGGGAGGGGAAGCATAGCAAATCCTTAGGATTAGTTCCACACATTCTTGGCATCCATAGTCACGGCAGCACCCACAGGCTGGTGAGTGGATGCCATTTGCATTCACTTATTGGGTCTGACTCCTCCTGTCGTGTCTCTGAAACTTTTTGAGCCTGTTTTTTGCTTCCTGCATGCCCTCCTCTCCTCGTGTCACTCCTGTCAAGTGAAGGAAGGGGGTTAGCGTGCAAAGACCTGTGAGGAAGCCCTTGCTTGCATGACAGAATGAGTTTCACAAAGTCAAATGTCTGGTGAAAATAACTTTACTTGAGAATCCTACCTCTCCACGTACCATAGGTGTAAACGCAGACTCAAATGACAAAATACAGATCAGTGCCAACAGGCATTTTTAATATCAAGGGTGACGTGAGTTTTAAAAATAAGATTAACCTTTGTAGATTAAGCAGAGAAATCCTTTTACATTTTACTCTCAGTAGTGTAGTTGCAAGGTCACAGTTCCAACTATATGCCAGCCTTGGATATTTTCACTTCCACATGGTGTTGTAAGTCATTTGATAGTATTGAAAAAATTGCATATTAAAAAAATACATTTCAAAAATGCATTTCACTTTCTAATGCAATTTATTTATACTTTTGTTCTTATTTCAAAGGTTTTTGTGACCCCCTAGGACAGGTATTTGAGAGAGAAAAACGCTATACTTGATCTTACTTTTGGTGCATTTCACACCAAATCTTACAGTGTACATTGAATTTACATTTTTACAGTAACTTCAAAAACACTGAAAGTCAGCAAGAGGAAATTGTGGTTTTCAAATACTTTGAATTCCAATACAGTCGCAATGCCTTTTATCAGTCCTATAAGCATTGTACTAAATCAATCCATTTACATGGGGATGCATAGTGTACTTGCGCAGGGAATTATAGAAATAAGCATAAATATTTTCAAGAAGGTTTCACTATGCTAGTCCTGCTGCAGTTAAGGTAATAACTAAATCCTTGGAAAAACAGGACATCACATATGTGTCTACATTGGAGATTATCAATCATTAGAAAGCACCCTGAATCTCTCTCCTGTCCTGCTTGCTGAAACAAATATATCATCAGCTAGTTCGAGTCTTTAAATCTAGAACCAAGGTTTTGTTTGCTTGACATAATAATTGCTGTGAATTGGCCGCCACCTGAATTTGTTTTTAAGGTCTTACCTCTAATCCTCCTCCAGCTAAATCTTTCTAGTGCAAACAACTCAATGCTTAAGCACCGTGCCAAGTTTGAGAGTCGGTATAGCCAGACATCAGCTGAGTGCAGTGGGTGGCAGTTTGTTTTTTGGTGTGTCGAACAATAGGCCAGTACCAGACGGGCAAACTATTTATTTCTCATCGGAACTTGAAGTCAGTAGACACAATGTTAGCTTTGTTCGGAGTCAAAATAATGTTTGACACTTGTTATTGAGAGGGCTTCGTGTGAAACCAGCAAGGCATTCATTGTTACTCTGGGAATACCTCGATGAATGAGACCCTAAAATAAACAACAGAATAGTTTCAAAAAGGCAGAACAAAATCCTGTAAGTAATCAAGGAGGGGTGAAGGATTGAGGAAGAGCACATAGGTCAGTGTGATCTTGCTTTGGTGCACTGAAATTATTAACAATGCTTGGATGGGATGGATAGTATTTTTGCATTGCTGCTATTGCATAGCATGTGCCGCAAGTAAACAAGAACATTCACAAGTCACACTACACAGCCCACACCTCTCTCTCTTCTCTCATGTCTATGTGGCTTATGAAACAAGCAGATCTGTAAGTGTGTGTTAGTTTTACAACCCATATGCAGAAATGTCTCATTGGCCAAATAATTCAAGAAACCAGTATACAGACTCTCACTTTGTGGCATCCAATGGATCCATAATTCACATAGTAGGCGGTGACTAAAACCTGATTTTTTATGTGAGAATTTTACATCCATGAAGTTCATAATTTGGTTTGTTGTAATGGTGTCTTTGTCTTCTTCATATGTGACCCTTATTCTCGTAAATTTTAGATACTATTGTCTTCATGATGTCAAATTTATTTTTGGCGATTTCTATCACAGCTCCAGTACAAATTCTGAGTGAGATGTGAAAAGCCAACAGCAGTGGGAGTCCAGTAAAACCCTGTCGGCCTGCAGTGAGGAGTCATGTGGCTGCTAACTATGGGGTGGGTCAGTGCCTCTCAAATGTGGTGTTCATGCATAGATTGCCATAGCAACTGCATGCCAGTGGTTACATAACAACTGATCCAACCTGTTGTATCCCCACTGAGGGGCTTTAACAACTTTGTCAAAAAAGGGTCCGTCGCACTGTTTTTTTTTGTTGTTGTTTTTTTTACCGTGGAATTGTTCAGAGAAGGCAGGCTGCATTAACCTTCGCCTTCCTGAAAAAAACAAAACTATCCTTGCTCATCACATGTTACAATTTTTCACAATAAGAGTATTTTTGTATAGATCTGGCATGTTTAGTCATGTGTGTACAACAGTTGTCGAACGGTAGCTGTGTTTAAAAAAAAATCCATCCAAATCATTATACTCTACATTCTGGTATGCCTGTCTGG